>JARHVA010002474.1:1090000-1365000 GCA_037957365.1 Torreya grandis | reverse complement strand
GATTTTCTAAAAGCAATGGAAGATGCCACATATCCCTACCTAAATAATGTGGAAGCTATCATGTGTCAACATCTAAAATATCTTCATTTTGTTTCATTGATAAGTAAAGACTGTGGTGGGTCCTGAGTTTTATTTCAGAGGCAAGTGGAAACCATCAAGTGTCACTATCTATGTAAATATGAAATGAGACCTAAATGTTTCTATAGTATAGATAGAGTGATGCAGAGACCAACAAGTTCCACCTTCCATAGGATTCTCAAAAGATAGCTAAAATTAGTAGAGACTGCCACATGTCCCTGGCTAAAGATGCGTGGAAAGTGCCACCTATCCCTCTTCCCTTTTTGAAGTTGCTCAGGTGAGAGATGTTGTGGGTCCCATTTTATATAAGTTGTTAAAGATGGAACACTCCTGAGCAAAGACACAAAAAGAGTATAAGTTACATGGAAAGTGTTGTGTGTCTTTGGTAAGTGTTGTAGAACATGCCAAGTGTCATTTTCCGGTGCCTCCTAAATAATAAGAAGGTTTTCAAGTGGAGTAAGTAAATCAGCCAAGTGTTCTCTCCTATTTGATAGTGGGAATCATCCTATGTATCTATTTAAGAAAATTAACTTGTAGGAAGATGGAACATTTCAGATGTAAGAAATATCCTGTGTTAGACACTTCCAGTTCAATTAGAGTTCAGTTAGGCCATTCGATTGGGAATGTGCAGGCAATCTAGAGCTAATCTAATCCTATAAATAGGGGTGTAGAGATCACCAAAATCATCATCAGAAGATAGAGAAAATTTTCTATGAGAGATTATTGTCAAGTGTTTTTAGACAATTTTAGCTATGATCAGGAATATCATTTGCCTTTGTTCTATTTTCTTGAGTTAGAAAGTTTATGTAACTATGCATGTTTATGTGCCTTTTATGTGACTGGAGAATTAATAAGAATACTGAGTTCTATGCCTTTATAGATATTTTTCTGTGTCACTGCAAAATTAGTCTAAGTTGTGAGCCTATGTTTCTATTGTTTTTCATCTTTTACATTGATCATGCCTTGTTCACTCTTTAATGTAATTGAATCTTACATATAGCTTCACTGTGCTCAAAATTAATGGGTTGGATTAAATTTAGGTGCATCACCATAGTTAGATTTTATTTCATTGTGCTTGTGTTTTTGTTTAATTTCTATCCCTTTTCCCATTATACACTTGATATAAAGAAGAGCCAGCTTATTTAAAATCTAGAGGTTGTTTTAGGTTGCAAGTCCCACATGTCTAAAACTTCCCATTGTTGGTGTTAGAAACAATGAAATTTTAATCATCAACAATTTTTGGCATGCCTAATGAGACACCATCTTGAAGTTTCTTTCAAGACCATATGAACTAGAGAGCTACAAAGAGTTAGAGTTGTGGGCCAGTAACAAGATCTCAATCTACTGTAAATCTAGGTATTCTTTTTCCATCTTTGATAACTAGTGCAAGACAAAGAGTCAATCAGTTTATACCAATACCAAGTGTAAATATGGGAGCCCCTATACCCCCAAGGAATTATGCAAGTTGGAAAACTAGCAGTCCTTTGATCCTCCCAATACCACTAGCCACTTGGGACCCTATTCCAGTAAATTCCTTGAAAGCTCTACCCAAATTCAGTGGGAAAGATTTTAAAACACCTGAAGAACATCTGCAGGATGTGTCTGATGTCTATGTTATACATGTGGTCATACAGTAGAATGTGGCTATAAGATTATTAACAACTTATTTTAAATGGAAGGCTCTAGAATGGTACAAATCCTTGACTCCAAATACAATATCTACATGGGATCAACTTGGAGATCTTTTCTTTGAAAGGTTTGAAGAAAATGTTGATAAGTCTTCTTCGTTGCAACAATTGATTACTATTAAAAGGGCACCACAAGAAGCAATGACTGACTTCAATTCAAGATTTCAAAAGACTTGGGAAAGAATCCCTACTATAGCAAGACCATTACTAGGTACGGCTATAGTCTTTTATATTAAATCTTTAAATTTAGACATATCAAAAATGATTTAGTCACTTAGAGCTTAGACTCTGCCAGAAGCTTATGATTATGAAGTCAACGCTAAAAATAATTTAATAGATGCTGGAAAGTTGCCCCTAAGGCCTCCCATGCCCATGTTTCCATATATTACCTTACCATTGCCTCAAGAATCCCCTACTTCCATAGCCCCACCTGTGTCTATGTACACATATCCTCAACAACCTACTAAAGAACTTGTCCCTGCCCAGTCATCTGAGATGGATGATATCAAGAACATATTAAGGACATTTTCAAATGAGTTAATCAATATAAAAAGATAGCAAAATCCTTACCCTAAATCCCAATATCAAGGCTACCAAGGAAATATATTTCCACCTTAGCCAAACCAATATCAAGGTCATCAAAGGCAAAATAACCCTCAGCCAGCAAACCAATTAGTTGCAGTCCCTACACCCTCATAGACTGTTCCTCCCAATCCAAGTAGAGAGATTGTTCAAGGGTAGAATAATTTTGTAGATATCACCAATGCCTAGTGTTTTCCTTGTAATTATGCTCATACACCTAGAGACTGTCCCATGGGTAATCTACAATAAAAGGTAGCGGTGCAAAGAAGAATGGATGGACAACTTGTAATTACTTCTGACACTCAAACCTACCAGTCCCTTGGTATGCAAAATTTAGTCCTGATGGCTCAGACGCAAGGGATGTCCTTACAAAAAGAAGAAGAAATAGCCCCTAAACATGCTTTGTTTTCATGGGTTGAAGATGAAGAATCAGTATTCTTGAACGAAGCTTTTACTTACAAGAAACTAGTGGTGCAATCAGACTACTATACCAGATCAGAGAGAAGAATGATGGAATAGCCTGAAGTCACAAATAATGAATTTATAGGACCTCCTCCATTTAAAAAGTCATCAAAACATAGCTACTAGGTAAGAAGTGCCTCAGTTAATGCAGAATCAAGTAGTTCCTAGACAAGTTCAACAAAAAGCAAGGTACTCTTATTTTCCAAGAACCCAAACAATAGGACCAATGAATGTGGTAGATTAGCTGAAGAGAACCCCAACACATGTGTCAATGTGGGACATATTATCTATTCCTAAGCAAAAGACATTGTTAAAACAAGCTCTACAAGGTTAAGCCATGCTTAAAGATACTAGCACCAAAGATAGACTTGCTGATAAAGAAAAGCTCAAAGACACAGTTCATCTATAGACAATAGCCCTTGTGAACAATGCAACAGAGGTAAGTAAATCCAAGCTAGAGCCCTTCTATTTAACTCTGATAGTGGGAAAGAAACTATTACATAATGTGATGATAGATTTAGGGGCTATTAATATAGTAATGCCTAAGCAAATAGCTGATGCTTTAAAAATAAAGTATGAGCCACTTACTAGAGGAGTCATGCAGCCAGATGACAAATCAGTGCAAACAATAGGGAGAATTAAACAACTCCCATTACAATTATATACTTGCCCCAATATAATTGTCAATCAAGATGTATTAGTCATAGATATACCCCTTGTATTTGGTCTATGTTTATCCAGGTATTTCACAGCCAAAATTGGAGGATATATGTCACTTGATTGGTCTCACTTCATCCTAAAAACCAAATATAGTTCAAAGATGAAAATACTATTTGATCCATTATCTAAGGATCACATCACCAATGAGCCAACCTTAAAGTTAGAGGCAACTCATGCTATGCTAAATAAGGAAGAAAAGGTTTTTGTTGAGGAGTTGGGTGACTAGACTGAACATGATCAGGAAGAGGAAAATAATCATTTGTTTGCTATGATGCATAGTGATCCATATGGAAATTATGACTCTAATGGTCTGGGCACTTATGTCTTTTTTTATGAAGATCATGAAATCCCAAATGTTTTAAGGGAAGAAACACTAACTACTCAAGAATCTGAAAAAGATTCAGAAATCTGGACCTTAAATTTTGATGGGGATAGAAGTAAAAGTGGTGCTGGAGCAGGAATTTGTCTTGTTGCTCCAAATGCGAAGAAAATTTTGAGAGCTATCCATTTCTAATTTGCTTGTACTAATAATGATGTTGAATATGAATCCTTAGTTCATGGGCTCATATTAGCCAAGAAAAAGGGAATAAAGAATATCATAGTAAAAGGAGATTCAAAATTAGTGGTGAAGCAAATTAGAGAAAAGGCAATAGCCAAAAATGTATGGATGAGAACCTATAGACACAGAATTTGGGACTTAATAGAACATTTTGAAGCTTTTAATATTGAAGTAGTTCCTAGAACCCTAAATTTTTAAGCTAATAGGATGGCACAGATTGGCTCACAGTTTGATCCAGCAACTAGCCTGTTAGTTAACAATGAGTCAATAAAAGTTATAGTAAGGCAAACTATCCTAGATAATGATGAGAATTGGAAAGTATTTGAAAATGATTCTTAGGTACTCTCATTCTTGCAACAATCAAGGGAATTTTTTGATCAATTGCAATAAAAATTTGAAGAGGCATATGGAGACCAAGTTATACAATTAAAGAATAATAAGCTTCCCAAAGGCTTGATCACTTTAGATAACCTTTTTGATCCATAAGATGTAGGACTAGAGAAGAAACGGTTCCAAGTAAATAAAGCAAATTATTCTGAAATAGAGGTGAGTGAAGGGAGAAAAAAAATTGGAAATTATAAGACTCAAGAGGAAAGGGAAAGACTAATTGACTTATGCAAAAACTATGATAGAGTCATAGCCTGGAGCTATGAAGAACTTCATGGATATAATAGAGACATCATTCAGCACATAATAAAACTAACTGAAGGATCTAAGCCAGTCAGATAGAAGCAAAGGCTAGTAAATCCAAGGATTGAATCTCTAATGGTGGATGAGTTGCAGAAACTTTTAGATTCTAAAATAAGTTTTCCAATCAAACACTCAACATGGGTATCAAATCTAGTGTCAGTCAGGAAAAATAATGGTGACATAAGACTCTGTGTAGATTTTAGAGACTTGAATAGAGCATCTCTAAAAGATCACTATCCCTTTCCCTCTATGGAACAAATTCTATAGACTATGGCTAGATCAAAGAGATTTTCCTTGCTAGATGGTTTCTCTAGATACAATCAAATTTGGTTGGCTGATGAAGATCAATACAAGACTTCTTTTACTACCAAATGGGGAACATTTGCATATGCCAAGATGCCATTTGGCCTGTCAAATGCTAGAGACACTTTTTAAAGAGCTATCGATGTAGCATTTGGGAAACTTATAAATAAAATCATTTTTATTTATCTTGATGATCTTACTATTTTTTTCAAGAATGTTGTTGATCATTTTGATCATTTAGAATCTATTTTCATGAAATGTCAAGAATTTGGAATATCCCTAAATCCTAAGAAATGTATCTTTGTTGTACCTCAAGGCAAATTATTGGGACATAGAGTATCTAAAGAAGGAGTTTCTATAGATCTAGAGAGAGTTGTAGCCATAATGAACTTTCCCTTACCAGTAAATAAGAAAGCAATTCAATCTTTTCTGGGGAAGATTAATTTTGTCAATCGGTTCATATCTGACTTTGTAGGACTAGTAATACCAGTGACAATCTTATTGAAAAAAGACCTAGTTTTCAAGTGCACTACAGAAGGAAGGCAAGCCTTTGAAGAGGTCAAAAAAGCAATTTCAATAGCCCCAGTACTTAGAAACCCAGACTTTTCTAAGCCTTTTGTAATGTATGTCTATGGAGGAAAGCTCAGTATTGCTACTGTTCTAACACAGAAAGATGATAGATAGGAGGGAGAACATCCAATAGCCTTTTTCTCAAGGAATCTTAGGGAATACAAAACTAGATACAACTTTGTGGAGAAACAAGCATATGCTATGGTAAAATCCCTCAAGAAATTCAGGCATATAGTATTAGGAAGTAAGATTTTGATACTTGTGGCTCACCCAAGTGTTAGAGAATACATTATGGAGAGTGAAATTACTGAAAAAAGAGCGAATTAGATAAAAAAGATCCTTGAATATGACATAGAGGTCAAACCCACTAATTTATTCAAAGGTAGGGGGTTGTGCTAATACATGACTCAAGAGCTTGAAAATATGATACATGAAGAAATAGATTCAGAAATGGAAAGGAAACCGTATTGAGGATATAAGAGGTTGATCAAAACTCCTAGGTCACAAACGAGATTCATTTTATGAAATATGGGATTTACCCAAGAGAACTCCCTCAAAATAAGAGGAGATACTATAGGATGCAAGGGGTCCCTTTTGTTTTAATTGAACAAGTTCTTTTTAGAAGAAATTTTGATGGCAAACTTTTAAGATGCGTAGAGAAAGATGAGGCTAAGAAAATACTTCATGAAATGCATCATGGAGTCTCAGGTGGACATTTTTCTATGAAAACCATGGCTATAAAGATAAGTGAGGCAGGTTATTTTTGGCCTACTTTATTTATAGACTATTATGAACTAGTTAAAAAATGTCAATCTTGTCAATATTATGTGGGGATGAGAAGGAATGCAGTAATGCCTCTTAGTCCTATCATTTTCGATGAGCCCTTTACTTGATGGGGTCTTGACTTCATTGGAATGATAAATCTAGTGTCCAGTATGGATCACAAATGGATTCTAACTGCCACATATTATTTCACTGGATGGACTGAGGTAGTGCCACTTAAAGAAGCAACAAAAAATGTGATCCTATACTTTCTAGGGAGTATCACTACTCGCTTTGGGGCTCCTCAAACCATAATTTTAGATAATGCTAAAGAATTTTTAGGGTCTAAAGTATCTGACTTTGCACTGAATCATGGAATATATATGAAAACTTCTTCTAATTATTACCCTTAGGGTAGTAGTTTGGCAGAATCAACTAATAAGAACTTGATTAGACTCATCAAGAGAATAGGAGCTAATCATCACAAGGAATGGCATAAAGTGCTTAATATAGAATTGTGGGCTGATAGAATTACACCTAAGTAGGTGACAAAAATGTCTCCATATGAATTGGTCTATGGCAAGCCTACTTTAATACCTCTAAGTTTGGAGATTCCTGCTCTCCAACTAATAAAATAGATTGAAATTGAGGAAAATGGCCCCATGCAGGTCAGACTTGCTAAAATTTTGGAAGTCCAAGAAAAGAGGGATGCAACACATGATTCATTAATAAAGCATTAGAAAATAATTAAATACTGCTTTGATAAAAGGACTTCAAATCCTCATTTTGAAGTAGGTTCAATTGTTTTGAAATGGAATGCAAGAGCTACCAAGCCGGGTCAACACACTAAATTTGAAGCATTCTGGATTGGCCCTTATAAAATTCATGCATCTAAACAAAAAAAATTTGAGCTAGAAATAATGGAAGGTGAACCTAAAGAGATTCTTGTGAATGGGATCTACTTGAAACATTTTAGTTAAGCTATGTCTCTATGTATTATAGTTAGATAGTTTCCCTTTCTGTGTTACTTTGTTTTCCCATTTTGTCTTTCCCACTCTTTCTTTTAAATAAGTGTTCTTTGAACACGTAGCCATAGCTCAGAGCCTTTTTCAAAATTTTCAAAATTTTCAAAATTCTTGACACATTAAATATCTCCAAAATCTTTAAAATCCCCAAGGTACCTTGCGCAGCCACCTTCATGATGTGTCTAACTCACTGTCCCATGAAGATTTAGTAAGATTTGCTAATGGTTATCTAGGTTTAATGTCATTTTGAGACTTGATGGGTCAATAAATACCTCATATCATGAGTTAAAGCTTACAATGTCTCAAACATTCTTGTGTCTACTAGAAAACCCTTGCTACTTGCATTTTCAGCTCATAACAAACCTATTTAAGTGAAAGAGCCTTCCCTATTACAAAAGCTTCATACACATTACCATAGTTCACTATTTTCAAGAATAGATATAGATATGGAGAGAGCTGAGTCTTCAAAACAAGGGTCTAGGATTTACGAATCCATTGACAAGTTTCTTATAAGTAAATCATATGCTTCAGCCCATACACAACCATTAAAGACCTACCCATAGACTAGAGTCCCTGAAGTTGGTCTTGTAAATGACCCAACAAAGGTGAAATATTTTTCAAACAGAATCATGGACCCAATTCTTCAAAGAAATAGTAGCAAAACTCTCAGAGAAGGGGCACATCAATGGTGTAATTAGAGGGCCAAGGCTGGACAATATGAAACATTCACAATGAGGATATGGACTTCACAGCTGGCACAATTCATTGTCCCAAGTGTACAACCATGCCCTAACTTAGTTGAAATATGCACTAAATTATTTCATGATCCCTTAAATACCATACAATAGGGTCTAATCTTGGTGAAGATTACACCAAAGGCTATCAGAGAGATGCTGGCCCCATATCATGATAAGACAACCATGTTTCCCACCATTACAAAAAATGTAAAAAATATGGGCAAACATCAATACTCAATTGAGGTTTCTAAAATCATAAATGCAATTCGGTGATGATGATACCACTATGTTGACACTACCTGCAAAAAGAACACAATTTGTATAAGTTAGTCAAGATGTACTTTCCATGATGGCTTTCATTTTCAAAATGAAAGATGATATAACCATTTATGAAGAACAAATGGCTATCCTCTTCAGATTGAAAAATGTTGACAAGACTCAGGAGTATCAACTTGATTTCTCTGAGTAGATTGCATATTCAATGGTGGAACAACTTGCCTAGTTTAAATCTAAAGGTATTTTTAGGTGTTCTTATTTATTTCACCTTATGTTGTATCAAAACTCTAGCATCTTTTCCCAACACATGCATCTAAATATGTATGACCCAAGATTTAGTATACATAGGACCACTCCTATGTCTGCATGGACACATATCTTATCAAAAACCATCAACCCATATGAGTTCTAGAAACATTCTAGTGCCCTTGCTTCTTGTCATCTGAGCCTAAAACTAGTTGTAAATAGACTATTTCCAATTGTCTCAAACCTTATGACCAATTGCACTATTCCTTGTGATTAATTTTTTGGATCTCATCATACTATTATTAGAGTCCATGGTTTTAGTGAGGAACTAGTGCTACTACCTAAGATTTTGACCCTTAGTTTAGCATTTTTAGAGGTCACCAGGCAGGTGTCTATGGTAGATAATGAATATGGCTCTGGGAAGAAAAAGAGGAAAATGTATGATGTTCCATGGGTAGCCAACAATATGGCTCTAGAAGTCAGAGATGCTGAGATTGTGTTGCTGAGAAAGATAGCCTTCCTAGATTTCTCTCTAATTGAATATAAATGGCTATATGACCCAAATGGTTTCATAACTTCATGGATTAGGACTAATAGGGTTGCTACCAAAATTGTGCATTAGGATCATCCCTTTTGGGAAAAGAGGAAAAATCATAGGGAGTATATTCCTAATTTTTATGTTGAATTGACGAATTTGCCCCTTCAACAAGATAGACCATCAAAAAAAATTATGTTAAGCAAAGGGATTTTGATCGTAAAATTAGAATGACTTCTAGTTTAAGAAGATCATTAAAGAATAAAGACTAAAACATTGAGAAAATAGAAGCCTATTGGAAATATAGGCAAGAGATTTGTTAGATAACCCACTCTTTTGGAAATGTGGATTCAGATGAAAAATGGGAGGAACTCTAGGATGAATGTCATCTGTCTCTTGTATCTAGCCCTGATACAAGCAATTCGTAGACACAGCATGGAGAGCCAAAAGCCAGAGTAGAATCCAGTCAAACATCATGGACCCTAGGGCAAACATCAGCTTTAGTCACTGTAACAGTTTAGCCCCAATCTTTTAGTATCATTGAAAAATAGAAGAGTGTAGTATCTTCACCACCAAAAGCTTCTCCATTAGCATCAGTCCTTGGAGTTCCCAATTTTACACAAGCACTACTAGCAGCAATGGTAGATGTTGAAGAGAAGGAATCACAACCAGAAGAAGAAACACCAAGGAAACATAAGAGGTTGAGGTTTCAACTTGATTCAGAGGAGAGGGAAAAATCCTCACAACACCAACCATAGAATACTTTAATTACTCCTCAGGTAAGTATTATTTCTCCTTCTTCTTCTCAATCTCTCTCTCTTCCCCTTTAGGGGTGATGATTCCTTCTAGCCTAGTGACATCCCCTGCCACCTCTACTATGTCCATTTCTCATTTTGCCCCATATATCCATACTTAGGCCATATCATTACCTCATTTTCCCCCTCTATCCCTAAGAAAGTACCTCCTCAGATTTCCCCTAGCTAACATTTGGCTATTCCATATGGATTGCCACAAGGTTATCCTTTTGTAGGTGGGTACATTGCCTCTCCTTCTACCTTCTAAACTCAAGTAGATGCTATTAAGAAGGAAAGGGAAGCTCGAAGGGAGAAAAAGAGGATCAAAGATAATAAATCCTTGGCTACACCACATATGAGGTCACAATTTGACCCAATCCAGTAGTAACTGATGGTGACCCATTTGTCACTGAATATAGTCAAGCCAAATGAGCAGATGTAGCTTGAAGATTACATAATGAATGTAGTGGCTATAGACATGTCCCTGTTCAGACCACAAGATAGGGTTGAGCTTCTAAATGAATCCACTTTTGTAGTAGCTAAATATTATTTAAAAATATCAAAGAAGCTACTAAAAATGGAGGCTAACCTAGCCTAAGAGCAGGCAAACTGTAGCAGTTTGACTATAGAGATTAATGTTAAGAATAAAAAAATAGAGAGTCTAAATAAACAATTACAAGATATTATTTCTCTTTAGACTCACCAGGCTATTTAGGCCCAAAATTATTCTTTAAAAGTATGGATAATGTAGGTGAAAGATGTAGTGACAACTTTAAGGTGGGAAAAGGTAGCATTTTAGGAAGAATGTAAGGAAATCCTGCTATAGATTACTCAACTTCAATAGAAGCTGCTAAATGAGCATAATAATGCCACTGCTATATAGGACCAACTTCAAACTAAGTGACAAAGGATATAATAATTGACACTTGAGTTGGCTAATAGGACAAAGAATGTAGGGGTGTTGAATCTGGTTAAGGAGCTTTATGAATCAATATAGAAAAGAATCTCTCAGGAGATTATTCAGCTCAGACATTCTCTAACCTTTCTACTAAATGCATAAAAACTGTGTGAAAAGGTGGAAAATTTAGTTAAAGACACTCTGTCTACTATCTCTAGGAGAGTTTTTTACTCGCAAATGCTACTACAAAAGTTATATGATGTAACTGACGGAACATTGTCAACAGCAGGGATTAGTGACAAAATGGTCACTACTAAAAGAGTGAATGAGGTTCTCAATTACAACACGATAGCAATCAATTATAGAGAGCTTCTAGATGTGGTGAATGAAGGAATCAAAGACATGAAACAACACATTGAATATCTAGTGAAATTAGGTCTTCCTTCTCCTTTTCCTGATAGCAACACTGTGTTGATTATTAATGAGATCAAACCTTTGTTGTTAGCTAGATAGAATGATCAGGCAGTCTATCAAGATTTAAGAGATGATTCATCAGTGCCTGAAGTAGAAGTTGTTTTGATTCCATTTTCCCAGCTAGAATATAAATTAAAGGCTACAGATCATATTTTGTAGAATTTTTCACACAAGGATATCATTAACCTTGATTTAGACTTCAACAAATGGAAAAATAAGTAGGGATTATCTGATGATGAGTGTTCTACTTATCAAATATCTTTACTAAAGTTGTGATTTTTTTCACATTTGATCCTGTGGGAGATTTTGGATTTTTTTTGTTTTAAGCAGGTTCAAAAGTCCTCAGGGTCACCAAGAACTGTAGAGTAAAAAAAACTACATTTTTCATTTTCTGAGTTTTAGTTATGCACTCCAAGTTTTGTCCCTGCATGCTTTGGTTTGAGACACTGAAGTTTTTTGACTCAGAGCGCGGGCTCAAATATCTTTTCACCTAAATTTTGTCTAAGTGTCAAAATTGAGTGGAAGCTACCAAGTGTCATCAACTGAGGCACATTTCATAATTTCTATAAGTTGGTTGGAATGTGCCATGTGTCCCATAGTAACTCAGTGGAGTGCATCAAATGTCGGAATCCATGTCTCATGTTTCTTATACATTTTGAAAGCTTCTTTTCAATAAGTTTTTCTCAGGATCAAGCGCAAGGTGCCAAGTGGAAACTATGGAATGTTTCAATATGATTTTATAAAATCAACAAAAGACACTACATATCCCTAGTTTAAAAAAGTGGAAGCCATCACGTGTCAACATTTGAAATATCTTCATTTTGTTTCATTGATAAGTAAAGATTGTGGTGGGTCCTAGGTCTTTTTTTGAGGCAATCAGAAGCTATCACGTGTCACCATCTATGTAAGTATGAAATGAGTCCCAAATGTTTATATAGTATAGACAGAGTGATGTGGAGACCAACAAGTGTCACCTTTTGTAGGATTCTTAAAAGATAGCTAAAAGTAATAGAGACCACCACATGTCCCTGGCTAAAGATGTGTAGAAAGTGCCACCTATCCATGTTCCCTTTTTGAAGTTGCTTAGGTGAGAGATGTTGTGGTCCCATTTTCTATAAGTTGTTAAAGTTTTGAAGAAGTGGATTTTGATAGATGTCAAAGATGGAACAATCCTAAGCAAAGACAGAAAAAGAGTATAATTTATGCAAAAAGTGTCGTGTGTCTTCAGTAAGTGCTCTAAAACATGCCAACTATCATTTTCTAGTGCCTTCTAAATAATAAGAAGGTTTTCAGGTGGAGTAAGGGAATCAATGAAGTGTCCTCTCCTATTTGATAATGGGAAGCATCTTGTGTATCTATTTCAGCCAATGAACTTGCAAGAAGATAGAACATTTTAGATCCAAGAAATATCTTGTGTTAGACACTTCCAATTTAGTTAGAGTTCAGTTAGGCTGTTAGATTAGGAATGTGTAGGAAATCTAGAGCTAATCCAATGCTATAAATAGGGGTGTAGAGATCACCAGAATCATCATCAGAAGATAGAGAAATTTTTTTGTGAGAGATTATTGTCAAGAGTTTTTAGACATTTTTAGCTGTGATCAGGAATATCATTTGCCTTTGTTCTATTTTCTTGAGTTAGAATGTTTATGTAACTGTGCATGTTTTTGTGCCTTTTATGTGACTAGATAATTAATAAGAAGACTAAGATTTGTGCCTTTGTTGATATTTTTTTGTGTCACTGCAAAAGTAGTCTAAGTTATGAGCCTCTTTTTCTATTGTTTTTCATTTTTTACATTGATCATGCTTTGTTCGCTCTTTAATGTAATTGAATCTTCCATATAGCTTCACTATGCTTAGAATTAAGGGGTTAATTTAAATTTAGGTGCATCATCATAGTTATATTTTATTTCATTGCACTTGTGTTTTTGTTTAATTCCTATCCCTTTTCCCATTATACACTTGATATAAAGAAGAGCCAACTTCTTTAAAATTTGGAGGTTGTTTTAAGTTGCAAGTCCCACATTCTTGAAACTTCCCATTATTGGTGTTAGAAACAATGTAATTTTAATCATCAACAACTGTCAAGAGGAATGTCTTCTGAAATAGAAATTCTTGGAGTACCTAGTAAATTATCACCTAGTATTCTTATTTACAACAAATGTGAATTTTGAACTAGAATAGATTATGTGATAGCTTTAACTTGTGTTTTATCTTCAATTTCTTCTAAATAATTATTAATTATTAATGTTTAAGATTTCCATATTTATTCTTAATGTTTTATATGAGAAGTTCCTAATTCAGTCTCCTTCATATGAGGAGGAAATCTTAATTTATCAACATTAATACCTTTATTTCTTAGCCATTTGAGTGTTATACTTAATACACCTTGTGTCGTATCAATGAGAAAAGTTGATTATTTTTTTTGAAAATATAATTTTAGAAGAGGTTTTGATTCAATTATTTCTTATTCATATATGGGGTCGAATGCATCTTCATCATCAACTATATTTTTCTTGATCTCCACTATGTCAAACACAATCACCTATTCTAATGTGAAACATGAGTAATCAAGGATTGTAATATATTTTTCATTGTCACAATCCATCTAATAGTACTCAAAGTGGTGTACATGATAATATAAATAATTAATAATACCCTCAATTAGGCCTCTAGTATCAAATGAAAGTATGCTTTTAAATGATTGAATAGTGACTCAAGTAATTTCTTCATGAATAATTTTTTTTACAATAGGGGCACAAGTGTACTGACCAATATAAATAAGAAATTTTATTCAAAACTTATGTTTATAAGACACAAGATCATGTATTTATATCAACTACATTTCTAGTTACATTAAGGCCCACTTGTCACTTGCATACCTCAGGAACATTACCATGTAATTTTACAACCATAAATTTACAAGTAAGTTAAAGTTGGGAACTATATTAACCAAACTCCCCATCTATCAATATTTGTATAAGATTAAATTTATATTCTCAAATTGTATTTTTTTGTTCAAACTTTTGAATCATATGTTGTAATATGCATATTTTACTATGCAAAAATGATGCACACTTTCCTTCAATGAAAGTTGAGGATATAAATAATATATTTTTACAATCTACATATCACCTACCATATTCAAACAATTTTGTAATCTTCTTCTAGCAACAACATAAAAAAGATATGAGGTCATTTATAATTTATAAGTAGTATTAACATATGTTATCTATTCTTGAATAGAATCACTAATCAATTATCCCTAATTGATTCATTATTTCTTTTGGTGAATAATCCATATGTATCTATACATCTTTGTTTTTAAAGTTCACGTTACTAATCTACCCAATACTCTATATAAAAGTGTGATCATATAATTGATTTTATTTATGAATTTGAATTTGGAAATATTATTAAGAAGGCTTATTAATGTATGCCTTATTTTTTTCAAACTTTTCTTGTTCACTCATTTAGAATAGGAACTAATGTTAGAATTCAAAAATTATTAAGGAGATATAGGAGTCAAATTAACAAATGCTTGTCTTTCAAGTAAATGTGGTATATGATCAATATGATATGGACTTAAGCATAATATATACTCACTATTTAGATTCTTTACTTCCATTTTGTATGGATCATAGTGCTTATCCACTGTTAAAACTAGTTCTACACATTATACTAAAATAGGCAAAGTAATTTATTAAGCCAATCCATTAACATGGTTACTTTATCAATAATATATATTATGGACCACATTGATTATATTCCATAATTACTCCATGTTGATGTGAGATAAATCAGTATATATTATTTATTCAACATTTGAATATATATGTGAGTGTGTAACAACCCCTTTAAACTGACACTTCAAGGAAATTATTAATCAGACTAATCCAAATAACACCCCTCCAAAAAAAAGTCTCCAATTAGACCTAGATCAATATCTATTCCATTATTCTTCCATATTGATGTGACTTAGATCATTATGAATTATTTATTCAACATTTGAATATATATGTGAGGGTGGAACAACCCCTTTAAACTAACATTTCATATTTATGTCTTCTTCCAATTTGAGACTCTTTTTAGGAGGGGTATTCTTTGGAGTACTTTTATTAGGATTTTATTTGATTGGGGTCCTAAATGTTAAAATTTAATTAAAATCACCTTCTTGTGAGAAAAAATAGAACCTAAATTTACCTTGTGAAGAAAGACATAAATTTTATTTGTTGAAACAAGGAGAGAATTTTTTGGTATACATAGGTAGAGGGCAGAGTTAGAAGAGTGCTTGAGAAAATTGTAAAATTTGAGAATGTGTCTAACCAGGGTCAGAGTCAAATTATATTCTTAGTAATTGGTTAAATTATGAGATGTGTTTATATAAGTGTTAAAGTCTAATGAGGTGATAAATATGTGATTGGTGTCTAATGTGGTGTTTGAAAGGGTATCAAATCCTAAAATATGTTTAGGTAGGATTAAAAATCTAATGGTGGTTTTAGAAACTCATAGAATATTAGATATGTTTTTACAACATTCAAAACCTACCAATTGTTTGAACCATTGGGTTAGGATCTGGATGATGTCTAGACTAGTAGCAAACTCAAACAAGCTACACTACTAAAAACTAGTTTCCTCCAAAGTGTTTTGGAGATGCTCTAAAATAAATATCAAGGATATGATCAAATATTGCGGTAAATTCTAAAAATATCAATGCCAAGTCAATAAACTATAAACCTTATCTTCCATTTATTTAAAATAAGTTGAATCAATGAACCATTAAAATTTTAAATATCATATAAAAGCATGATTTCAAGTGAGATTATATCAGAATGATTTGGAAATTATAGAAGGAAATGGATTTCAAACCAAGTTTCAAACCCTCACACAAGTGATTAACTATTTTGAATTAATGGATACAAAAATGAGGTGTATGAGCTTATGTTTAGATATAAAAATTTTGTTTCTAGAGGCATCAAATCCTAGTAAGTGTTTGGAAAACACGTTAGAGTTTATAAATGTGTTTTGGTACGTGATCAAAATCTGGTAGGTGTTTAGGTAGGCATTAGGTTTTGAGGTTTATTTTTGTTCATGTAGTGGATTCCACTATATGATTGATCACTTGATGGGTTTTGAAGTGTGTTTAGACAAATGTAGGTTCTAATAGCCTACTAGGAAAAAGATAGAGTTTTTACCTTTATTTTGTAGGTTATCAAAATATAAAAAGGCTAAAAACTTATCCAAAATTTCATTTTATCTATTTATTTTTCAAAATTTTGACCAATTTTTAAGTTTTGACAATAAATTATTTAGACAATACATTTTCACATAGAGATAACTTTTACCATATTTGACTCATATTGATCATTTTTAGTCAAAAGACTTATTATTCTTAGTTTTTTTACCTTCTCTCAAAAACTAAGATAATAGCTACATCTGATTGGAGACCTCAAACTATAAGGGATGAGAGAAATCTATACTCTCATTTTGAAAACAAGTGTATTTATATTGGGTTATAGAGTCATTTAACTTTTCATAAAAAGAATTAGTATAGAGTAGTATATTATAGATTTAAGAGAATAAAATAACAAGGTGAAAGACATGAAAAAAATGACAAAAAAAACAATTCATAAATAACAATGGAATGGGAAACACAACCAATTTTTTTCTATATATAATTACATGTACGGGACTACCTTGTTTCACTGAAAGTAATTATTGAGATGTTTACCACTATAGGTCAATGTAAAATGTGTGTCATCAAGATAGGCCAACTATAAAGTGTTGTCTCCACAAAAATGCCTAATTTTAGGGGCCCATTGATTACAAGTGCAATTTTCCATGACATCCTTTTGATTCTCTACGTTTATACCACATAAAAATAAGGTCTCTTACCTAAAAATCCATTTTCTTTACTTTTTTTTTATCAAAAAAGACTTTGACCTGAGCATGATGTTTGAAAATTATGTCAACAACTGAAGATCTATCTTATTCAAGTTTTTTCAAATAGAGAATCCTTTTATCTAAGGGACTTTCAAAGTTATAATTCTCAATGACCCTAACTAACTAAAGTGTAGTAAATTCATGTTTTATTAGAATTACCACATCAATATCATAGATAAATTGGAATGGGGACAAGCATATGAATTTATTCAGTGTTATGAAATCCGCCCATAACACATCATATAAATTATTATGTCAATTCATCTAATTCTCATCAACCAACTTATGAATTATAATAACTAGATTCTTATTGCTTGACACATCTTGACTATTTACTTATGGGTAATAGTCTAAAGAGTGGGACAATGAGATGCCATAGCCATGTAAAAATCCAATCAACTCTAAGGAAGAAAATTTTGAATCATTATCTATTAATGTACTCTATGGAACACCATATCTTCTTACGATGTTTTCTTTGATGAAATTATAAACAACTTCTAGAGTGGTCTATTTAATTGTAATGGATTCTACCCATTTGGTGAAGTGGTATATACCAATGAAAATGTGTGTATGTCCGACACTTGAATGAGGATTCAAATTTCAAACAAAATACAATCCCCATTGTTGGAAAGGTTATTATATCACCACTAGTTTGAGTGGGAATGTTAAATTTTTTGGTCACCTAACAAATTGTTGATATGATTCACATTTCCTTACCCACTCATATGAATCCTCAAAAAGTGTAGGCCAATATTAGTGGGTCTTAAGATTTTATACACTATCACTAGAGTAGATAAGTGTCCACTAAAAACTTTATCATGACAATCTTGTAAGATATTCATTTGTTGTTCATTATAAACACACCTCAAGAAAAATCCATCATTACTCTTTTTGAAAAATGTACCATACCATATTATGTATTTTGTGATATTTTAATTGAGTGTCCTATGTTTTTTGGTATCCATATGAGATGCAATATCCATATATAAAAAATAAATAAATATATACAAACTATTTAATAATAGAATCTACAAAATGGATAAAAGGAAGATCTTATTTGTTTTGATCATTAGAATCTATTTAAGAGATTATCTAATAATTTATTTCAAGATCATATTCTTGAAATTTAGTTATGTAGTTACATCTATTATATCATGGATCTTGTTGAGTCAAAATAGACTTGATTGGTGTACTTAGCACCATAACAATGGAATGTGAATGAAAAATTTATGACCTAAATTATTTGACAACTTTTGCAACTACATATGTAATATTATGTAGATTATTTCAATTCATAATCCTTCATATTAAAAATAATGAAGGAAATTGGAGACTCAATACATTCATCATTCTTTTGAAATAGTATGGCTAAGAGAGTATGTTTTGAGGCATATCAATAAATAATGAAATATTTTTTGAAATCTAAACAAATTAGATTTGATGCATGAATAATAGAATATTTTATTTTACTTAATACCATTTTTCCAAAATTATTCCATTTGAAGGAAGGTTTAACTTTCATCATTTCAGTAATATGCTAGCTGATTTATGCAAAATCTGGAGTAAATCTCCTTGGGAAATTCACCTTCACAAAAAATCAACGTACACCCAATTTACTAGTCGATAGAGACAATTTATGGATTGATTAAAATATTTATATATTATTATTATTAACTAACTATTTGGATATAATTTACCCTATATGTTTCCCTTCTATCACCCCAAAAATTATTTTTTGGGGATTGAGAGAAATACCATGTGATCAACACTAATCATATACTTTCTCAAGGTTTTTTATAGTGATCTTCTCTCTTTTTTGAGAATATTATTAAGTAATATAAGTATACCATAATTATCTTATTATTTATATCTTTAAATGCAATATCCATGGCTCTTTGGAATGTGTCTCCCACATTAATCAATGCAAATGACATTCATTAATATATAAAAGTGCCCCATAGGGTCGTAAAAACTATCTTGTGTTGATATTCCTTATCAACTTGAATCTAGTTTTAACTTGAGAAACCATCCAAAATTTAGAGTACTTTTCCACCTGTAACTACTTGAAGAACTTGATCCATAATGGTAATGGATAATTATCTTTGAAAGAGGCTTGATTCTGATTTTATAAGTCTTCATAAATATTGATTTCTCCATTTTTTATGAATTAGGACTATATTATCATTCCAAATTGAATTATGAAAAGGGAAAATAAATCATGAATTAAATTTTTTCTAAATTTATAAAAAAATTGTGCCTACAATCTTTGGATTATATTATCTTTTCTTCTACTTGAATGGTTTGACATTTTGTTTGAGAGGAACTCTATGTTGTATTTATTTTGGATGAAAAGACTTGATACCTTCATACAAATATGCAAGAATGTCAATGTATTTTTAGAGTAAACTGATGAATTTATTATTGTCTTTTGGTGAACAACATTTTTTGATGTTAACCAATGTATGTTTTTCTTTAGATCTGATGTTCACTTTATAATATTTTACTGATGTCCATGTCATACTAGGGATACCTATTATAGACACTCTAATGGTATGTGACACTCTATAATAAATGTAATAAATGTGATGTCTATAATAATGTACTTCTAGATGCAATAAATGTGATCTCTCTCTCTCTCTCTCTCTCTCTCTCTCTCTCTCTCTCTCTCTCTCTCTCTCTCTCTCTCTCTCTCTCTCTCATCTCTCTCTCTCTCTCTCTCTCTCTCTCTCTCTCTCTCTCTCACACACACACACACACACACACACACACCATTTTGATAATTTTAAAATAGGGACCCATTTTAAAAATATATACCATGGGAAATATGAGCCTGCATTTTTCATAAGGGTTATTTATAGAAAATGCAACATTGACCAAATAAAATTTGTAATAATCTAACATTAAACTAGTATCTTAAGTTATTTTAAACCTTGGATTTTCCATAAATTTTAATTTAATGTGATTTGTAGACTAATAGATCTAATCTTTATATCTTGTTATTTGAAATCCATACCTTTAGCCTTGCTTAAATTTATATGTTTTGACCTCCATTTTAATATGGATTTTTATCCACATTTAATTTTAAGAAAATATTTACCTTTTTGAAAAAAGAGGTTTTTTGTTAAGTCCTCTTTTACTAATGCTTAGTTAGTTTTTTTTCATGACCATTAACAACTTTTCATATATATGCAGCCATATTCTAATATTTTTTTATCATTAATTTAATTTAATCTCTTTATTTTTTAGAGAGATATTTTTTCATTCACTTCAAAATCTTACATAAAAATAATATTTCAATTTTTGCTTAACAACTTTTTTGTTCCTTCTAGCTTTTTCTTTCAAAATTAAAATATAATTTTTTTCATCCAAAAAAGTGACAGATCTATTTTTTTATATTTTATTTATATAGAGAGAGACAAGATCGACACCCATAAAGGAACAAGTATCTTTTTCATCTATTTCTCCATTATCGACAACAAGTAAGACTTTATTTAATTCTACCTTTTTATACTAGTTTTCAGTTTCTTTAAGTTGTGTTTTCCTATATTTGGTTATTTATAGATTTTAGTTATTCTTATATGTTTTTGTGCCCCTTCGATTTGGTCTCTTCTTTGACCTTTATTCTTTTCTTTGATCTTTATCTGCTCTTTATTCTATACACTTTTAAGATATTTTTTACTTTGCTCACTATGTGTAAGTGGAAGATGCCTCAGTAAATACATTTTTTACTTCATGAAGTTTATGTATTATATATGTAATGTCTTTATTTCATATCTAGAATTATTTTTTTCTCTAATATAATATTTCTCTCTATTTACAAATTAGAACTTTCTATCCAAATTTGGCATATTCAATCTTTGTCATCTGTGCATTTTTTTTAAATACAAGTTAAATAAAATTCATGTAGTTTTATTGTGTTATAAATTAAATTCAAACAAATTAATTATTTTATTTTTTGTATATTCTAAACTTGTTCACCCATCGTCAATACTTTTCTTGCCCAACAATTGTGACACCCAACCTTCTTGTGTGATGTTTTACGCATTTCTTGTATAAAAACCTTAGTTGTACTTCAAAAAATGGTTTAATTGGCAATGCCATTTTTAATGGTGATTATCCTTTCTAATGATTTATTTCTCTTTAGATATTAATCCATTATTATTTTTATATAAATGTTTTTCCCTCTTTTGGGCACGTAAGAATGGCTTCTCTTGCCCTTTTTTAAAAAATTCTTGTGTCCTTACCTTGTATTTAGATAATTATAAATAGCTTCTTTCTTTCTTGGTTTTTCTTTCCTAAGTGTGCCTTTACTCCCTTTGTTTTGCTTTTCAATAACAAGAAAAAAAACCAATTTTCATGTGGCATGTTAATTTTTAGATTTGTTTTTTATTTAAACATTGGTGAGTAAGTTATTTAAAATGGTTGGCTAAATATTTTAAAATTCACAAAAGACAAATGAGTTTATTTTTGTCATTTTATTTCAAATCCATTTTCACGTGGAAATGGGATAAAAAAAAGGGGGGGGAGGAAACATTTTTTAGTTTCAAAAAAGTGGATGAGAAATACTTTCCTTTAAAAGGAAAGAGAATTTTTTTAATGATTAATCTTAATCTAATTTGTTATTACTTTTTCATGTGGAAATATTAAGCTTTTCATTTAATTTATTTCATGAATTAAATCATTTTTAATTAGTTTTTTAATATCAAAAAGGTATACACAAGATTCAAACTTTTTTTGTGATTTAAAATAGATTCAAATTTATAAGTTAAATCTAAAATTCTATTTTTTTCACGTAACTCATATTTTAAAGCAGCATTGATAATTTAAAGTTTATATATTATATAATTGTGTTTAAGTTAGTCATTTTCTTAGATTTTAAAAATACTTTGCATCAACTTAATTTTAAAAATGATGAAGTAACTACTCTTAAGACTAAAGTACATTATCAAAATGTTGAATTTCTAGCTTTGTAAGTTTATTTTAATGCACATGCAGAGAAAAGGTAATTGTTCATTCATCCTCTAAATTAAATAATTATATCTTTTAATATTTTTAATATCTTTAATAATGATGAATATCATTGTACTTCTGAACAAACTCAAATTTATGTGCACACTCTTACCAATCCCAAGTTTAAAATTATGAATAATATGGGCTTTCAGGTGGTACACTTGGTAAGTGTGAAGATGGTATTCTCGAAGCTCTTTTGCCTACTTCTAATAAAAATTGTAAAGGTCTCAATTTTAATGATTCAAATATTTCTAATGCACATTTAAAATATTATTATCCTCCACATCAAAGGACTTATAATGCAACTTATTTTGATTATACTACTTCTAATGCTCATGCTTTGGTTAGAAATAATAAACCTTCTACACATTATAGAAAAAATAGGCATCATATGTATAAGTGTTGGAAATTTCACCCATGAAAATATTGTGGTAAATGCATCCATGATACATTGAATTATTGGAAAAAATAATCCTACCTCTAAGGTTAAAACTATTTGGATTTGTAAATGAAATGATGAATCTTCTAGAGACTTTGATTTGTCCTCTTACAATAATTAATCTGATACTTAATGTAGAATATATTTTTCAAGTGACACATATTCTTTGTCTCCATTTTGATAACTCAATATATTTTATTCATTCTTTGTATTTTATTTCAAAGGTAATATGCTTTGAATATGTTGACTAATCTCTTTTCATGTAGGTTTATGCACTTTATGATGGAAGTTGCCTTTACTCCATTTGCCTTTTTTTGTACTTCTACTTTTATTACATTATGTATGTAGATTGTGTTTTTGGCATGATGGTTCCTTAACTTGAAATATTGGTGGTAGCTTACTTATTTTTTAGGTTTGTATATCTCTACTCCTTTTGGCTGGTCTTTGTTTTATGGTCGATTAACCACCTTGTCTAAAAAATATTCTTGGATATTCTTGGTGATCAAACTTTATTCCTTGTGACTTTTGGTGGTACCTTCTCTTCTTTATTATCTCTAAAATTTTGTAATTCCTCTTGAAAGAAGTTTCTATTAGGTGGGAGTATTATCTAATTTTAACTCCCTTCTTCTTTGAAAATATTCTCTCCATTTTTGTAACCCCAAATTAAGCTTAAGGAGGAGTGTTAAATAATTAACCTTGATTTGGGTCCTTCATAAGTCTATATACTTATCTTAAGTCTTGTTTATGTATGCATTTATTATATTTGTATATACATTTTATTACTACCTTTATGAGGTGTCACTCATCTCCCTAATCCACTTGTTAGATTTAGAGTTACTTTCATGAAAATTTCTCTTCCCCACATGGTACACACTTCCCTTCACTCTCTAAGGGAATAGGCTACAAATGACACACACATAGGATGCTTGTATGTTATAATGATATTTCATGTAACTCTCATTTTCATCTTCTAACTTTATAAAAGACAACTTCCTTTCCTCCTTTCCTCACTAAGAATCTTATAGCTCTCTTTATTCTTCTCTTGTACTCTTGATTCAATCTTTTACTTGTGTAGATTTTGGTTCCAAGACTTCTAATAAGATCATGTGGGTTTTTCTACAATATGTTTGCTTTCTCACTTTAAAAATCTTATCACTCTGATTTGCTCTTGAGAGGTAACTTAGTATTGTGTATTATTATTATTATTATTTTCTCCCTTATATGCTATGTCATTGATGATAATTCTTGTGTTAAAATCCATTAGGTTATGTATTTTGAGCCCTTGAGTCCTCTGGAATTTGATAATAGGTCACATGACATATTCCTACTAAATTGGATACACAATAAATTCACTTGTTTATCGACAAAATTAAAAAATTTACATTCTTTTGAGATTACAAGCTTCTGTGTTCCCAAGTATATAGGATTTTGGGATTGCTCCACATGTCTAAATCATAGGAATCCATGTCAGTAGGAAGACTAAATGGTTTTTATATGTATAGCCTAATGTCTTGAGCTTTTGGGGTTCTAATTGACTGACAGTTAACACATTTGTGGTAATTCACATAGTCTATAGGTTAATCAACCTATTGGTTTCTAATTTAATTATCTATGTTCTTGAGTCTTTGGGCCTTCAATATCACTCCATGTGTCTCAATCATGTTGGCTCGTGATGATAAAAAGTTCTTCATCAATGGAATACCAATGTAATGCCTCAATATTTCATAATTATATTTCTTTGATATCATGGAATGTGGCCTAATCACATTAATGTGATGTTATGGTCCCTCCAAAACATAGTGAATAACTTCAAAATGTTGAGTTAATGTGAGCATGACACCTAGCACTATGTACGGAAATTATGGCCAAAATATAAGGGAAGATTTTTGACATGGAAAAGATGCAAGTTAATGAATGGATGAAAACTATCTTAAGTTAATGAATTAACATGAATTTTTAATTAAATATTACCATTTCAAAATTAAAGGGCACCCACCAAAGCTACCTGGCATATTTAAGTGAAAAAATGCATTAAAGGTGAGAGTTCATTATCAACATTTAAGGTTCTTGAAAACATTCAATACTCAATCATATGAGTAACATATATGAAATATATGAAAACTGGATTCACTTTGATATTGTTCTATTCATTAAATGATTAAATTTTTAAATTTCCTAAGCATCTAGTGAGCCCTGTAATTATTTACTCACGAAGCATAAAATAAACTAGTCTAAAACCTCACAAGATTTATAATGACTAAATGATAAAAATGGATTCTTCATCAAAATAAGGTAATGCCTCAGTCCCCTCCCAATTCTCATTTTTTGGGATCAACACAATATATATAAATAATATTTAAGAATAGCACTCCCCATAATCCAAATAATACATTGATGATTTACTCCCAATAACAAATAGGGACTCCACTAGCCTACAACTAAACCAGAGGTAATCCCATGAATTGACCTCTCAAAGATTATATTCATTTATGAAACCACTATAGGTGACATTATTCATGTGAGGAATTCTATACCTCCTCTACCTACATCTTAGGGAGGGTATTTGAAAGGTAGCTTACGATTCCCTACCCTGAAACTTCCTATAATCAAGTCTCATCTAATGTATGGTTTAAGCACAATACTATGGATGGGAAGTTGAGGAAATGGATTAAAAAATGATAAATGATAAATCCCAAGGGTAAATTTCCACAAATTTAATTATTAAGTTTAGAATTTTGATTTCCATTGCAATGGCACTAGTAAATAGATTGTATGGTTTCCCAAGTATTGCTTATGTCCCCATTGAATGGGTGCCATTACTAGATTTATTGTTGACCACTGACAAATTGGAGGCTCTAGGAGAGATTATAAGTGTAAGGATGGAAACATAAATAATATACCCTAATATAAGGCTTGACAACAAAAAATTCTACATGATGTATTATTTAATGGTTACAGTCATGGCTACTATATATAATTCCTATGGCCAAGAATGACAACCATCGATTGAGTATTTATGAAACAAGGGATTTATACTTCATTTTTATTCATAGGTGCATGAATGATATTAAAAAAATAATAAAATGGGTAATACATATATATACAAATATATGTAGGGCACCCTAATTCCCAAACTATATAAAATTATAACAAGGACACTCACCAAAATGGGTGATTACTAGTTGTACCTAGATGTAACTTTCATTCAAGTAGAGGGTAGTAGGAATACTCCTTTATTGATAACCAATCATGTTATTTATCACATTTCATAACAAGATATATCTTAAAAATTTGTTAATAGCATTGATGAATAGTTAGGCTAGAGACACGTGGCCTACTACTTTAAAATGACCTTCAACATTGAACAACACTAGCATGTGAGTAGGTCATATTTTATTTTAGATGGTAAACCCAGGAAAAATTACAACTTGTAACTTACACCATTCAAGTAATGGGACTCTAGGAAAAGGATAATGGGTTACCTCAAAACTATCTTGGAAAAGAAGAAAGTTCATAGTTATTATGGTCACTAGACTTATGACCATGATCAAGTTTTCTTGAATGTCTCGAATGACTGTGAGGTAAGGATAAAGATGAAGGACAATAAAATGTCTATAAGATAGGAAGGGGATATATAATATAATATATAGGACATTTAGGAATAATTTCTTAGCCATAATTTAATCCAGAGGCCACATAGGAGTTAAAAATGGCATCCATCTCCACCACAAAGCTCTTAGCCACCGAATCATCCTCTTTTCCTAGAAGTAGAAGCCATAAAAAAAGAGGTTGATCAATATAGAAGATGAAGGGAGTAATATAAATAGCTCAAGAAGGAAATTTTTATAGGACTTCCTAGTCCTCAAATGCCTTCCACTTCCATGGCTTCATATGAGCAAGTCTAGGGGATAGGAAAAAAATGGAGAAACTAATCATTACCTCAACTAGTCAAAGGAGGAGTAGTTTTATGATGACTCCATTGCCTCCTCTTACCTCAATCATTCAAGTTATCCTTCCATAATTCTTACAATCATATTTCACTTTAGTTAAAATCCCCTTGGATCTCCTAAATCTCCTAAGTCCCCTTACTGAACCCCTGTGCTCTCCACACCTTCTACTTCATCACATTTCACTCCACCTCCTACAATAATTATTCTCACAACCCCTCTATAATATCATCCACCATCCAGTCCACCTATCTTCACATACCAAAGGAAGCATACGTATTTAATTTCTTCTCCCCTAGGTAGAAATATGTAAAAGAGGCCATCACTTGGTCTCCCTATCATTAAAGAATCTATGAAAGAAGAGGACAAAGATACAAAGGTTGATATGGATATGGAAGAATAAAAATGAATAGATAAATTAATATCTCTATCTTATTATCCATCAGAATAAGAATATTAATAGATAGTAATATCACAACCAAATGATGAAGAGGCTAAGATGGAGAAAGTAAAATATATGAGACTAAGAGGATAGGAAGGAGAAGACACCTTGGTTGGGCTCACACCTAAAAAACTAAAAATATTTTTGAGATACTTTCTTCCATAATTTATTCAATACCTAGTGTATAAATTCTAATTGTAAGTTTACCTAAAATAATTCCTATTATTGTATCTTCCACTTCCATTGTCACTGGTACAAATTATAATATTTTTTCCACACCAAAATTAATAAGGACTCCTAAAAAAGTCTATTTGATAATTTGGTTATAGTTTTGATTTTTAATTATCTACCAACTCTAAGAAATAAAGTAACCCAAATAAATGTTTCCATGCCCTAACCATTATCATTTCCAAAAGTAACTATGATTATGATAACCCTAGGTTTGACCAAATTCTTGGCTAAGGTGACACCAATGAAAGAAGACTCTCCATGGTAAGTGGTTGACCAAAACCTTCCCCAAGTTTTAATAGAAATAAGTTCTTCATTTCTAACCACATCTCTTTTAGTGAACACATCCCTTCCTATGACCTCTCAACCTTCATAACTTACCCTAGTAGAGGAAACATGTGAACTAATAGTTATTCAATGGGTAAGGGAGATGTATAATGTAAAAGATGAAAGGTAAAATCTAGTTATGATAGAGTTTCCCATAGTTTCTACAAGGTTTGACAATGAGAGTGGGACCATATAGAGAGTGAGGAAGAGGAATATGATAAATAAAAGTACAAATGGAGAGAATAATTTGAATAGAGAGAAAAGTTATTTTCACTAGATAAAAGACCCAAAAGGAACACCAATGAACTTACTCACTATATTGAGTATTTCAATACCTTTTTGATTCTACTAGGTCAACACTAAAATATATGCATCAAATCATTGAGGAAGCCTTGAATAGGTGGAAAAAATGAATATTATACAGGTTCCAAACGATGTAATTACTAAGGTATAGAGTGTAGCTACAAATCTAGACAACATCTTGCTTAATATTAGAGTATCTAGGGTAGTTATTCAAGCCCATAGATTAGGTATTATTAGATTGTGGAATACGATGAAAGATAAAGAATGGAGATTGAAATTCCTAGTCCAATGTTTCAGGAGTAGTGCCTTTGATCATCTTGATTTTATGACCAACATGGATGTTTTTGGGTGCCTTTATTATGTGATTACAAAAATATATGCCTCCATAAATTGGCATAAATCAATGAAGAAGATGTTATGTCCTTTTTCAAACATGAGGCTAAATCATTATAAATTTTGGTATACATAAAGTAACTAGGGTGATCACCCAAATAGGTGAGATGATTAATCAACCTATTTTTGACAAATTTCTCTACATAGATACTAAATAATTCAAACAATACGTATATGGTACTATATGTAATACCAGAGAAGTGATACAATTCATGAGTTTTAATAAACATAGAGTGACAAGGGATGAATCCTTAGTAGATGAGTTTAAAATATTAGAGATAGAACAAGATAGGTTAATGACTAGAGTAGTTATGTTTTTTAATCCTTCACTATTTAATATTTAGGTCATAGATAAATAATTTTATCCAACATATATGCTAGGTGAAGTGTTAAATTCTAAGGACGTATCTTCTAGGTCTATAACACATATAACTGTGAGTTATTGCCCCCATCTTAACAAAACTCTCAATCTACCCCATAATTATAATTATAATGTCTTCATCATCTAATTAAATTATCAACATGGTGTTAGTATGAAAATTTTATAATAATTATTTATTTGCATGATTGTCATGAAAGTGGGACTTTGGTTCCCTATCTATTATTATACATTCATAATTTATTTTGGTCTAGAAAATCTATTTTGAATGTTATCAATGTAACATGCATCCTTGTATGAGTTTGGAACTATATTTAAATTTTTGACTTGTAATATTAGGTGAAGCTTGAAGATATTATACCTTATAAATAACAAGATTATAAATATGTGTGACCACACAGCCAAAAAAGGAGGAGAATTTTGGCTATTGATATTAATAGGAAATTCAAAAATGTTTTACTTGATTTGGTCTTGAAGTGAAAATCTTCATTCTTCTTTAATTCTATGGATTTATTGGGATGTTCCATCATTATAGTATATTAGTACTTAAAATTTTGTATGAGGTATCTATTTAAAATATAGTCTTTCATTTTTAGTTATATCTTATTTGAAAATCTTTTGCATGATTATCATAATCCTCTTGTAGATGCACATCAACAATCTAGCAAATAGACAACCTTTGATTTCAACATGTTTTAGTATACTATGTTCTTTTATCCTTCAACTCTTTAATTTAATTTAATTTAATTTTTTATTTGATACAATATCTTGTAATAAGTATTGGTCTAGATACCTTATCTTACTTGAGCTTAATACTAGTCTTGAAAGACCTTATCCTTGGATTTTTCATGGGCCATCTTTTTCTATCTCACTCTTCCCTCTTTTCATAGTTTATTTTACAATAATACCCACCTTAGTTATAAATAATCATCCTTCCATGCACTCCAAGTAGATCTAATTTCACCCATAACCATTCCACCTATGGTAAATAATCTATGTCACTCAACCAATATTCTATCAATAGTTTGTTATAAAATTGAATACCCTATAACTCGTGCTTTGGAGTGATCCTATTTAGTTATCATAATACATTAGAGATAAACTCATAAGGGTGTGTATAAAACCAACATCAATAGGTTCCATACAAAAATTTCTCCCTAAGAGGATACCATAGGTTGTTGGGATATTAACTATAATAATATTGATTTTAATCCTCTTTTGAGTAAAATATGAAATGGTAACTTGGGCATCTTTGATTTGGCCAACAAATGGAACTTAATTTTTTTCGATCAAGTAACAATTTCCAAAATTCTTCATAAAAGTTAGTCCAATGGTATGAGAAACTTTGGTAGGCATTACATTATCTGAGGCTCCTATGTCAATTATGTAGTTACTAACCTTACATCCCTTAAGGAATAAAGAAATGTAAAAAGGCTCAACCTTATTAGATATAGAAGTTACTACAACTGTGGAGTTTACTAGATTAGAAGAAGGTGGAGTGGATAACATTCCTTTGCTATTGACCTTCTTTTGAGTGGGAATTTTTTTTTTAATAAATTCTACTAGAATATATAGTTGATTTGGATACACTCCTAAATATTAATCTTGTGACATCTGAATTTTAGTTTTGTTAACATGTTCAATGATATCAAAATTTGGTAGAGTAGTATAGGAAGATCATTTTATAGGCTGAGACACATTAACATTACTATTAATAGGAGTATTCTCTGGATAACCAATAGTAGTATTCAATGTGAACTCACCTAATTTATCCATTGGATTTTTTCATTTCATATAAATAAGGAGTGTTCATCATGGAAGAATAACTTTTATATATTCTTTTTGTCCATCACTTTGTTGTTCTTCTGATTTTGAGCTCTTGTAAAGACGATGAATGATTTACTATTCATGTCTCCAATATTATCTTTATAATCATATTATTTTTAATTTTATTCTAATAATAAATTTTTAGAGTCACCTTTAGGTTATTCAATCTCAAGTTATTGAGGATCTATATTTTCTAATTCATTTTCTTATTAAATTTATTTATACCCAAATATGTTGTTTGTTTCTAAAAGAACATTTATATCTAGATTTATATTTTATTGTGGAGGAGGTTATTAGGAAATCTTTTGTTTATGAACTTATAATATAGGATGATTACTTGAAAGGGTACATAGAATATTCTTTGGATGTCTTGGTAATGAGTGGTGATGGTTTTCTAAGGGTTTTACTTTTTCAAAGTTGTTATATCATTGGTCATTTTATACAAAATCTATTTAATGGATGACTAACCTAAACTCTATATTTTACCTTTTAATGATTCATTTTGAGTTTTCCAAACATTATCATAACATTTTTGACATCAATAGATGATATATAGGATGTATTCAAATCAACTACTGTAGCCCTTCTCAATTGATAACTCACTTCTAATAATTGAGAATTGATTAGAAACATTTTTTATTCTAGTATGTCAGTTTGGTAGTTACTAGTATTTTATGTAGTAGCTTGTTCAATTTATCCATGAAATATCTCATAAGTTTGTATGATTTTTTCATCTAAGTGATTTGATCCAATAATTAATTTAATTTTTCTATCATGCTGAATCTATTTTTAAACTTATATTTCATATCATTCTAGTTGGCATGGCTCTTGAAAGAATATGATAAAACTAAGCTATTATTCCATCATGGAGAGTTTTAGAAAATAATGTCACCATGATATCCTCATGTTAAACACCCAAAATTCCACATGATATAGATAGAACAACAATATTTGCATTTGGATGATACTTCGTATCACTTTAAAAATTTGGAAATTTCTTTTGTGACATTTTATAAGTTCATGTATTGTCCCCAAGGTAAAGCCATGGTTGGAAAAACTACTTTTAGTGGTATAATAACACTTGGTAGGAGAAGATCCTAACTAATGATTGTTCTTCCTCACACCTTTTTAATTTTATTAAGATTTGTGGGAATATTGAATACTCTTTTGAGTTTACCTTTGTTTTCAGGAATCAATTTTAAATTAGAACCCTCTTGTAACTAATAAAAAGGGTCAATTTCACCTTTTGATTTACTAGCCCTGGTGAATCAAAGTTTTTTCTAGTTTTTACTATTGATGAGGCACTTGTTCAAAATGAATAATTATTTAAGATGGTATTATTTTTTAAACATTATGTGTAGTTATTGTTTTAACTCTTTATCCTAAAATAACATGATCTTATTCTTCTTTTAATACCTCAAAATTTATATGAAAATGCACTGAACTAGTTTGATTATCCCATTCAAATACTCTCAAATATAATAAAATGGCTTCCTTTGTCTGACTTAACCAATCAATATTAGACTAAAGAGATAGTGTTTGGATTGCTTGAATGGTCATTAGAATAAATTATTACTACAAAAATTCCTTAAGAAGCTATATGAACTAATCTTTGTACTCATGTTCTTGAAGTAATTTTGACATTTCATTGGGAAATAAAAACATTATATCTTATATATTTATCACTGTAGTGAGAATGTTGAATTGAATGTAACATGTTTTATTATCCCATGTTATTTATTAGATACTTGAATAAATGTCTTCATCTATAATTTATATCTAATTTATACCAAGTTGATGATCTGATTTATGTCTTCAGCTATTTGTTGGATACTTGAATAACTAAAATGGTCATGAGTGAAATCTACTTATTTCAATCTATTTGTAGATATTTGTGGGTTTTCTTACATGAAATAATTATTTTTATTATTTGTATATATTCTGATTCCTGATTCAAACTTACCAATATAATTTAGAACTAGGTTACATAAATTTTGTAGGAATCCCAAATGAGTTGTTTAATATGTGAAATGATATCCCATTTTGAAGACTATTCTAGATCTACTTTAGGTTGATAGAGTGGTTCTTGAGTTGATGACAATGTCATATGGACCAATATCTCAAAATATGGGTTTCATGAGTGTTAACAAAATTTACTCCATGGTGGGCACCAAAAACTATTGGCATGAAATTTTTTCAAGGAGATAACTTTATATTTTCCATTAATAATCATGGGATGAGGTCCCTCTCTTATTAGTAGGGGGATATACCTTTTTTAAAAACAAAAAATGATGATAAAAAAGAGATTATTTACAATAAACATGGTTTTTATAAGAGTATTACTTTTAACCATAAAGTTCAAAAAGGTGACATAAATAAAATATGAAGGAGATTGAATGGATGAATAAATATGTTTAGAACATAATAAAAATAAAAAATCTAGTGAGCCAAACATAGAGACTTACTATAAATGTCTAGAAGGTGGATATTTTTTCTATAAGGAAACCTATCTCACTCACTAGATAGAAAATAAATTATGCATTCACAAGAACATGTAACATGCACCAAAATAACTACCTAGAAGTAATAACACAATATGAAACTTATCTTTTATTTGTTTTTGAAATTGGTGGTTACAGTACATTACCACCTATTTTTAATTTATAAGGACTTTTAAAAATGCATTAAATAATTTACACAACTTAAAACTTTACAAAACCATGTTAGGAAAATTTTACAACTTGCATAAATGCATTGGTGTTTTTACACAAGCTAAAAAGTCATAATAGAAAATTGTAGATGGTATTTTATGCTCCTCTCAGGTTCACACATTCCTTATGTATATAAGGTAAATTGAAGCTGATCTACAAATCAATCCTAACTCGAAGAAGATAAATCAAACATACCCTTCAACTTGTTGGTACATTTAGACAATAGAGGTAATGACCAAGATGGATCTAATAAACATAAACAAGTGGTCCCTTACCAAAATAATATCACTAGAGAGGGTTTAAATCCTCTAGTCAATCAACACCATGTGACAACCCTAGTTATGTCCCTTATTTTCTTATATCACAAAATAAATTAAAACTAATCTAATGCTCACCAAAGCTTGTGGCACAATATGGGGGTAATAAACATAATATTAAACATACATATAAGATCTCTATTTAATCTAATGTGGATGAAATACTAATTCATGGAGAGAGAAACATATAAGCTAACAAATGTAAATCTATCAATTTTAATAAGGAAAATCAAAAGTTGTGAATACATACCTTTGAAGATAAATTCACCAGGCCTCAATCTCTCCCTCTGACAAGGTGATTCATAAGAGGTTATTATGGTATATAAGTATAATAAGTATAGGTTATCTCTAGGCTACATGACCTCTCTATCTATCAAAAAGACTTCTCCACAAAGATTAATATCTCCAAGTATAATATTAAAACCCTTAGAAATTATCCTTAGGAATATTAAAACCCTAAAAAATGATCCTCAAGTAAAATGGGGAATAATCACATGCATAATTAATATGTTATTCTTATTATATCTCTAATAAATGCTAGAAAGAATGTGTATATATATCTAGATATAACCCTAAACCCTTCTAAAAGTTTAGCTGATAGAGTCAACCTAAATTACCCTATATCACTAGTTAATAAAATCAAGTTAGATTCTAATCTAGGTCATTCAAATCTCATTGAGACCTATATCATTTTAGTATATTTTAATTATAGGATTGACATAGGATGACATTGTTTGGTAAATGTCAAAAATAGTTTTTGTCTTAGGTAGGGGATATTTAAGGTAGTGAATTGATTCGAGGATTGTGTAAGGGAGGTGTCAAAGATTATGGAAGTATATAAGAGAGGTTCATGTTGGAATTAAGTGGTGGTATAGGGAAAAATTATTATGAAGCATCAATTATCTACCCACCCCTTTTTCGATGCACCCTTTAAGGCATGCACTCAGAGAGATTAAAACTTAATGAGTTCCTGTAAGAGAAAAACATTAGTAATTTATAAATTTTAAAAATATTATGTGTGTACATATGCCCCACTCTAATATCATCACATGTCACATAGACATAATGGGGGATGGACTTTAGTAAAATAATATAGAAACATACAATGTTGAAGCTAAATAAATTATAGCAAGAAGTGAATAAGAAAAGTGAAAGGATAGAACTGAAAAATACAAACCTTTGCTTACCTTAGTGCTATAAAAGAGGAAAGAAGTGAAAAAAATGTGATGGTGTCCAGTCTAGGGAATATTAGGTGAAACTATAAAAATAAGAAAAAAAATGATATTTTCAAAAAATATGCATGTAATAAGTGTAAATATTCTCTTCAATGTTAGGATTCCATAACATATTGTGGTTTGGAAAAACATCTAGTAGAAACAAATTTATGGACAAAAAATGAAATCTGATGGTAAATATTTAATAGGTAAATAATTTTGAATGGTAAATATAAATAGGGTGAAAATTAATTCTTTTTATTTTACTATTATAATAAAATATTTCTCTAAGAGACCCATTTTGAGCCTAGAGAGAGATCATGATAAAGAGATGACAACTATGATGGTGAGGATGCCTAGTGGCTATAGCAGGTACAGTACAGGTAAGTGAAGCATTCATTATAGTTTTAAGTAATTTGCTTTAAATTTAAGCTAAATATGGAAAATTAATGTTAGGAAAATTATAGACACCAAAAATGACCATAGTAAATTTTTAGGTAGATTAGGGGTATCATGGGTTAATTGGTAGGAAACTATCAAATCAATAAATACCTAAGGCATTTATTGTAAATATTCAAAATGTCATTGTAGACTAAGAATAGATACAACCCTGTCGACATAGTTTACAAGATCATAGAAATCAATGGGGCTAACCCGAGAGAAGTGGGCCAATGTAGGATAATTCAAGGTAGCTGACTACATAGCAATCAATTGATCTAGTTGGAAACAAGGAAATGGATGACATACTACCTTCTAGTTGATGTAATACATAATATGTGGTTGATATAGTCTATTGGATGAGGCCAAATATATATTAGAAGGCTGATGTAGTATGCTAAAACATGAAAGAGGCTACTTTAGTATAAAATAAGTTGATTATGTTTGTAGGAAAGGGCCAATTACATGGTAGAGGGCCAATATAGTATGGAAAAATTATGACAAGGTCTATTGAGTATTAAAAAGGATGATTGTGTAAGAAAAGTGTAAAATAATAGAAATAAGATGTAGTTATTTTTTATTTTTTTAAGAATATTTAAGAATGTATTTTATTATTATGACATCAATATCATATATTATCTATTATTTGATATTTTACAGAGGTGATGTATATTTTTGTATTTGGTGGATGTGTTCTAGCTACCAACTTTGTTGGAGAATATATCTTATATGGATAGAGATTGATTTTTTGCCTTGGGTTTTAGATGCATCATAGAGATGTGACATATCTATATGAGTGTTAATCTCATTGTCATGTTCCTAGGAGCATGGGAATGTTTGACCAACACTATCTGATGGGATGTGCAGGGGGATACTATAGAAGTGGGTATCACCTCAGTGGATGTCCATGCTTGATTATACTTCCTATTGATGGGATGATAATGATATGTGATACACTAGATTCTGAGGATGAGAAATGAACCCTAGCCATGTTAGTCTATTGATATATGTGATAGCATTGTGTTAGTCTACCTTGTATTAGGGTACATTGTATGATCTTGGTTCTATCATTTGGGTCTAAATCATGAATGACTTGTATGGGATGCTAACTTGGAGGTATAATATCATGTGCCCTATCATTATGCTAAACAAATTGATCTATGAGATATTTACTATGCAATAACTAGTAGGGTTTCCCCATGTAGTCAATGATAGGTTACCTTGGGTTCTTATTTGTATATAGGACCATATAGCACATAATAGGCACCATGTTCTAAATTTACATATTATTACACAAATGTAGATAGTGTGGTAGTCATATATTCACAATTCTATTATATGACCAAGTTGAGACACATTGATATAGGTTTGAAACATATGTGGATCATGGGACACTACACATCATGGGTAAAGCCACACCTAGTGGCTCCTGTACCTAGATAGTTAGGGTTACCACATTCAATGTTCACTCTAGTAGTGTCTACTTGTTTTTCATGACATGATAGAGAGCTAAGAAGGAAAGGAAGCATAGAGGTACCCATTGAGATACCCAGGATTAGGCCTCAACAAATGAGACCATGGGCTAGTCACATATAGTAGTAGGAGGAGGTGAGGCTTAAATGACATGATTACAATGATGTGGATGTATAACATGTGAGATAATTATAAGGACCATAACATAGGTGAAATTAGCTAATATGAGCTCACCAAATATGGAAACATCATCAACAAGAGGATACACAAGTGATGGCAGTTACATAGGGGTATCATACAATGGTTGGACATATGTAGTTTTTAGAGAGGCTACTTAGTAAGGGGACATGATGAGATTAGGTGGTGACTCTTGGTTTTTCTATTGTATGGAGTATCTGATAGAGGAAATGCTTGATAGGTGAGCAGACCAAGAGACCATGGTTGATGATATTGGCACTAGTGAGAAATGTTTTTATTTTGTTTAAGTTTTCAATATAGAACACTAGTTGCATCAATTTTTTATGATATATAGATTATTTTAGATATATATACATGAGATCTGATGTATATTTTTTTCATTTATACAAATATTATTATAGAGGAGATTAGATGGGGAGATTTGAATATGGATGCACACAATGATATTTTGGATGGGATAATGTCAAATTATGATCCTTCCACTTTGTTTTATCTTATGGTACCATCTTTTGAAGCTCATGTGAGCTAGTTTAGAATGGTAGGAGAGGCTGCTCAATAGCTATAGGCACAAGGTGATGGTTGTTAGCCACCTACAGGGGCAAGAGTTGTAGAGTCTCAGGATTGGTAGGATTTGACATATGAGCAAACCATGCACATGGTGACTACTATATATCTAGGATAGGTACAAGCCCAAGTGGCCAAACTATAGGGTATATTTACTAGCTCGAGATCTTAGACTACCTCTTTATAGTGAACCATTCAAAGGGGTCAGTCATATGCATCCATGGGTAGCATAGCTAGGCTACATGATATTAATGATGGAGCACAAACTTAGAGTTTTAGTTATATATCAAACTCATGATATAAATGGATATGTATATTTCATTTGTTTATGATTTACACTTATATGTTTATGGATGTATGAATATATTTGCTTTCTATCACATGTATTTTTTATGTAGGGGCATCATATAAGAACCACAAAATGTGTTAATTTATTTTTAGGTTAGTATATGAGATGTATTATAGGTGATATAGGTCATATTTATTCCATTTATGATGTCTAGGGTGACTCAAAGTGCATAGAATTTGAATTATAAGTTTTCCTATGAAAAGTTCATTTTTAAATATTTGAATCTTGTAAAGCTTTGTATGAGGAATTTTGTGAAATTTATGTAGGTGGAAGGTGTTTTGACTTGTATAAGGGTCTTTTAGGATTTAATAGGTTTATAAATTTTCATTAAACCAATGCCATAATGTTAGATGTGTCATATTATGTGAAAATCAAGAAAATGTAATGCAATTTGATAAGGAAAACTCCACATGGGCATAGGAGTAAGAATAAGTTATGCATCCTCTTTAGGAATTTAGGAGTGATTTTTTATTTAGTTAGGAGTTTATTCCATACAAGAAGAGAGATGGAAAATTGTAGACAAATTTTGTATGACTAAGTTCTGGGTGATAGTAAAACCTTATTTTTAAAAGGAATGAAGATGGACCTCTGTTGAAGGTCTTTGAAATATTTATGTCTAAATTTTGTGTGGTTGAATGAAAACATTGTGATTGAGGAAAGAATAAATTTTATATTTTTTATATTTCATATTTAAATCTAATTTTTGTGTTATTTTAAAGGAAGTTGTGAAGTTCAGAATTCTGGTTAAGGAATACAAAACTATCATTGGTATGTTTTTATGTTTATTTTATAAATTGATCATACTAAGTGTAATGTTTTCCTAATAATTATAATTAAATTATAAATGATTTATTTATGATTTAATATCATAATTATATATGTCTTATGAAGACATGAGAGATGGATGTCTAATCATTACTGAGTTGAACCTGTATTTCTAAGATGTTGTTTGCTTAGTAAACTATGTGATTACAATTTTTGGAGATAAAGGAGTGTAGTTTAATTTTATTACATGTAAAAAGTCTAAAAAATTATGTTTTTTACTTCATTAATTAATTTATATTGTGTAACTCTTGTAGTGATTGATAGAGATGCAAAAAACCCTTGTTTTTGTAATAGTTGTTGTAAGAATGACCTGAGAATATGTTCTTTATAAGAAGTGATCTATAAATTGGTGTTAAATTTTTTTGGAGAATTATAGGTAAGTATTTTAAACATTTTTAATATTACTATATGATTTTCATATTTTGGTATGATGTTTTCATTCCATTTAAACTATATACAGTCTTATAAATAGTTTTGAGTGAACACAATAAAAAACACTTTGATGTGAAAAACCGTGAAAGTGGATAGATTAGTGATTACTAGTATTTGTATGATGTTAAAAAGGTTAATACAGACCTACATAACCAAAATTATGCTTTTGAAATTCATTATAACATTCACAGTGGGAAATTGTAGTCTCTCAGTTGAGATAGTGATTCAAAAACCCTAAACTAGGGTTTAGACCATATTTTTGTTTCTAACCATCCAAATGACTTAAAATATTTTAATTAATTAGGTTTGAGTTTTTTATAATAAATTTTAAAGTTTTTTTTGTTTTACCATACTTCACCATACATATATAGAGGGTTGTTGGTAAACTAGTCCTAGACATGCCTAAATAAAGGCATAAAGAAGGATATAAAAGTAGTCTAAATACTGAGATGGATTAATAAAATTTGGGAATAGATAGAAAGGGTAAAATTATGTCTATATAAAAATTATTTTTCAAATTTTGAAAGGTAATAATCCATACATAGTAAAAAATCCCAAAAATAGGACTAGGACTATTGGTAGAGTTGATTGTTTAAAGAGGTGAATAGAGTCTTGGAAAGTGTTGGGAAAGTAGTGAATGGATTGAGAGCTATAATAAAACATAAATGAGAATATTATATGCCATTTAAACCATATATTGATAAGTTAAGCTTAGCATATTTCATAAATAATTGATCTAGTAATAATTACTTAAGGGAGTAAATTAAGAAACAAGGATAAATGTGATCATTTGGTATATGATTTTCATCATTTTGGTATCTAAGATAGGTTAAATTTTTTTGGGATTTTTTAAAATATTAACATGTTTTTTAAAGTAAAATACAAAATAGGTGATCAAGGATAGTGCTCCATAGATAGAGATATTAGAGAAGAGAATGATTTGGTCAGGATAATGACTTAGATGATTGCTCCATTGGTTATGATAATGGAGGCTATTGAGGATGTTCTCAGAGAGAGAGAGAAAAAAGAATAGTGATATATATAAGGTGATGATAGAAAACAAGGTGAAGTATTACCTTTCCTAAGGATGAATGGGAGAGAGAATAGAGAGTTGGTGCAAGGGAGACCACAAGTGCATGTAGCATGTCAAGAGGACATGTGATAACACCATGTAAGAGTGATCAGACTATTTTTAGATGTCTTAATGATAATATATTAAGGTATAATGATACATGGAATAAGATAGAGATTTCAGAGGCAATGTTGGAATTGACATAAAGAGGGACACAGGGTAGTAGTGTCTAAGGAATATTAGCATAAGTATGTAATAGTAGATACAAGAGAATGATGAAAGAAGGAATGATAGTAATGAGTCATTAATCATGAGGAGAGTTTTACTAAAAAATAATAAATTCAAAGAACCAACCCAAAGGAGAATTCTATTTAAAAATCAATGCAAGTCAAGAGGTAATATATGTAATTTGGTAATTGATGGAGGTAGAACTAACAATATTGTTTATTTGGAGATGGAACAAAAGTTGGGGTTGAAAATAATTCCACACCTTCAACCATACAAGGTTACATGGGTTCAAAAAGGTCATAAAATACTCTTGAGATAATATATTTGGGTTGAGTTTCAAATAGGAAGGTATAAATATCAAGTGTTATGTGATATTTTACCTATGGATGTGTGTCATTTATTTTTATATAGACCATTTTTTTTTGATAAGCATGCCATACATGATGATAAAACAAACACATAGACTATTAATTTGAATGAAAATTCATATATACTTATTCCATTGAAAGGTGAAGAAGATAGAAAAGAGTAGAATATTATGATGATGATGATGATGATGATGATGATGATGATGATGATGATGACAAGGTAGTATTGGAGTCAAGAAATGGAGAGTTTGGATTTGATCAAAACAACCAAGAAATAAGAGGAGGTAAGTTGTGTTGAGTTGGTTGATATGAAGGAATTTGAGTCCACAAATATGTACATGATAAAGCTAGAACAAGATTTCAAGGTGGCAGCAATAGTTTTCAAATGAAGGGAGGAAAAACACCAAAGAGAGTGCTCAAAGAAGAAGGTATTCAAGGTAAGCATGGAAGACAATTCCATGAAAGAGGAGACAATAGAATAAAGTTTTATATTTTAGATGAGTTATAGAAGAAGTGGCTTGGGATTGACACCAATAAAGTGAAGAGGAATATAGGGATTGAGATGTATACAAAGGTAGCTCAAGAAAGAGCCATGAAGGATCCATGTTTTGTGTCTAATGAGTTATTTTGTGAACTAAATTCAAGTAAAGATAAAGTATCTAAATAAGGAAGAGTAGACACATTCAAATTCTTGAAAGATAATTTTGAATCAGAGAAGGTTGTCCAAGAGTTGGATAATATGCATTAGTCTCATGAAACTAATCAAGGAGATGGGATAGTGAATATGAGAATGTAACCCATGTATATTACTAAGATTTTACATGAGTGTGAGGTATGTAAAGGATAAAAATTAGCTATACATGAATTTGAATGGGTAACACAAGGATAATTGGTGAATAAAAAAGATTTAATACTTGCAGAAGTGGTGAATGATAGAGTTAAGAATAGAAAGAAGAAGGCAACATATATGTTTTCTTTAATAATTCGGTTTTGCATGTAGTTATGTTGATTAAAGAGATGAAGAAAAGAAGGACTAAATGTGGGACCCAAGATCATGTTCACCTCTATGAGAGGAATGTGCAAGTAGACAACTTCAAATATTAAATTCAATGTATTTAGGCAGCAACATATACCATGTGCATTAACAAATACACGTGTCAAAGCTTTCTCAGCTTGGTACTATGATGCAGGGGCATCCTATAAGGACCCCAATATTTGTTTAATTTTAATTTATATTAATCTATGAGATGTCTTATAGATTATAGAGTTCAAAGGTAGTCCATTTGTGAATTTTAGGGTGACTCAAAGTGCATATAATTTGAATTCTAAGATTTTCCACCAAAAGTTCCTTTCTAAATATTTGAATTTGGTAAAGCCTTGTATGAGGACTTTTGTAAAATTTATATGGGTGGAAGGTGTGTTAAATTATATAAGTGTCTTGGAGGATGTAATAGGTTTATAAATTTGCATTAGACTAATGTCATAATGTTAGATGTGTCATATTATGTGAAAAGCAATAAAATGTAATACAATTTCACAAGGAAAACCTCCACGTAGGCATAGGAGAAAAAATCAATTATGCCTCATATTTAGGAATTTAAGAGTAAATTTTAATTTATTTTCCCATTCAATAATATAAATAGGAAAATATAGATATATTTTGTATGATTGAGATTTCGGTGATAGTAAAACCCTATTTTGAAAAGGAATGAAGATAGACCTCTATTAAAGGTCTTTGACATTTGGTTGTGTGAATTATGTGTGGATGAATTAAAAACTTGTGATTGAGGGAAGAATAAATTTTATAGTTTTTTTAAGTGATATTTAAGTCTAATGTTTATGTTATTTTAAACGAAGTTGTGAAGTTTAGAATTCTAGTTAAGGAATATAAAACTACCATTGGTATGTTTTTCTATTTATTTTATAAATTGATCATACTAAGTGGAATGGTTTCCTAAAAATTATAATTCAGTTATAAATGATTTATTGAGGATTTTAATATTATAAATAGATATGTATTATGAATAATTAAAGAGAGATGGGGGTCTGGTCATTATTGAGTTGAAACCCTATATTTGAGATGTTGTTTGCTTAATAAATTATGTGATTACAACATTTGGAGATAAAGGGGTGTAGTTAGTTCTTTTTGAAAATATAAAAATACTATGAAACAATGTTTTAAACTTCATTAATCAATTTATAGTGTGGACCTCTTGTAGTGATTGATAGAGATGCAAGAAAACCTTATTTCTATAGCATTTGTTGTAAGAATGGCCTGAGAATATATTCTTTACAAGAAGTGATCCATAAATTTGTGTTAAAGTGTTTTGGAGGAATCTAGGTAAGTATTTTTAAAATGTTTAAAATTAATATATGTTTTTCATTGCTTGGTATGAGGTTTTCATTCCATTTAAATATTATACAGTCTTATAGATAGTTTTGAGTGAACACAGTAAAAAACACTTTGATGTGAAAAACCATGACAGTGGATAGATTAGTGAATCCTAGTCATTGGATGACATGAAAAATCTTTAAAAATACCTAAATAACCAAATTTGGGCTTTTTAAATTCATTATAACAATCAAAGTGGGAAATTGTAGTCTCTTAGATGAGATAATGACTCAAAAACCCTAAACTAGGGTTTAGACCATATTTTTATTATAACCATCCAAATGCTTTAAATTTTTTTAATTATTAGGTTTAATTATTTTTAAATATGTTTTAAATTTTTTGTGGTTTCACCATACTTTACCATGTGTATATAGGGGACTGTTGGTAAACTAGTCCTAGACAGGCCTAAAAGGCCTAAATAGAGGCATAAAATGGATATAAAAGTGGTTTTAAGACTATTAAGGACTAAAAAACTTTGGGAATAGATATATATGGTAAAATTGTATCTTTATCAAAAATTATTTTTCAAATTTGGAAATCTACTAATCTATACATAGTCAAAAAGCTCAAAAATAGGGCTGAAAGGACTATTCATAGAGTTGATTGTTTAAAAAAGTGAATAAAGTCTTGGAAAGTGTTGGGAAGGTATTGAATGGATTTAGAGGGTTAATTTAAATTTAATGAGCATATTAAATACCATTTAAACCATATATTGACAAGTGAATCTTAGCATATTGCATAAAGAATTGATCTAGTAAGGATTGCTTAAAGGAGTAGATTAAGAAACAAGGATAAATGTGATCGTTTGGTATATGTTCTACATCAATTTTGATTTTAATATATATTATATGAGAAATATGCGATGTATGTTTTATTTTATGGTATTATTTAACACATGTGCATGGTTAAAAAGAAAAATAAAAAATGATTTGGAAAAGTATAAATAATCAAAATTAATGTAATGCACACAATATCATGATGAGAAATGTGTAAAAACAAATGATAACTAAATATAATAAACCAAAAATGGTAAATTAAAAATGTTTTGAGACCATAATAAATTTTGTACCAAATTAAAATGAAATATAAGTCATTGTATATTACACTGAGAAGTATGAAAATTTGTAATACAATAGAAGACACACTAAAACCAATGGTATAAAAACAAACAAATAATAAAGTTAATCAATCATACTAAATCAAAATAGGAATTATGAAAATAAAAATAAAATTTAAGTGTAAATCAAATTAATCATACTAAATCTAACTAGGAAGTATGTTAAATTTAATAAAATGGTTGTAAACATACATGTAATAAAAAAATAAGAAGATAAAAATGAATTGCTTATGAAGTAAGCATAAAATGTACTAAATCAAGATGGCAAGTATGTCAATGACATGTACATCATAATGTAAGAAAAATTATCTCAAATTTGAAGTATGTAATTTTATTATGACTTAGTTATAGTATGAATTGGGTATTGGAATATTTTGTGAGGAGGGCCCAGTCATATCCATGGTCTTACATTGTAACTCATAAAGGGAACGCCAATAGGGTGGAAACAACTATGGGAATAATTAAAAATATGTTATAATGTGGTAATTTGTGAGGAAATCCTAGTATTATCCATGGTATTATACTAAAAATCACGAGGGTAACACCAATGATGTGAATGTTAATAAGGGTAAAAATAAGTAAAAATTTTATTACAGTATTTGTGTGAAGAGCCTAGTCCTCTCCATGGTCTTACACTGCAACTCACAAAGAAAAACCCAAGGGGGAATGATTAATTAAAAAAATAATATTTCTCAAGGGGAAATATTATTATTGTTGTAATGAAAGAGGTAATGTAAAAATCGTGATATAAGAATCTATGAAAATACCTTAGGAAACATGAGGCATACTAGGTACAAAGGAGAGACATTAAGAGTTAAGTTACCATGAAAATACAAAGGATAGCTGACCACAATAAGCAAAAAGTTGTATATAAAAATAAGTGAGATACTAAGATCAACTCATGAATGTTATATGAATAAGAAATATAAAATGGAATTAACTTCCCACAATAGTTACCCATTCATTAGGACCTCTTACAGAACCATCGATCTATTACAAAGATTAGATACTTTTGTGAGAATGTAGGTAGCACTACAAAAAAATTTGGTTATCTTATCCCAATATACTAACCTACTGCATTGTAATAGACCTTAGCTCCATCATGAGGACAAATATGGAATTTTATCTTCAATTAAGAATAAGATATATGCTATGAATCATGTTTTTTTCGGTGATTAGACTTCTAAATTTGTATGTTTCCTTTTGAATCATTGATTTTTATTTAAATGATTTGGATTTTAACTTTTTTATGGATTTTATGATTCTTCCTCCATATAGATTTAGAATAAACAACATGATTGATAAAAGTGATACACATGAATGAGATTTAGACTTTAGTTTAAAGTATATTAAGTAACTATATCTATGATTGACTAAACACTTAGGCTTACCTATAAACTAATATGTAATTTAAACTTTCAATTGTATGTATGTCTAGGATGTGAAAGGAAGATAAGGGAAAAAAGAGATCCAAAATAGATAAGTAAATGTTGTTAGTATAATGAGAATTATTGTTTGATAATTGATCATATGGTAATGATATAATACTAAGGGAATTGAGGTTGTATAACCAAATCACAATAATAATTATCTAATTTTTGTGTATAAAAAGATAAAAAATAATCACTGTAAATGGAAATAAATTAATCTTTGAGATAAGTGAACTCATAATCATAAGTGTGCATTCATAAAAATAATGATAAGAATCCATAAGAAAGGTGAAATTAAATGAAACCATATAAAGTGCATAAAGAATAATATAATGATCTATGTAGAATAGATAAGTGAAATCAAATTTGACACATAATCAAGTGTATAAGAGATATAAAAATGGATCACAAATCCGATCCAAATCATAAAATATAGAAATTTAAAAGAAACCCATGCCTTGTTAATAAATACTGATATATTTGACCACAAATATTATCCATAACATATGAAACATCTTTATGGAGTTGAATTCTAATTCCATCCAAAGTCTCATCAATTTTCATGAAAAATTATGCAAAGACTTCATTCTATATCATCTCAATTAAAAAGGTAGGTGTTGTTAATGAAGATTAATGATCATGTGGTATTTTTTGAGTATGATAATCAAGGTAAGGAATGGATGTATAAATGTTAATAGTATATGTGGGGTGGGAAAGAGGGGAAACCTACAAATAAGGAGCCTTATTGCATATTCAACTTGTAAAAGGAGGAATTATTGATGCGGGTGCATACTATGGAAAATCACAAAGATGCTATTGGATAATTTGATAGTGATTAGTATGATGTGGAGCACACTAGTGTCAAAGATAAAATACTTCCCCATATTTAGGGATATACTCTGGTAATATCTTAGGAGGAGGTATGGCCTTATATTTGGTTTGAGTAGTTGCTAGGTGTAATGTGTTGATGTACTACCTAAGTTTTTGGTAATGGGTAGAAGAGTGGTTATATATCCTATAAAATAAACAAATACATTTATTAATAGACTATGGGGGTATACTAGATGAAGGGGTAGAAGGAAAATTCTAGGGTAGTTAATATAACTAACAATATTTTGTCTAATGACTGACAACTTTCTGGATATCACAATAAGGACGATCTACCAATTATGTGGACATGGGATCATGCTAGAGTAAGGGAATAAGGCCATCACCAAGGAAATGTGGGGATGGATTATAAACTAGACTAGTCTCATTAGTAGGTAAGGAAGGCTATGTAATGGTTTTAACTATAGTGGCTAGCATCTCTAGAGGAAACAGACTATAAGGGTCATGATATTTTGAATAATAATAAGGTCCTATCATGCCATGATCAATGATCATACTCCCAAGGGGATCCACTATGGTTATAGGTGTACCATGTGAGTGTTTCATCTATACCCTATGATAAATAATATAAATACTATTATTAGGTGCTATAAAGGAAGGCATTCTAAATTATGAACAAAAATATTGAAATAAAGAAAATTGATATCAAATAACTTACACATTTATAGATAGGATGAATTCAAATAAAAATGGGTCATCTAAAGCATTAAAAACATCATGGTCAGGTGTATACAAGTTGATGGTACATGTAAGAAAGAGTTTGTCTTTAGAGGAAGAGTGATGAATAGAGTGTTTAGTTTTAAAAGGTGGTTAACGGGATTGAGGTTTTAAATAAGGAGGAAGTTGGGTGATGATGTGAGGGGAAAGATCAAAATTTTTGATCTTGAGGATTATCTCATCTAGCGCATCATCATCAAAGTTTAAGAAGTTACATGAAATGTTCCCAATCAATTCAAGATAACCATTATATCCTAGAGTGGAATTAATTGGATAGTTGAAGAGTTGGGATTCCAAACTGGGACATTAGGTAGGGGTTCAAGGGTGGGTATTTTAAAGACACCACATTCTTAGAATTGTTTGAAATTATAAGGGTTTGTGTCTCCTTTAATCTTGTATATAGCTCCATTATGAGGGAATATGATGTATTGGTATGCAAATGAATAAACTACTCTCATACGATGGGTCCAAGGTCAATTGATTAAGATGTTATAAGAAAGTGAAAAGTTAAAGATCAAAACTTTCACATACATGGTGATAGGAAGAATGACAATAAGAATCAAAACATAACATATAGGAAGCATTTACCTTCTTTAGTATCCTTGTCATGTACAATGTGTAGATTTGAGGTTACATCCAAAATATCTAAATGTCTTAATGAAGTAAAGGGAGGAAACACAGGTGACTAAAACTTCATTAATTAAGGCACACTTAACTTAAATAATGATAATTTTTATTATAATGAATAGATGAGGGCAAAACCACATGAAGTAGTATTTTGTTAGAAATCATGGAAGTTATAGGGAACTTAAGTGAGAGAGAAGTTTCCATTATTTCATCAACATGGATGGACATCTCCTCACATTGTTGAATTAGATTATCTTTGGACATAGAAAAGGTAGTCTCACACACTATAGGAGGAGGAAAAAGGATGTTCATTTTCAATAATAATTAAATTAGATACTTTTGATGATGAGGAGAATCTATCATGAGTTATAGGAAAGGTATTTGAGATGGGAAATGAGAAAGTTATGCAATGGGATGCCATTCATCATAACCCAAGGGAGGATTGTTAGATATAGATGAATAATGTTTCAAGAGATCCTGGGAAGGAGGTTTGGAGGTAAAATTAAACTTATGATGATAAGGTATAGCTCATTTAGGTTGATTATAAATGGTTTGAGTTACCTTAGGTGATGTGATGGCTGATGGAAGTATTTATTGTGGTTGGGTAAAAAAATACTTTCAGTTTTTTGGGTTATGTTGTATTATTGTTTGGATGTTGGGGGAAGATTATAAATGGTATGAGAGGTATAATTAATTTATGTTGTTGAGAGTGGTGCTTAAATGGTTATAGGTTCCTCTTTCCCTAATTTTATTAGATGGGATGGGGAAGTATCATGAATGATGTAGAATGGTTTAGAGGTGTGATGTGCAGGTGTTAGAATTGAATCAATAAAAGCAACTACTCTTCTCATGTTAGCCATATTAACCATATTTTCATCATTGGTAGTAAGGTATATAATACTATCAATATTGTTTGTAGGATTAGTTTTTTTATGTTATCTTTGTGGTTATGAAGGGGTCTTTGAAAATATTAATATTAGAATTATCTTGGCTTAAATATTGGTTTTTATTTTGAGTTTCATGAGATTTAAAATATATGTCATAATATTGTTGATGCTTTTAAATAAGGGTTTCATGATAAAAATTAGGACCAAGAATAACATCCATAGAAATATTGTGTAATTGTCTACAAGTCTCATGAGAATGACCCCAACTTACATGAAACCAATCAAATTTGTTTGGATAACACCATGATTTCATAAGATGAGTAAGGTCAATATCACATGGTAGATGTCTTCAAATATGTTTTTAAAAGTTTGATAGGGATGGTGGTTTGTGCACATTAGTGTGGTTGGGTTGAGAAAATGTGGGAGTGGGAGTTTTGTTTGTAGGGGAGCATGCTCCATAGCATTGTTTTAAGCAATTACTTTGATGGTATGAGTAATATCATAGGTGTTGGTAACACCATCATTGGTTACATGATGGTTTTTATTTTTTATGACCATAAAAGTGGTTTTTATAGGTTGAGGTGGTTTGAATTCATGCATGAGGAAATCTTGTCATTTGTCCTAGTAAATAGATTATTCCAAGGTTTTTAAAGAGAGAGTCCTAAATTTTTGTTGTAATTTGGGGTATAGAGTATTACTAAATAGGTGGAAGAGGTTTCATCCACCATATTACTCTCAAATTTGTTATAAAAGTATTTCCATTATTAGATGAAGGCTTATGCCATTTTAGTTTCAAGTTGTTTGTAATTTATAAAGTGGGCTAAGTTATTCTTGAGAAGATAACTAGTCTAAAATTCTTAGACTAGTGAGTTGACCTAATCTTATAATAGAGTGATAGAGTGGGGTTTTTATTGATTATACCAACCTAAAGCATCTCATGAGAGTGTTTTAGCTAATAGTTTTGTAGCGACAAATGTGTTAAACTTAACCTAATATTTATAAAGGTTACCAAATGTTCTTAGATGCAAAGTGGGATCAGTGGATCCATCATAGGTGATGGTGGGTGTGATACTGGCTATGTTAATTTTAGTAATTTGAGGTAATATATGTTATTTTTTTAGATGTCTAATGTTTTTATTAATAAGTGGTAGTTATGGGATAAGATTACCATGGAAACCCCTGGGGGGTGGGGGTATTAGGATTTTTCACTCCCCATAAAACATCTTGAAGTTGGTTTTGGATATAAATGAGATGGTTTTGCATCTAAATCATATAATTTGCATTATTAGTTTGAAAGGCATGAATTTGATTGTGTTTGTAATATAAGTTGGTTAGTTTGAGAAACATTTTGACTAGTTGATGTAGCATGTGATGCACTAGTGTTATTATTAACATATTTAGTTGCACTATGAGTGTAAGATGAACTAGTAACATGAAACACATTAGTGGTATGAGTAGCATTGGTCAAAAAAGTAACAATAGTGGTATGAGAAGAATTAACATTAAAATATGCACTAGTATCATGGTTAAATGGATGGGTCTTTTAAAGAATCCCACTAGAAGTTGAACCTACCATGTTGGTATAAATACTTGGAATGGAGGTTAAATAAGACATAGAAGATGATGTCATGGTGTGAGAAGAATAAAAAATAGATGGAAAAGGTTGGGATGCAATGAAAGTGGTTCCCCTAAATTAATGAGAAAAGGTAGGGGAGGGTGAAGGGGGTTTTCCTATATGAAGACCCGTCATGAGATTATAGATACTTGTAGGATATTTTACTCTATATTGATGGAATTCATTGATAAAAAAGATCTTTTCAATTATCTACTATAAATAAATCTCATCTTATAATGAAAACACATGGTTGTGATTTGATAATGGATGGTGAGGAGTCCCATAGTTGTTAGTGTGAGTCAAAACATGGACATTGATTTGATCTATGGTTGGTGCCACAAAATGTGTCTTAGGGAACCTATCAGGGTTGGTAAAAGTCATCATGTTTGATTAAATTAATTTTTAATTGTCATCAAACATGAAATTCATGATGAAGGAGGGAGACTAATTTTTTTTGAATAAACAAGGATCAACTTGTAAGATATAGAGTTGAACCAATAAATAATGTTTTGTAAGATAATAAATAGAAAAGGATAAAAAAGACAATTCATATAAATCAAATATGTACTTTATATAGAGAAATTAAATAATTTAGAAATACCCATAATCAGATAGGTCAATTATGTATTGAAGATTAAATAGAACCAATAACTTGTAATAGATCGAGTCAAAAAGGGTGGTTGTGTTCTAAATATAGGGAAATATTTTTCAATATAATATCTAAGAAAATTCAATTAAACACGTAACTTATTATATTAGTGTGTTTGGTATAATTGTAGCACACATCAAAAAACATGTACCAACATTGGCTAGTACAATTTTTGTAATTCAAAATAAAATGATCAAAGAGCAAACAACAAAACTAGAATGTAAATGTTGGTCTAAGTGGTCCTTATTGAATGTTGTTAAGTAATAATAAATTTTGAAATTAATGTTATAGGGAGTTGGTTGTAATAAATAAATAAAAAAGTAATCTATGAATAATTTTAGGTATGTTAGGCTAAAAGAGATCTATATTAGTGATGGAATGTCTTGGTATCTGCCCCCCCCAACTTCACAATCCCACAGTGATAAGGGTGTCAGGTGCTTTACCAATATATACCATCAAGCATGTATTTATACTTGGCTACACAACCATGTCAACTTCCCCTTTGGTGATGAAATACAAATAGGTAGACCTTGGGATGAAATTAAAAAATATTTTTTATTTTTATGTGAATTGGAAGTGTGTGAAAAATAAAAACAATGTGTCTAAATTAATAAAATAAAAACATCCTATTTAGTCTATGTTTGTTACTCTAAAAAACCAACAAAAATGAAAAGTGAATTAATTACTAGCAAGATAGGTTAATTACTTTGTTTGTGGAGAGTAAATATTTGGTTTAGGTTATATTATATGAAAAAATTATAAAATAGATTTGATAGGGTCAATTTTGTCCATGGAAGCAAGATACAAAAGCACATAGTCAAACAGGTTGACTAAGTCTTTAAGAGAGAAAACAAGCTACACAACCATGTCAAAATAGTTAACTCAATTCACTATAGGGTTATAATTTTAGAGACTACAAACTATGAAAATAAAGATTTTAAATGAAAAATAGAAATGACTAAGAAGGTAAGATTGAAGCTTGATAATTTTTTTAGATGCTTGACTTTTCTATTTTTATGTTGTTTTACTCAAATGTTGATTTTTATATTCTACTAGTAGAGTCAACTAGGTGGCTAAAGTCTACAAAAATTGTATACTGAAAATGACTTTTGAATAGAGTTGACAAGTTTATCTGAGTCTGAAAACCTATGATTAAAAAAGAGAACTATGTCGAGATGATTGATATAGTTACTTGTTATTAGATAAGACTTGAATAGAGAAATACAAAGGTGATGAGAGCGACTATGTGTTAAACCTATGGACAAAATGTTAAGTTGTATTAATGGGTTTGATACAATATTATATAAATATAAATTTATAATCTATGATGATAAATGAATACATGAATGAAAAACATACAAGGGTTAGATTCACATTGGGTTCATTGGAATATATACAAGGAAAATTAAAGTTGATCTACAAATCAATCCTAACTTGGAGAAGATAAATAACACTTACCCTTCCACTTATTGGTACATTTAGACAATCAAGGTCATGGTGAATATGAATTTACTAGACCTAACCAATGGGTCCCTTACCATAATAATATCTCTAGATAGGGTTCCAACCCCTCTATTCAAGTAACACCATGCGATAACCCCAACAAGGTTCTATATTTTATTATATCACAAAGTAAGTGAAAAAGTAAATTAAAACTAATCTAGTGCTCATCAAATATTTTGGTAAAAAATGGTGGTAATAACATGAAAATAAACATGCATAAAATATATCTACTTAACCAAATATAGAGTAAATATTAATGCATGGAGAGATAAACATATAAGTTAACAAATGTAAATGTATATAATCTAACAAGGAGGATAAAGACTTAGAAATACATAGCTTTGAAGATGAACCCATCGAGCCTCAATCTCACCCTTATCCTAGGTGATTTACAATAGGTTATTATAGTATGTAAGGATAACAAGGATAGGTTAGATCTAGGCTACATGACTTCTTATTGTATCTTAAATACTTGTCCACAAGAAAATATTAATATCTCATATTTTAGTGTTCAAAATTTTGGTAATTTGGCATGTCAAGGCCAAATTCCAACCCATATAATTCAACATTTTTAGAAACCATCAATAGCCTTTGCAAGCTAATCAAACCAATTTATTTTGATCTAAAAAGTCATTTTTGGTCTTTAAAATGTCAAATTTGTCTAAAACAATCATTAAAGTATTAAAAATTCCATTATTTTTATTAAAAAATATAACTTTTGCCTTACCCTAAAGTTTCATAGCTTAAAAAGGTAATTTAATGCATTTTTAAAGCCAAAAAGGCTTATTTTGGACCCACATGTGCAAAAATTAATTATCAACGGCATGGAAAAGTCAAAATTTGATATATTAAAATCAAATATATTATTTTAAATCCATGTCACACATTATATTGGCATTGGAAGATTTAATTCTTTTTAAAAAATCCAAAAAATAAGCTATTTTCTTCACTTTAAAAAAGAGAAGTATGGATCAGTGGATTTTTTACATTAATGGTAGGTAAAATAAATAAAAAACCATTAAAAATATTTATAATAAGTTTCATGGTGTTTGGATCCATAAAATGGTCAAAAATGTTCCATACTAGGACTCCTAGTTTGCACATAGTGACCTGCTTGTAGGTTTCATGATGGTACGGTCAAATGGAGAAGGGTATAGATCTGGATTTTTGGTTTTAAAAACTAGAATAAGATGGATTTATTATGGATTAGTTTATTTTTAAATTAAAGTTTCCAAGATAATGTACAATCAAGTTTCATTAAATTTGAAGTCATTACATAATATTTGGGACTTAATATATCTATAAATTTAATAATTAAGATATTATTAATGAATTTAATGGTCTAACAAAGTAAGAAAAAATAACCAATCAAATATGCAAATTAACATGCTTTCAAGAAGAGTGTAGGGTTGGAGAGAGAAAAAAGATTTTTTTAAGATGTTATTTTTGGATATTTTTCATAATTTAATATATTTTTAATGTTTTAAATCAGGTTTCCCAAAAAAAATTCCAAAAATATCCATTTTTTTGGCAAAGCATGGTGCTTCCAAGCTTCCAAAAAGGCCTAGTTTAGCATGGTTTAAGAAAATTTTGTAATTTTTAAGGTTTTTTATGGAAAAACAATTTTAAATGGACCATTGAAATAATTTAATATTAATTTTATCTAGTAAAAATATATTACCCATGAAATAAACTATAATAATATACAAAAATACATTCAAATATGCACAAATTCCATGCAAAAGGGGCATTTTTTGAGGAAATTTGAGGTTTCTGGCATCTACAAGTGAAGTTTTGACTCAAAATTTGGTGTGTATAATTATAATGAGTTGATTAAAAATACATAAAAATTTAAATTCCATTAAAAAATTGGAGGTTCTTTCTATTTGTACACAGAGCTAAGCCTCTCAAAACATAGTTAAGAAGAAAGCAAGTTTGAGCAAGATGAAGCCTCCAAGAGAAAAATTCAAGATTTTGGTTGTTTCAAACCATTGTGTTTGTTTTTAAGGTATATAATGGTTTTTTAAAATATTTTAAAATTAATAAAGAACCATCTCTTATCTTTTTAAGATTCCAGGAAGCTTCTAAGTGATAGAAGTTGGCTTAATAGGCCCTATTTATTAATCAAATAAATGAAGTTTGGAGTTGAAATATTTATCTTATAGTTAAAATAGAGTTTAACAAGTGCCATATATATTTTTATATGTTTAAATACAATTATTTACTCAATCCATAAGTGACACTTAATAAAAGTTCAGTTCAAGTGGAAGTTGACTAGTCTCTGAGTCCACATCTCTTTGGTTGACTAGTTTCATGCATCTCCCATGATTTTCATGAAACATAAGGACATTAAAGAACTTAAAATAACTTTAAATATGGATTTATAATCAAAATTATGACATTATTTTCATGAAAGGAAGGTTGACAAGTCAACATGGGCTCACCACCTCTGATTCTATGCCAAAAGTAAAGGCCAACAAATTTTTAAAGACTTGAAGATTTAAAGACTTTGTTTAATATTTCAAAATGAATTTATTATTAAGGAATGTCATGTATTTTCATACATTATGACTTTATTTGACATAAATATGGGACCACCAATTTTATAATGCCAAAAAGAGGGTTTCTTGAAAGATAAAGAAGGAATGAGATATTTAAAGAATATTGTAATTAATTTAAACTCAAAAATTGACTAGAGTTCACATCTAGTTAATCTCCTTTTCTTTGATCAACTCCAATCTTGGATATTTCTTATATATTCTATATATATATATATATATATATATATATATATATATATATATATATATATATATATATATATATATATATATATATATATAGGCATTTTAGCCATTTTTTGGGGGATCCCTCTTTTGGCAAGACCAGACTCTACTAAAATTTTAGTTTTTTAACCTTTTTAGAGAAATAAAAGATTATTTCAACTTTTCATTACTCTGGTATAGTGTGTTAATATTAGTTTGATTTGCATATATGGTAGAAATATCTCCCTTCTCATGTATTGATGTCACCTAGCTATTGTTATGATATTATGTAGGTATGTTTAGTGTTTAATATCATTTTTTTAAGATGAGAATAGATAAAAATTGGGTAGTTATTGCCTTGAATCAGGCCTATTTCACCATTTCCATCAAGATTATATTAACTAATAAAACCTCTTCATGAAATACTAATACATAGGATTCAATTGGAGTTTTAGATTAACTCTTTGCTTATATAATCAGTGTTTTAGAAGATCAATTTGAATGGATAAACTAGTAATACAAATGTATCATGAAAAGTAGAGTATTATTTCCATTTCAATTCCCTTCTCTCCCTTTTCATCCCAACATTTAGTGGTTTATTAAGAAGTGCAAAGTGATACATTAGAAGAGATAGACTCACCAAAATATAGATTTCTGATTTGAGTTCACATGTCCCACAAGTTAGATCATTCCAATGTTAGTCTAAGTGTAAAGGTTTCAGAGCCAAATCTACCAAGCCTTCAAATAGGGTGCTATCTAGATTGCTAATAGTTCTAACACACCCAATGTAACATGAGTTAAACTATTGGAGTATAGTTTGCAACACATTCATCTTCAAATATATTTTTTAGTACTCCTATGGGCCTAATCTCTACGCAAAAGGTATATAATTTTTTGCATTTTTAGTTATCTTCATGATTTTCTAGGCTATCGTAGCTTATAGAGCAAATTATGGTCATTTTTCCTAGTATCAAGATCCCTATCTACCATCATAGTATGATCCTTATGATCCATATCTATTTCATCCTCATCCAAATGAGCCATACCCATTAAAAGATAAGCTACCCTTCCAAATATCTCTAAATTTTCATGAGGAGTTAGAGGAAATAAAGAGGGTAAGCCAAATGATAGCTAAGGATATATTAACCTATAAATAAGAGTTATTATATAAAAAATCTAAGTCTCAAAGATTAATACCTCTTGCTACCCCATATCAATATCCATGGATTATAATACATCTCAATAATAAAATATCCCAATCATGGCCCAAGCTATAATACTTTCAATTCTAGAGTCTCTTGAACCCAATTTTCCAACTTGGAATCAAATAAAACAACCAAACATAAACCCAAATGATAAAATCATCCTCAAATTCATTGTTGACATTTAACCCTCACCCCTCCCTCTTCAAGGTCCCAAAGCCTTTCCTTAATGGAAAGCCATTCAAAGAAATATGCAGAGAGAAGAGGTGATAGTTGTTCAAGTTCAATAGTCTCAAGAGCAAAATCAAACACCTATGGCAAAACCATTGGATTTATCTCATCTCTTGGAGTATTTCTAGGGGTCTACCATGCCACTCTTAGAGTAAGAACCTCTCCTTTGTGAATAAAATAATGAATATGCATCCAAAGATATAAAAAAATGAAGGTGATTTGAATGATCATGAAGAAATTATTATTGCGACACCACTTGGCAATGATAAAAGTGATTTAGTATTTCATGATGCCAAAGAAGAGGAGTTGCAAGATGTTTCTCAAGAGCTTATTGTAACTAAGATAGATAGAGTACAAACAAATATTTATTTATAAGGAATCCATGATGAACACTCACATAGATCCATTGCTGAGATGGAGAATATTCCTAAAGAATATGATTATTGGTAGTCAATATACCATGATTTCTTGAATGAAATTGAAGAGCTTAAGATGGTAGATTTTGATGATGAGATAGACCAACATTAATCTAAGGATTCCACCAATGTTTTGGATCTTCAAAAAAGTAATGTTATTTCATAAATCCCAAAGCAAGATGATTTGGAGATTGAGTGGATGTATAATATGCCATTCTCTATAGAAGATGAAGATGAAGCAAGTGTAGCAAATCAAGAACCTTCATATGACTCTATCCAAAAGTTAGAAATATGTGATAAACATGTTTCAAATGGTAAGAATACTAATGAATTTCATGTCATTTAAATTGATCAAGATGAAGAGGCCTTTTGGGATGATTTGGAGAGTTTTTGTGCAAATTTTGATTGTCCATCTCTACCCCAAGTGGAGATTGATGAGTGTCTTATAAAAATTAATATTGTAGTTATTCATCAAGAATAAATTAATGGAATATTAAAGCCATGTTTAAATCCATACCAAGAGGTTGAAGATATTAGTTAGTCACTACTTCAAATGGATCATAATGAATATACTAATCCAAACATACCAGTTGATTTTCCAATACAAACATTGATTGAGAATGAGACAAATCATGACCAACCTATGAATGAGGCATAGATAACATTCTTAATACAAAAAAAAATAATATGGGAGGAAGATGATTAGGTCTTGGATCCATATCTTCAATCCATGCACCTGAGAATAGAGATTGAAAGACCAAATGCATCATCCAAAAGACATAAACATATAAGTGCTCCTATTTTCAAGAAGATGCGATTTAGAGATGGCAAATGCATTTCAAGGATCCATGGTGCATTAAATAAATTTTCATTTGATCCTATAGGAAATCATCTTACTTCAAGTTAGTTTTTCTATGTTTGATTTATGTTAATACGTGAGTAGCATAAGTAGAAATCTACTTCACTTTCATTGTTTCCCTATTTTTGCATAGTTTAATTGTCTCAACTTTCTAGTTTAGTTGTGTTTCCCTTCAGTCTTGTTGTGTCAATCAGAAAAGGTATTACAAAGCTTAAAACTATCTATTTGCCAATGAAAACTAGTGAGCTCTTTTAACCAGTAGGCTAGTCAACCCCTGTGAGTCACTAAAAATATTGGTAATTTGGCCTGTTAAGGCCAAATTCTAACCCTTGCAATTCAAAATTTTCAAAAACTAATAATAGCCTCTGCAAGTTAATCAAATCGATATGTTTTGGTCTAAAAAGTAATTTTTAGTATTTAAAATGTCAAATTTCTCTAAAAATGTCATTAAATTAATCCAGATTCCTTTAGTTATATTCAAAAATATAACTTTATCCTTATCTTAAAGTTTCATGGCTTAAAAAGTTAATTTAATGCATTTTAAGCCAAAAAAAACTTACTTTAGACCCACATGTAAAAAAATTCATCCTCAAAAGCATGGAAAACTCTAAATTTGATATATTAAAATGAAATATATTTTAAATCCATATCACACATTATCTTTGCAATGGAAGATTGAAATCTTTTTAAAAAGCCAAAAATAAGCTATTTTATTCACTTTCAAGAAGAGAAGTACAAATCAGTAAGGATTTTTTACTTTTGGGATAGGGAAAATAAATAAAATGTCATGAAAAATATTTAGAATAAGTTTAATAGTTTTTGGATTCATAAAATGTTCAAAACCATTTCATACATGCACTGCTAGTTTGCACATAGTGACCTACTTGCAGGTTTGATGATGGTATGATCAGATGGAGAAGGATACAAATCTAAATTTTTGGGTGTAAAATCTAGACTCATATTGATTTATCATGGATTATTATTATTTTTTTATTATATTTTCCATGCTCATATACCATCAGGTTTAATACAAACTAACTTTTGTAGCATTACAACTAGAAAGGCAATGGGTTTTTCTTAATTTCTCCTCATTTGGGAAGGGTTTCATGAAAGTTAAAGTTGTTACAGAATATTGAGGACTTAATATATATGTATATATATATATATATATATATATATATATATATATATATATATATATATATATATATATATATATATATATATATATATATATATATATATATATATATATATATATATATATATATCCATGTCATAATTAAGATATTATTCATGCATTTAATGGTCTAACAATTCAATAAAAATCAACCAATCAAATATGCAAATTAATGTGCTTTTAAGAAGAGTGTAGGGTTGGAGAGAGAAAAAAGATTTTTTTAAAGATTCCATTTTTGGATCTTTTTCATCATTTAATTCATGTTTTCATGTTTTAAATCAGGTTTCCCAATGAAATTTTCCAAAAATATCCATTATTTGGCAAATCTTGGTGCTTCCAAGTTTCTAAAAGGGCTTAGTTTAGCATGGTTTAAGGAAATTTCACATTTTTGAAGGTTTTTTGTGGAAAAATAGGTGTAAATAGACCATTAAAATAATTTAATATTAATTTTATCTATAAAAAATCCATTACCCATGAAATAAAATCCAAAAATATGCAAAAATACAATGAAGTATGCACAAATTCCATGTAAAAGGGGCTTTTTTTTAGGAAATTTGAGGTTTTTGACATGTATAGGTGAGTTTTGACTCCAAATTTGGTGTGTATTGTAATAATGAGTTGATTAATCATCAATAAATTTTTAATTCAATTTTAAAATTGGATGTGCTTTCTATTTTTACACATACCTAAGCCTCTCAAAACACAGTCAAGAAGAAAACAAGCTTGAGCAAGATAAAGCCTCCAAAAGCAAAATTCAAGATTTTGGTTGTTTCTAACCCTTGAGTTAGTTTTTATGGTATATAATGGTATTTTAAAATATTTAAAAATTAATAAATAACCATCTCTTATTGTTTTAAAGATTCCAAGAAGCTTTTAAGTGACATAAGTTGGCTTAATAGGCCTTTTTTATCAATCAAATAAATAAAATTTGGAATTGAAATATTTATCATAGAGTTAAAATGGAGTTTACCAAGTAACATATATATATTTAATGTTAAAATATAATTATTTACTCAATACATAAGTGAAACTTCATGCAATTTGAGTTCAAGTAAAAGTTGACTAGTATTTGAGTCCACATCTCATTGGTTGACTAGTTTGACTAGTTTCATGCATCTCTCATGATTTTCATTTAAGATAAAGACATTAAAGAACTTAAAATAAATTTAAATATTGAGTTATATTCCAAATTATGTGATGATTTTCATGCAAGGATGGTTGAAAAGTCAACATGGGCTCACCACCTCCAATTTTATGCCAAAAGTAAAGGCCATGTAAATTTTTGAAGACTTGAAGAATTAAAGACGTTGTTTAATATTATAAATTGAATTTATTATTGAGGAATGTCATGGATTTTCATGCATGATTAATTGATCTTAGATCAAGATAGGCCCACCACTTTTCCAATGCCTAAAAGAAGGTTTCTTGTAAGATAAAGAAGGGGATATTTAAACAATATTGTAATTAATTTGAACTAAAAAATTAACTAGAGTTCACATCCAATTAATCTATTATTTTTTCAACTCCAATCTTGAATATTTATTATATTTTCTATATATTTAGGGTTTTTAACCATTTTTGAGGGATTCCTCTTTTGGCAAGACTAGACTCTTCTAAAATTTGAGTTTTGTAACCTTTTCAGAGAAATAAAAGATTGTTTCAGATTTTTATTACTTTGGTATAGTGTGTTAGTATCAGTTTGATTTGAATATGTAGTAGAAATATTTCACTTGTTAAGTTTTGATGTCACCTAAATATTGTTATGATATTATGCAGGTCATGTTTAGTGTTTAATGTCATTTTTTAAAGTTGATAGTAGATAAACATTGGCTAGTTAGTGCCTTAAATCATACCTATTTAACCATTTCCCTCAAGCTTATATTAACTAATAAAACCTCTTCATGAAATACTTATGTATAGGATTCAATTGGAGTTCTAGATTCAATCTTTGTTTATCTAATTAGTGTTTTAGAATCTCAATTTTAGTGGATGAACTATTAATATATGTGTATCACCAACAATAGAGTAGGATTTCCCTTTCAATTTCCTTCTCTCCATTTTCATCCCAACATTCAGTAGTTTAGTAAGCAATACAAAGTGATACATCAGAGGAGCTAGCCTCACCAAAATCTAGAGGTCTAATATGAGTTCAAGTGTCCCACAACTTAGATCATTCCAATGTTAGTCTAGGTGTGAAGGTTTTAGAGCCAAATCTACCAAGCCTTCAAATAGGGTGCTATTTGGATCACTAATAGAAACCCTAAGCAATACTCCTGAATTGGAATGGTGGATAATTAGATGCACAAATATGTTGTTCTTATTCTTGTCCCTCTAATAAATGGTAGGAATGATGTGTATATATAGTTTGATCTAACCCTAAACCCTTATGAAAGTTTATCCAACAAAGTTGGTCTAATTGACTATGTATCATTAATTATTAAAATAAAATTAGTTACCATTCTAGGTAGGTTGAGTCTGACCTAGACCTATAATTTGCTAATTTAGTCTAAGTATAGGGTTATCCTAGTCTGAAATTATTAAATAAATGTGAAAAATAATTTTTGACTTAGGTAGTGGCTATTTAAGGCAATGAATTGATTGAAGGATTGTGTAAAAGAAGTGTTAAAGATTATATAATTTTATAAGAGAGGTTTATTTTTATTACAAGTGGAGGTATATGGGACAATAATCTTGCAAAGCACTAATGGTCTACCCACCCCTTTCTATATGCACCCTTTAAGGCATGTATTAAAAGAGATTGAGACTCAATGGGTTTATACAAGAGAGAAAGCATCAATAATCAATAAATATTGAAAATATTATGTGTATACACCTTTCTTATATAATCCTCACATCTTCTCTATCTTTTTTCCTTTGGCCTATTTATTAGTTCAACCAACCTTATACTTGTGACACAAGCATCCCATCTTGCCTAGAATTTTGAAAATATACTTATCTTACACCCTTACAAGTTTTGAGCCTATGCCATCTCTCCTTATCCTTGGGAATTAATTACCAAGATACATAGTAGTGTCAAAATTACTATCTTGACTTGACATAAGTGTTTGGTTCCCTAAAGTCATCAAATTTATACATGTAACATATTATAATGGTCAGCCTGAGTATAATATAAACCCTCCATATAATATACATATAAACCATAAATGTTTTAATTTGAGTTATCTCCTGATAGGATTGATAAGAATATAATATAACCCCCCATTCATTCTTCACCTAGGGAAAACCTAGCAATCAAACCAAAATGATCACTCAAGAATCACTCAAATTACTAAAAGCTTTTTTATCCTATCATATTATAATATCAGTTAAAGGAACAGCCTAGACATAGGTTTGAAGTACTAAAAGAGCATTCAAAAGGTATTATCTAACAAGTTACAATATTGGTCAATTTTTTATTTACTTTAAACACATTTCATGATTCACATGAAAACAAATACATATTGGAGAAATACATGAGTATGATTCTCTCTTCTAGAGTATTGTCTATGTAGGAAACACCCTTTGATAGTGGGTTCATTATGGTGAGATGAACAGTATGTGTTAACTAAACCATTTCCCCCCAAGGTAACATTAAAGATGGAAATATAAGGTTTTTCCATTTCACCATGATCAATAGTCCATGACCCAGATTTGAATGCACCATAGTGAAGATGAAGACAAACCTAGAAGCATTTAGACGATACCATCTTATTTTGGTAGATATTCCATATAAGACTCTGGCATAAAACCTAGATAGTAGTTTTGACATAATCATCCTAGGATAATGTAAGTGTCTAAAGAGCTAGAGACACCAAATCCATAATCTAATGATTTTTTTATAACTACCCTCTTTCCAAATTTTTTTTTGTGCCAAATCTAGATTTGTGTTAGCATCAAAACTAGCTAAGTAATATCTATTATGTCATTTCTATATCTAACATACTTTTACTTTCCATTAATATATTATCTTAGTTAAATAAATTTAACATATGGTACATCTAAGTTTATCACATTAATTGGCCTACTATAGATCTGATATTCACCCTTGTGCCGTATCATTTTTATATCCTTAACCCTATCTAACCATGTAATAATTTCATAATCCAAATTAAGGTCAAACATAAATTTTCACCACTTAAAATATCATGATATAAAATTTTCATGACTTATAATTGGAAAATTAAGTATATAATATGAAAATTACACATTTAAAAAATGTGAAAATGAAAATTTACAAGGATAACTCAGACAACTCGAGAAGAAAATAAGTCAAAATATGATGACAAGCTATTCTTTTTCATTTTCACTGAGAACAATCTAAATATTTTCTTCCTTTAGTTGCAACTTCTTTCCCTAAAATTCATTAACCTTTTTCATGATCTCTAGAACTTTGTCTTCATCTGGTGCATCTAAATATGTGTAAGTTATCTCTGCATCACAATATAAATTTAGCATATTCTATGTTATTCCATGTAGTATCTTTAAGTATTGTGTTATTTTTTTTGAAAATATTCTATTAATCAACATCTAAATTGACTCATAATTGAATGTAGACTTAGGATTTAGGATCTTTTAAATATTCTTATTGAATTGATCAACAATGGTATCCTTATAAACATGTTTCCCATTAACATTAGTGAGTGTACATTTAAATTTTCCTACTCCTACAATTATTTTGAGGATAACATCACATCGAATTGATTTAGATTAATTTAATTTATTAAGACTTTATTTAACAACATAAACCCTAAATTTGGTAGCTCTCAAAAACTTAATGAGGTACATAATTTATTCTTTTTGGATAACATTTTATTGAATAAGATCATCTGGATAAGTATAGAAAAAATATTCCAACATGTGAATCAATCCACTCCATTTAGTACTTGTTGATAGTAATTTTTTTAGCTTGAACTATTTGCTCATATTCTAATTAAATCTTAGAACACATTGTAATCATTGCTTGAATGGTAATGATACCATGCTATAGGATTTTTTGGGACCATCGCTTTATTGACTTTCCCATATGACCAATTTATTCCACAACATTTAATTTTTATGTATGATAAATTCTATGAAAAAATAAATGAGAATATTAAATTGGCCCTACCATTTTTTGAACCACTACATTAGTTGCTCAATGTATTTTTGGCTTGCTCTTTTATTAATTTATCTTGATTCATTTTATCAAAAAATGTGACAATTATAAATTGAAAGTTTTCCTTTATATTTTATCTCATATATTTTTATAAATGGACCATTTTAATTTGATAATTAGAGGCCTCAATAGTGTCTTTATTTTTTTCAATGAGAGGAGTTGTAACATATGCATATCTATCTCCTTTCTAGTTTGGAATTATTATAGATATTATTGTTATCTACTTAGTTTCATGAGGATGAAAAATTTTAAAGATGATGAAATGAATTTATTATGGCTATACAATCTTATTTATTTTCTTTAATATCTCATTTAGCCAACCGAGAACTTCTGCATTGGGATATTTTTGTACAAGAGCAATATCATATTCCTTTTGAGACACAAGAGAAGGGAAAGGAGTTTGTAAGAATTTATAATTTTACAATAATATTTCACCTTCATCTTTTCATATTATAACAATTGGGGTTTTATAATAATATTAATTATGAAATTTAATATTTTGAACACGAGGCAATGGATTTTAAATAACATCTTGAGAAGTAATAGAAGAATCAAATTGAAATGATGTATCAGAGGCTAGAAACTATTATGTAGTATTGGTTATTAGAATTTGAGGTTGGGAAAGAATATAAAGAGGTAATTATTATAAAATATATATATTTTTGATTACCTAGGAACATTTCACCTAGTATACTTATTTTCAACTTAAGTGGAGTTTACACTAGAGCAACTTTTCTGATAGTTTTAACTTATGTTTTAGCTTCAATTTATTTTGAATCTTTTGGATTTTCAACTAATTAAGATGTCCATATTTTTTATTGATGTCATATATGAGTAGTTCTTAATTGAGTCTCCTTCATAGGAGGAGGAAATACTACTTTGTCAACATTAATACCTTTATTTTTATCCATTTGAGAGTTCCACTTATCATACCTTTAATACTATAAATGATCAAAGTATATTATTTATTATTCCAATATACTTTTTCAAGAGGTTTTTATTCAATTCCTTCTTCTTAGTATATGGCGTCTAATGCATTTTCATCATCAATTATATTTTAATTGATCTCTACTATTTAAAACACAATCACCTATATCAAAGTGAAATGTGAGTAATCATTGATTATCACATATTTTTCATCATCAAAATCCATCCAATAGTATTCAAAGTGGTTTAAATGATAATATTAAAGACCAATAATATTATTAATTAGGATTATATCATAAAACAAAAGGTATACTTTCAAATGACTAAATAGTGACTCAAATCATTTATTCATCAATCAATTTTTCTTTAGACACAATGTCACAAGTGTATAGACTAATATAAATAGGAAAGTTTATTATAAAATTATGCTTATAAGATAGAAGCTTGTGCATTTTAGTCAATTACCTTACTAGTTCCATTAAGACCCACTTGTCAACACATACATCAAGAGCATATAAAGAGAAATTTCATAGTAAAATTTTATCAAATAGATGAAATTTAGGAATTGTATAAACTAATATCCCCATATAGAAATATTTGTAGAAGGTTGAATTTATATTATCAAATTTTATAGTTCTGGTTCAAATATTTCAATAACGTATTGTCAAAAAAACATCATTTACTCTAAGGAAACAACCTGCACTTTCCTTCAAATAATTTCGAGGATAAAAATCATATATTTTTTCAATATACATCTCACCTACTATATTCAAACCATCATATAATATTATTATGAAAATAGAATAAAAAAGATAAGAGGTCATATAGAATTTGAAATTAGTAGTCACCTATAATAGATTTTTGTGAATAAAATCATTGATCAATTGTCCCCAACTGATATATTACTTATTCTGGTGAAAAATCCATATGTAAATGTACAAGTTATTTGTAAATATCTCATAAATGATATTTCCACTAGTATATGCAAGAGTATGATCATATCATTGATTTAATTCATGAATTAAAATCTATAAATATTCTTAGGAATCCTTGTTGATGTATGCCATAGTTTTGTTAACCATTACTTTTTGACTCATTTAGAATAAGAACTAGTGTTGGAATCCTAAAATTGTTGAATAGATGTAGAATTAAAATTAAAAAATGATTTCCTATCAAGTAATTATAGTATATAGTTAATATGATCTATACCTAAGCATAAGATATACCCACCATTTGGATTCTTGACTTCCCCTTTTATGGATAATATTGTTTATCCATTATTAGCACTAAATCTAGACATTTTAGTGAAATAAGAAATATAGTTTCTTTAGCCAATCCACTACCATGGATGACTTTTCCATTATTTATCATATGGACCCCATTGTTTCTATTATGTAATTCTTCCATATTGATGTGACACAGATTAGTATTTGTTATTTCTTCAACATTTGAGTCTATATGTGATGATGGAATAACCCCTTGAAATTGATATTGTATATACGTGTCTTCTTCCAAATCGAAACTATTTTTAGGATGGGTTATATTTGGAGTAATTTTAATATGATTTTACTTGATTGGGGTCAATAATTTTGAAATTTAATGAAAATCACTTACTTGTGAGAAAAAATAGATCCTAAATTGACCTTGTGAATAAAGATGGAAATTTGATTTTGTTAAAGTAAGGAGAGGATTCCATGGTGTGTATAGGTAGAAGGTAGAGTTTAGGGAGTGCTTAAGTAGAATATAAAATATGAGAATGTGTGTGACCAAGATAAAAGGTCCAATGATATGATCAAAAAGTGGTCAAGTTCTAAGATGTGTTTAGACAAGTGCAAGAGTTTAATGAGATGCTCAAAAAGTGATCTGAGTCTTATGGAGTGTTTGATAATGTATCTAATCTTTATATATGCTTAGGTAAGCTTAAAAATAAGATGGTGGTTTGAGAAAATCATTGAATATAAAATAGGTTTGGACAAATTTCAAAATTGATCGATGTATATGAACTAGAGTGTTAGGATACAGATGATGTCTACGCCAATAATTTTTTTTGATAAGCTGCACCATATAAAACTAGTTTACTGAAAAGTGTTTTGGAGATGCTCTAAGAAAAATATCAAAAAATTTATTAAATAGTTAGGGGAGGTGATCATGAATTCATCAACCCCATCTCCTACACAGACTTTAAGGAGGATGATTATATATGGAATAAGATGATAAAAGGAGAGTTAGTGACCTACATGGAGAGGTTGGTTAGGCTTGAAATAATGTTGTTTAAATATTTTGCTCACAGATAGATTGATAGAGATGTATACATGCATGGGGTAAGGATTTTGATCATTAAATAGGTTATAGGGGATATTATGAGGATGGACTACTTAGGACATAAAGCTTTCAAGGATAAAAAAGGAAAGAAAAGTTATTTGACATCTTATATAGCAAGGAGAAGAAAAATCCAAAAGTTTCATCATATAGAGGGTTCATGAGGGTGGACATACTGTAAAAATGGTTGGATGTATACTTACATATTGTGTGGTACATCACACTAAAGGGGAGGCATATGGTAATTTTTTCACACCATTTTCTCTTATGTAACCATTTTAGTGGTCAAACTATCAATCTTCCTTTCTTTCTCCTAAGATCTCTAAAACCCTCAATATTGAATTTTAAAAAAAAATCCCTTGGAAAATATTATCTACCAAAGATTGATTATGATGTTGGTTAAGTAAGGAAAAGCCCTATGGTTGAAACTAGTGATAGAAGTAATCAATATTATTAGTGAACAAGAAGATTCAGGTAGAGAAGAATATTTTTTCATAAAATTTGAGTCCAAGAAAGCAAGGAAAGTGGGTGATTAAAATGATTGTGATAAATAGGATTTAATGCAGGAGGAGCCTAAACTGAAAGGTAATGATATGGGGGTTCCCAAAATTGTGACCATGATTGTTAGAAGGGGTTAGGCTTTCCTAAATTCTAAGGTAAAGGAAGACATCAATTAGTTCCTTGAAAATTTACATACTAAGGTATCCATCTAAAAAATATTATTCTTATAAATTTTAGATGAGTTTGAAAAATCAAAAGGTTTTCTAGTTTAAAGAACCTCTTATCTGAGCTTATACAAGGAGAAAGTAAGCATGATTGAGTTCACTCCCCATGGATATGAAACCATACACAATGGTGGAGTGGAGGAAAATATTAAGGAGATCAAGAAGGGGATTTAAAATTTCAAGCTTGCTAGAATGAAGTGCAAGAGGTCAGATGAGGAGAAAGAACATGTAGTTGGGAACTAGAATAGATGAAAGAGTAATAAAGAAGAGAGTAGTGAGACCAAGAAATTGGTCTATTACTCTGAGTCTAATATTTTGTCATGTTGGTATAGTGATCTTAGTCTATTTTGGTTTTTTTATGAATCTTTGTGTCTTTTAAGCTAAAGGTGTCTTTTCCTATCAGGTATTAGGTGTTATCTTTTTTTATCCTACTAATATATCATGTTTATATTTTGCTTTCTTTTTTAAGGGTACAAAATCCATCAACCTATTTATTAACCTATCTAATAAAAAAATAAGGTAAATTATGAAAATATCAATGCCAAGTCAATAAAATATAAACCCTAGCTTCCATTTCTTGAAAACAAGTTGAATCAATGAACTGGGGAAATTTTAAAGATCATATAAAAGCAATATTTCAAGTGAGTATAGAAAACTTCTTTTGAAATGATGAAAACAAGTGGATTTAAAACAAAATTTAAAACCCTCATGCACATGGAGAAAGCCTATGAATTAATGGAAAAAAATCAAGGTGCATGATCTTATGTCAAGATCTGTAAAGTATGTTTATAGAGGCATGATTTCTTGGTAAGCATTTTGACACATGTTAGATTCTATAGGTGTGTTTGGTAGGTGATAAAAGTATAGTGGGTGTTTAGGAAGACTTTGGATTCTAAGGATTATGTTTGTAAATGTAAAAAATACAACCATATACTTGATAACTTGCGAGGTTTTGTAGTGTGTTCAGACACATGTTAGGTTTCAACATCCTATTAGGCAATAGGTAGAGTTATGACCTTTATTTGGTAGGTAGAGTTCTCTATTATGTTTTCAAAATTTTGACCGATTTTTGACTTTAGACAATGAATTATTTAGATAGTACATTTTTACTTGGAGATAAATTTGACCATCTTTGACACAAATTGATTATTTACGGTAAAAATACATAGTATTCTTATAGATTTTACCTTCACTCAAAAATTGAGATAATAATTTTATACCCTTAAAATTCTATTGTCTTCTTTAAATCCTTCACAATTTACCTACCTTTGTACCCATTTTTATTAAATACCAATGTCAAATGTTTAATTTATTGTTCCAAGTGATCTTCATCACAAAGTATGAAATAATTCATGGTAAGGGTCTTTATAACCCCTACCTTTAATTTTGGGTGATGAGGATAAGTGTCATGTAAGTGCAAATCCATGTGGTACTTTTTATATAAATACTTAGTCCAAGAAAACCATCATACTTGTGTGTAAGAATAAAATCCAAGAATGGTATTTTGTTATTTGTTATTTTTTGAAATATCCTTTATTAATTTTATGATACCAACCAGTTTGTTTATGTGGAAATGGAAATACTCAAGTTTCTCCAATCCATGATACCAACATAGATTATTATTGTCTACATATATTTTCCACCATTTTTTTTTAATGAGAAGGATATTATTGGGAGCTAAATTATTTTTGAGGTGGGGTGATTTATTATTCAATAAAATTTCTTTACCAATCTTACTTAAGAAATAATAGACTATTTAAACAAGCATGTACATCTTTGCAAGCATAAGAATCAATTCATAAGAGCATGAAGCACATAAATATAGTATATATATATGTGGAAAACACTCAATGGGAATAAAAACTACTCATGATGAAAATAAAATAATGTAATATAATTAAAAAACAAACGTTAGTGAAACACCCACTTCACATGGAGTACCAACCCCAACTAGCTAAGAACCAACTCATCTACGCTTTAGCAAGTACCAAATTTCAAGGACACACTAACTCCATAGATGAATCAAAACCAACTCAGCCACCTAATACACTTGATCACTTTAATAATACCTCATTTATCATATAATATATGATTAAATTATTCCTCATATCTTCACATACTTTTATCCCTCTCAAACTAGCCTCTATCCTTCTTCACTCAACTAACCCTCTTGATGACTTGATTAGGTCATATGACCTTGATCCTCATATTTATAACCTCTATCAAAGATTAATAATTTATCATATATAATAATATATTGGTATATTTTACCTTATTCATACCAATGGTTATTTTCTTCACTTACACTCTTCATCCTCTCTTTTTCTCTATATGCCTAAATTTGCCTAGTTTTTATACAAGTCACTTGATCATATCCTTCTTAATCTACCAAAAATTATTATCTTCTTAGGTCAGACATGGAATGGATATTAATAAATTTTATTGACATGGATAAAATGTGATTTGAGTACCTTTAGGTCTTACCTAATTCAATTAGGTCTTATCTCTCCTTTAGGTCACATGGAGACCTAATTCCATTAGGCCTACATAGCACACATTACCCTTTGATCTTATTAGAGCATATTAAAACACCTTAAATATTAGGAACACATCATATACCACTCCAATATACATTATCCAACTTCACTTTATGTCCATAACACCTTTTAGGTCTAACCACCACTTGGACCCCTTCTCAAAACATTATTCATAATAGGCCTGTGCATAAACAAAAAAATTGTCTTGAACAATTGAAACATAAACTCAATTTTGATAAAACAACCATGGAAAAAAATATATATTAAAAAAAATCATGACCTTAGGGTCATCAAAAACTTCATAATATGGTTCAAATCAGGATATATATGCTCAAAATCTTCTCTGTAAGAAGCTTACTTTGAAGTACCAGCTAGCTTCAAAACAAAGTCAAGGAAACTTGATCTTCAATGCCTAAAAGATGATGAATATTGGAGGAGATCCAAACACAATAATAAATTCACACATTGATAAAATTAGAATCAAACATATGCAAATAATTTAATTCAACATACACAATAATATATTTCACTCGTATTAATTGATCATCTAAGACATAGTACATATTTATAGGAATAACATCCTATAACCTCTCCCTAATATTCTCTCTAAAAATATCTCACAAAAATCCTATAAATAATCACATGATAATATATTTTTATAACAATGTAAACAATATATCTTAACTATATATCTATTATCGTAATATTGTTAATATATCAATATTTTGATATATGAATAACCAAACTATATTTACCAATTACAATTTACCTTTTAGTAAATATTGAAACTAACTATTTACCACTCAGTAAATATCATAAATTTAAAAAAAATTAAAATCTATTCCTAACATTCCCCCCCATAGTTTTTACACGGTTTAAAAACATTCACACACTTATCTACAATATGCTCACCCATTGTAGCATGCCGAACTATGTGGCTCATGACCTTGATATAAAGAGAGCCTCACTCCTCTCATGGTTTTATAGGTTTACCAAAAATATTGACATGAAAAAGCCTCATCAAATTTCCACCTCATTTGGTTTTATGTATCCTCCCATAAACCCTTTCAAGATCCATGAACTGACTTACATTAGTGCTTTCTATCTTTTTACAATGTCTTCACCTCAGGGAATCATGTTTGGAATTTCACACAAATTACATTACATGAATAGGTAAATTATTCTATTCTTATTGAAAATACACATAGAATAAATTAAAAACACACCACACACATCACCAAAACATGATGTGGCCTCATCATTGCTTATTGATGAGAGGTTGTTGAAAGACCTCCATCCTTCATGTATCCTCCAACCTCTAGTTCAGGATACTACTTACTCAACATATGTATCTATGAAGCTCTAATGCATGAATTTTTTAAGGGAAATTACCCCCATAATGTGGACATCATGTACAAGTGAAAATGCATGTGTAAGGCAATTTTTTTTTACAATTTGACTTTTAATATACAAAATGACTTTTACAAACAAATAATTCAAAAAATGACACTTTAAAAATAATGTTTTTGACGTTTTGATTTTGACAACTAAGATGATAGAAACTACTTGACTCATTAAATTTTGACACAATGACACCATACATTAGATTTGATATATGACCAATTGTGAAATTTAATCAACCAAAGAAATGACAAAAGACCATTTTTTTTACATAGACACATAAATCAAAACTCAATGTTGTCATTTATTTATTTTTAAATGACCACCTAAATATGAACTATTTTTTTTAATGATTGGACACGCATAACACTATTAAAAAACTAAATGACAAAAAGAGACAATTATAAAATTTAAACAACTTAGTCTTAATCAACCTATGATTACCATGACTTAAAAAAATGAATCTAATTGCTTTAACCTTTAGTAAAATTAAATATGACTTGATGTAAAATATACTTAAACCATTAAACAAATTGAAAGAAGAGACTTCACGAGACCTTTACAGTAGACTCAATAATACATGAGGGTGTTAGATCAATTTGCTTTTGTCTTCACCATCAATCTATCAAATATCAACTTGTAGACCCATGATGCATGAAAAGGATGTAGATATCAAGTCATAGCTAGTAGAAAACTATAGAGAAAGAGACTACATGGAGTTTACTATCAAGATGATAAGTGACTAGAATCAAATGCTTTCCTCACAAAACTATTCATTGGGATTTGATTGTATGGCTATGAATGGCAATCACCACATACACCATGATAAAAATAATAATGCCATGATGTCAAGTTGGATGAAATTTTTAGATAAGTAGATAGTTTGCTTGAGAGGGAGTTGAGTGGTTATGCTTGGATTATGAGCTTGACATTTGGATAATGTGAATATTTTTCATACAAATTCACATACACATTATAGATCACAATAATCCATGGGTTAAAGGATTAATTACTCAAGTTACGTGCTTAAATAGCCTATCGGAATATCACACAAGAATATGATAGATGCATGAAAGTTGACATGCATATGAGGATGAGTGTATTAATTACATTTATGGGACATTGACTATTAATTTACAAACTAACCCACTGATTATGGGTTTGTAGTTTTAATCCAACCCATACCTACTTTGATACTAGTGATGGATATTGAAGGAGATCCAAACACAATAATCAATTCATACACAAATCAAATGAGAATCAAACATATATAGAGAATTTATTTCAACACACACAATAATATATTTCACTCTTATTAATTGATCATCTGAGACATGGTATACATTTATAGGATTAACATCCTATAACCTCTCCCCAATATTCTCTCCCAAAATCTCTCACATAAATCCTATAACTAAGAACACGATAATATATTGTTATAAAAAAGTAAAAAATATATCTTAACTATATGTATGTTATCATAATATTTTTAATATAACAATATTATAATATAAAAACAACCAAACTATATTTACTAATTACTATTACCTTTAAATAAATATTGAAACTAACTATTTACCACTCGATAAATACCATAAATTTACACAAATATAAAATCTATTACTAAAAAAATAATACTTTATAGAACATATAAAAAATTTAAAAAATATATATCAACCTGTATTACAATTATCATAATGTCTACTACCAAATATTGGTCTTGCAGACCAATCTTTTGTCTTCAATAAACACAATCAAATTTGAACCAGTCAACCCATTTTGGCTTTATCATTTAAATCACTTTCATTGAATTAAAATATTTTTAAAAGTATGGATATATCATTAAATTAAAAAAACATCATTATGTTAATTATATATATAAAATCATGGCATAAAGTGTCAAACCCATCATTGCACCCTGCTTACCTGAAACTACTAGTTTGCCTTGAAACGTAGTCAAGGTGATAATGATCTTCGACACCTATGTAGACAATTTTAGAGACTTAAATTTTATTTATATTATTTTATAATATCATTAAACCAATATAAAATAGATATATAACATGCTCATATGGAAATATTAGTCTTGGATACTAATCTCACAATCACATACCTTCACTATCTTATCTACACTAGACAGATCAACTTATGAGCAATATTTTCATCATATATTTTGACCTTCAGAACTTATATCCAATATTAATATGTATTAAAGGTATTTAAAAACATCTCCATGTACTTTTGATTCATTCTTAGTCCATTTTATCACATCCTTAATCAACTTCTTACTTCTACCTAGTTTTCTCATTGTCTGCACCATTAGGTCTATTTTATGATAAGTTAACTTGTATGACTAGTTATCACACCTAAGGTATATAAAATTCTCATAAACCACCATGTGAATATAATATAAGTCTCAATATTTAAACTTTATCCATTTATCAACTTTTACTTGTTTAGCTCTGCCTGTTACAATAAATCTTTGAGCAATAGGGCATTTCCTGTAGGGTACACATACTCACCTAACAAACCAATCACACTTGGAGGTGACTAGGAGAGTTTAATACAAACTTAAATCACTTAATTATCCATTTATAACAATTATAATAACTTTAGAATAATCTATTTCATATCGAGTCACTATTAGGATTTTTTAGGGTTTAAACCATCATCTAGTCCTAATAATCATCCATAAATCTTAGCCCTTCATTCTAGAAACAAATACAGGGGAATTTGAGATAAAACACTTACCCATATACCATTAATATATTAAGTCCTCATGTAGATGTTTCAACTTCTAGTGAACACTTGAAACACCTGCTCAGGTAGAGAACCCTTCATTATGTGCACTCGAGAGATCTTAAAACACTATTTATTGATTTAACCTTCAATATTTGACTTAAAAATTCATGAAAATATTTAAAAAAACTTTAATCACCTTTGATAATTCTCACATACTCAAAATTTCCTTGTAAACTAATCTTGATACCTCATCTGGCCACTATCTCTCTTTATTCTCTAAGCCTTTGACTTACAAGTTATAATAGGTATTTGAAGTTAACCTTATAATTACTATCCAAGCCCTCAATAACTCATGTACAAAATCAAACAACCTCTTTCATACTAAAAAACCATCAATAATTCTTCATATGTCTTGTCAAGAACTCATGATGCCTCATTAGGCCAAGGTATAGAACTAGTTTAGTTAGAAACTTGGACTGGAGTACTTACCCTTGTAGGCTTGACCATAAAACTCTACTTAGTGTTATAGTTCCTCTTATGTATGATAATTCAACCTTATACACTCACTCTTCTTCAAATATTCAATAGAACATCTTCATGACTCACTTGGTTCATATTCAAAAATATTTATTTAGATCTTTAGAGTTTGACTAATGGATATTTGTATCTCACTTGAAGTATCTTCAGAGTTTCTTACATAGATCTTCAGATCTCGACTAAGGATATTCATATCTCACCATGTTCTATGTCAAGTATTCAAATCTATTTCCAAAACTATTAATGACTTCTTAAGCCTTCAAATTATATCTTAGTAGAGAGACATTATATCACCTTCAAAACAACTACTTGACATCAACCTCATTCACCATGATTTCACTCTCTCATAGAAATAACACTCACTATGTTGGCATAATAATTCATCATATACATAATTCAAATATTACTTGACCATGCACCTTCATAAGAACATTTGACATCAATGCCAAAACTTCAATAATCAATGATAATTCTCAATAATTTTCCCCTTTATCATTGATGGAAAACACACTCAGAAAGATATGGAAACCACTCTTGATGGAATCCATCTCTTAGATCTAGCTCTTACCTTTTCTCACCCTTTCTTATCTTTCACCCTTTTTGACATTAATGATAAAGGTTAACCTACATCTACTAGAATCACACTTTCTCCCCCTGAGTAAATACTACCTCTACAAGAAAATATATGGCTCACAATATTTAGAAACTATGGGAACTACTCTCAAAAAATTATCTCAATAAAGACACTTTTCCCTCATTTAGAACTATCTTCCCTTTTAGATCATTCTCATAGTTCTATTTTAATATCAAAATCAACCACTATCTTGACAAAAACTCAAAGCTACCAAGCTTCCCCTTACTTTATGCATACTTCATTTATATGGAACTTTTCCTTATGCACCTTGATGGTATATAAATGAATGATATCCAACTTCATTTTATGTTCAATATTCATAAACATTCAACTTTTCTTCATGATTTTGCATATCTTTTATGTACTACACACCTATTCTTGAAGATCATGAATTATCTAATTAGCTCCCCCTGAGCTAATAATATTTCTTATTATATCTTCCTTTATGATTGATTGGAAATTCAACCTTTGTTCATACTATAAGGACTCATTCCATCATCCTCTTATCTCCTTACAACATATTTGATCACCTTTACCTCACAAAACCAAAGCATACTGAGCATATACACCTCTTATATACGAATTAACTTAGATTTGACTTTAGATACCTAATTATAACATTAGATATCTCATCATGCTATATAATACACTTCAAACCTTAGATTTACAAACATAGGAATGGACAATATCTATCTTCATCTCCTTGCTTACAACATACATAATGTAGAATCTTATCAAGAGGTAACCTTCTTTGACTAAAACCTCATGCTTCTATTGATAGAATAATGTCTCCATGAAGCATAATGTATCCACCCATTTTCATAGGGAACTAAAACACTATTAAATTATGAGATTCATATATCTCCATACTCTCACAAGACTAAGTATTCTTCAACATCCTTTTAAGCTTATTTGGTACTATAGGCTTGATCTCATCATAAATCATTTGATAATCAATGTGAGATGATAATAAATATTCCTAGCTTGATTTCACACTTGAGGCATGATCTATGGCAAGCAGTCCACTTGAGCTTGTAGATTGATCATGAATTATCTTTACTACCTTTGATTTTCATAAATTCATTTTCCTTATTTATTGCACTCTAGGGGTTTCAAACTTCCTATATTGAATTGATGACCTCCTAACTTTATTAGGGCAAAATTTTACAATGTGTCTTAAATTATGATAGATGTAACAAATCACATTATACATACTAATTAATTGTTGTGAATTGTGACTCCTTATATAGTTCTATGAGTACTCATTTTTGGAGGCTCTTCTACGTTATTTTTCTCTATGGACAAACTAATTACATAAAAAATATTAAACATTGAAAGAAATATCATTCCTTATAGCATTAGGTTGTTTGATAGGTCTTTTAATGTTGACCCTTTTGTATTCATTATTATTATCCTTGATTAGAAGTGCCTCCTTTTGGTCTTCTTTGAAACCAATACCTTTCTTGTCATTTGTAAACAACTAACTACTCAAGATATCATCTAGAGCCTTAGTGTTATTTTAAAAATTCACAAAGCTCTTCACCTTTATAGATTATTTATTCAACTTATCTTTTAGGTATTATATTTTAGTTTAATACCTAATACATTATACCTCTCTAGAATTTAGGCTTGCATTGACTACCTCCATTTGTGCCTTAAATTTTTTTATGATCTCATCATACTCCTTGGAACTGTTTCTTGAATTTTCCTCAAATAAGCCAATCTTATCCTCATATTCCTTAACTAATTATATTATTTTATATTTATTTTTCCTTTTAAACTTCAACTCCTATATTGAACTTACCAAATCTACTTTAGGATTCACTCATGATTATTCTTCATCTGATTCTACATCAACCATAAGGCCTTTCCCATTTGAGCAGCCCTCATTGTCTAATTCTATGGCCATGAAAAAGGTTTCATTATTGTCATGTTTAGGGTCATTATTTCCACCATAAAAATCATATTCACTTGAGTCACATCATAAGAGTTATCTTATTTAGTGTAAAAGATTCTCTTGTTTTTGAAACTTCCTTTCTTGCCTTCATACTTCATGAACTCCCATTTGTTTTTATCAAGATTATAGGTCTTATTATCAATTACATGATGTTTATCAAGTTATAAGTCATGATCATATTTATCCTTTTTAAGACACTTGGATGTAAAGTGACAAATATTTACATATTTTAGATATTTGAAGGCCAAATTACCTTTATACTTACTAGATCCAAACCTCAACTTTATTGTAAACATGGATATTAGTTGATCATCATCAATATCTGAGCATTCCTCATCCTTGAAATTCATGTATTTTGAATTATTATCAACTTTTAAAGTTGCTTCCTTATTGGGAGGTCTTCATTTATTCTCATCTCATAGGTACTCTAGATGCCATGAAGCCCATCCATTTCTAACTTATCCAAATCTATCATTTATTCTACTATAGACACATAAAAGTCAAACTTAAGAGTTAGTGAAATTAAAAAAAAATTTACCACCGTATATTCTTTCACCTCTTCTCCTAATCCTCTAAAATTTCTAAAAACTTCATCAACCTTCAACAGGTAAGTTGTAATGGTTCTATCTTCATTCATCTTCAATTTTTCAAATTATATTCGATGGGTATACAACTTGGCCATATTCACCTTTGTGTCTCCTTCATAGATAGTCTTAAATTTATCAAATATATATATAGTTTATTCATAGTGAATTACCTTTACAATCTCTACTCTAATAGGTGATAAAGAATGTCAGTTATTGCCTTAGAGCTATTTTCACTAGTTTTCCTACCTACTGCATCAGTTGGTGGAATAGAAGGAGCACTATATCGATCCATTACTAAATAATAGATATAATTACCTTGAGATAGAAAATATATCTTCATCTTGACATTATAAAATGCATAAATAGATCCTTAATGGTATAGAAACCACCTTGAGCTTGTTAACTAGTAATCCTTGCTTCTAAGATCTCCTTTAGGTTTTTAGACTTGATTCAAAGGACTGAGATTTGATATCAATTTTTGGAAGATAAATGACTAATATGGGGTGAATAAATCTTCAAAAATATTTATTGACAATCTTACTTAAGTAATCATATATTATTTAAACAAGTATGTGCATCTTAGCAAGCATAATCACCAATCTATAAGAGCATGAAACATATGAACATACTATATATGTGGGAAAAAATTATTGGGAATTAAACAAACTAATGATTTAAATTGAATATATTCCCATAATAAAAACACCAACTTCACATGGAGAGCCAACCCCAACAATCTAAGTAACAACTCAGCTAGGCTTTAACAAACACCAAATTATAAGGAGGCACCAACTCCCTAAAAGACTCAGTATAAGCTCATCCACCTAAAAAACTTAATAAATTTTATAATAACTTATTGGTAATACAAAAAAATATTATCTTATTCTTTATCTCTTCACATGCTTATATCCTCTCAAACTAGCCTCTAGCCTTCTTCGCTCAACTAGCCTTCTTCATGACTTGATTAGGTTATATGACCTTGATCCTCATATGTAGAACCTATGTCAAATATTCATCACTAATAATATATACTCCTATAATTTTCTATCTATCTTATTATACTTACCAAGTGTTATATTCTTTTCTTACACTCTTCATCCTCTTTTTTTTCAATAGGCCTAAAATTGCCTACTATTTATACAAGTCACTTGATCATATCCTTCTTAGTCAGAAAAAAATTATTATATTATTAGGTTGGACATGGAATGGATATTAATAAATTTCATATACATGGATAAAATTTTTTTTGAGTCCGTTTAGGTCTGACATATTTCAATTAGGACTTATCTCTCCTTTAGGTCTCATGGAGACCTAATTCCATTAGACTTACTTAGCACATGTTACACTTTGATCTTATTAGATCATATTAAAAAACCTCACATGATATTATAACATCATATGACACTATAATTTAAATTATATAACTTCACTTTAGGTACAAAACACATTTTAAGTCCAACCACCACTTAAACCCATTCTCAAAACACTATTTAGAATAGGCTTATGCATACACAAAAAATCTATCTTGAAAAATTGAAGCATAAATTAAATTTTAAAAAAACTGAAAACATCATGACCTTATGGTCATTATAAACTTAATAGGATGATTTGACTCGGGTTGTATATGCGTAAACACTTCTTTGTAAGAAGCTTACTCTGAACTGCCAACTGGCTTCAAAACACATTTAAGGAAAATTGATATTTAACACCTAAAAGAATAATTTATATGAATTATGAACACTTTAAATATATTATTTGACACATATATATATATATGTATATATATATATATACATATATATATACATAGATATATATATATAGATATATATATATATACATATATATATATATATGTATATATATATGTATATATATATTAGTATAAATTAAAATTATCAAAAGGTATATTTCCAAATATTGGTCTTGTAAACCAATTATTTGTCTTCAGTAAACATAGTCAAATATGAACCAATCAACCCATTTTGGCTTCATCATTTAAACCAGATTCACTAAATTATAAGATTTTAAAAAGTATGGATAAATAATTAAATTCAAAATAAACATTATTATCTTCATTATATATATCAAATCATGGCATATATTCTCAAACCCATCGATGTAACCTACTTACTCAAAACTGCTAGTTTGCCTTGAAATATAATGATGGTGATAATGACCTTCAACACTTGTATTGAAACTTTCAAAGGCTTAAAGTGAATTTATATGATTTTATAATATAAATATATAAATAAAAAATGTATATAACATGGTAATATTCCATTATTTGTCTTTCAAACCAATCTCACAAACTCACACCATCACTATCTTATCTGCACTGGATATGTCAACTTATGAGCAATATTTTAATCATATCTACTAAACTCTAAAAATTATATCAAACATGAAAATTTATTAATTTTTTTTAAAAACATTTCAATTCACTTTGGATTCATCCATACTCCATTTTATCACATCCCTAATTAGCTTCTCACTTCTACCTCATTTTCTCATTATATACACCATTAGGTTTGTTTAGTGATATGTCAAATTATAGACTAGTTTAGCACACCTAAGGTTTGTAACATTATTATAAACCACCATGGACATATAATAAAAGTCTCAAGCTTCAATATTCATCTATTTAGTAACATTTATTTGGTTAACTTTGCCTGCTTCAACAAATCCCTCAAAAACAAACCTTTCTTATAGGGTCCACTTACTCACCTAACAAACCAATCACATGTGGAGGTTCCTGAGAGAGTTGAATACAACATTGAATCACTTAATTATCCATATCAAAATATTCTAGTAACTTTAGAACAATATTTTTCACATCACGTTTTTATTAGGTTTCTTTCAAGGCTTAAACCATTTTTTAATCTTAATAATCATTCATAAAGCTTAACCCCTCATTCCAAAAACCAATGCTTAGAAATTTGATATAATAATATTTCAAATCCATCATTAATATCTTAGGTCCTCAATGGAGATTCTACATGAGCCAAAAAACACTTGAAACACATTCTTGGGTAGACAACTCTTCATTATATGCATTTGAGAGATCTTAACACACTTTTTCTTACTTTAACCTTCAATATTGGACCTAAAATATCATGGACACATTTAAAAAAAACTTGACTCACCTTTTTCAATTCTCACATACTCACACTTGGCTTGGAAATTGATCCTCATACCTCACCTATCAACCATCTCTCTCTTTGCTATCTAAGCCTTTGATGTACAAGTCATAATAGGTCTTTGAAGCTGACTTTCTAACCATTGTCCAAGATCTCAACACCTCATGTACAAACTCAAACAACATCTCTCATACACAAACACTTTCAATAATTATTCATATGTCTTATCAATAAATCATGATGCCTTATTAGGTGAAGCATAGTCTATAAATAGTCTAGTTATATAATTAGACTTGAGTTCTTACCCCTATAAGCTTCACCTTGAAACTCTCTTGAGTGTCCCAATGCCAATTACATATTATCAAGAAACCTTCAATCACTCTTATTTATATCTTTAAAATAATATCTTTATAGATCACTCTGAGCATCTTTATAGCTCCTTACATAAATATACATATCTCAACTAATGGATCTTTGTAATTCACTCAGAGCATCTGCATAGTTACTTATGTATATCTTCTAATCTTGACCAAATTTATTCATAGCTCACTATGTTCTATGCCAAATCTTCAAAATTATCACCAAAACTATTGATGATTTCTCAATCCTTCAAACTCTTTCTTGGTAGAGAGACATTATATTACCTTTAAAACAACTACTTAGAATCAACCTCATCTACCATGATTAAAATCTCTCTCATATAAATAACACTCACTATTATAGCATAATAACTCATCATATGCATACCTCAAAGCTTACATGAACATGCACCTTCACAAGAACCTGACATTAATGATAACATAAATTCCAAAACCTCAATAATTAATGATAATGCTCAATAGATTTGAGATCCCTTTCCTCAAATTTATCTATAAATAGGCTCACTAGTAGTAGTGAAATACACAAGACCATTTCATACCATATGTCTATTTATTGATAACCCATTTTAAAAAGAATAATGTGGATCTCAAACAAAAAGAAACCTATCTTGACATTTCAAATATATAAGAACCTAAATATCTTCCAAATTCATAACTTTGGTAAACAAAGATAACACATCAATGTTAACACTAATATCATCAATTTACACTATCTTATCTTTAATCAAAATAACAAAATTCAATGAATACTTGATGAATGAGGAATATTTTTACACATAATATTTTAACTTGTGTGTATGCAATTCCATTATATGATATGTGGGGGATCCCATGGTGTCCATAATAAGTCTTAATGGTGACCCTTCTTTTTGAATACTAGGATCACCATAAAATCTAGGTGTTATTTATTTATTATGAATCAAACTTTTCTTAACACTTTCATCCCATGAAGAATCTTTTAATAGATTAGAAACACTTTATGAAAACAATAAAATATGATTATAATTGAACCTCTTATAGCTCCTATTATTAAAAAATTGATCCATAATTTTCACATCATAGTCCACACAATTTAAAATAATTTATGCATTCCCTTTATCTAGATTAATGATAAAAATATCTAGATTGTTATTTAGTATATTTATATCTCTTTATTCATATTTAAAAATATTTAAAGATGGAGGTTCAACATGCTTCTATGATATCACATAGCCTTGCCTCACCTATTGTGCTACATATCAGAAGACATTCCTGAATTCATGGTCAACTTACATAAAAAAAAATATTCATTAAGAATAATTCATGACCTGACTATAAAAGCCATTCCTCTATTCAATAGATTAAAGGTAAGACAATTTAACACCAAATTAGACAAGTTAACCACTATCTTATTTTCCCAATCTTCAACTACTATGTTTTGATGATAACTATTATCATAAACTAAAATTAAGACTAATGGATTAGGAAAGGGTGTGTCATTAACTAGAGTTGGTTGGAAATTATCCATGTCATTATGCAAAATAAAACAATTAGAACTAGTCATTTTCATTCCTCTCAAACTCATGATTCCTAACTATTTAGACAAAATGATATGTAGTTAATTATCATAAAATACATTTGAAATATAAGAATTACCTATATTTGGCTCATCAACAACTAGATTAAAATATTTTGATGTGCTAAATTATTAGAAAATAGTTTCTAGGATATCCAAACAAATAGAAAATGAATTTCAAAAATAAATGTTAGAAACTATTTTGTAGCATTTGGTGAGTTGAAATAAATAAAAAATCAACTTGAAATGAAATGTGTGATTAAATTTTGAAAGAAAAAATTATTTCACCTTAATTATTCTTGAAAAATAAATCAAACATAAATGTATTAGCACTGGTTGATTCAATTATACACACAATTTGGATTGATTAGATCGATACAGTCTATGTAAATCAAAATTATAGACATATATATGAATAGAACAAGTAGATAAATTCAATTTATTGATCATAATTATGATTTTATAACTAAATTGTGTGGATCATTATAATTTATAAAAATTAAATTAAATACATAACTAGATTAGAGAAATTGATGTATTTAATTCTAAATAATTTTAGATAGAAGTTAAAATTTTAAATACAAGAATAAATTAGATAGATAGATAAATTTGAATGGAAATAAAGTTAAACATTAACAAAAGTGAAAATACAAGACTATGTCAAGTAAATACATGTAGTTGACTAAAAATTTAATCAGATATAGAACTATATTATCATATGTTGATATATTTGGTTGGAATATACAAACTATAGATCTAGAAATAAAATTGAGTCATATTGGTCGAAACAGTTTATTATGAAATACATAGAAATAGAACTATGTTTCACTATCTGATATAGTTATTTATGGATCAAAATTATGGTCAAACTATATCTAACTATTTGGTATGGATCATTGAGATAAAAATGAAAAAAAATTAGATAGATCTTATTTGATACAGTTTGCTACATAGGTGAAATCAATGGTTAGCTTCATGTTAGGTTCACTAGTATGTATGTAATGAGCTAGGATTTGACCTACAACTATCCTATCAAAATATTTGACTCGAATAAGGTAAATCAAGTAGATCCCATTGATACTTAATTTAATAAGGATAAAACCAATGGTTTTGATAAACCTATGAAAGGGATAACATACAACACAATTTTAGGAGAAAGGGTCCCAAAACATCTAGGTAATCAACATAATGCAATATCCATAACTTGGTCTCTATTTATATATTATAGAAATATCACGATCAATCAATGTGATTGAGGGAAAGGATTAGAAATATATTAAAATGGGTAAGAATTATTGGTAGAAGAATGTGGGCCTAGGGTACCTAAGATGGATAAATGGAATGTGTTAATAATCTTATAGCCACACTACGTCTAATTGTAGAGATAATTTAAATGAGGAGTCATACATTCATTAGCCCAAAAATTATACAACATCTATATATCAAAAGGAAAGAGGTAAGGTTATAATATACTTACCTTGAACAATAATTGTTGAGATTCAATGTCCCCTTGGCTAATGATTCTTTATTATGGTTGTAAGGATATCAATGGATTAATAAATATATAGGATAAAAATTACTCCCATTCCATTCAAGATTCTAAAAGACAATAATTTTCCTCCAAGAATAGATATAAGCAATAGATCCTTCAAATTTAGAATTAGGGTATAATTATGAGCAATAAAAATTGGAAATGAATATTCCTCTCTTTTAGATTGAAGTGTAAACTAATGTTAATAATAGTCAATGATCATAATCCCTCATAAACATTTAGCCTATGTTATTTACCATCTCAATTTAGTTTTAAGTGGGTTGAATAACTTAAAACTATGTCATCTAAGATGAACTACTTATGAATCATGTGATAGAACATTTGAGACTACATAGATGTGATTGGTGTAGTTGGAATGGGATATATAAAGGCATAATTACATCAAATAAAGTTGATATATTAGTAAAATATAGTTCTTGATTAGTTAGAGGATGTAATGTAGATGGAGATATCTTATGAGGATTACATTGTGGGAGGTTGAAATAGATGTAGGAGTGATAGACAATCAACAATATCTCTCATGAAGCACTATCAGTCTACCCACCCTTTTCCTACTTCACCATTTAAGGCATGTACTTAAAGAGATAAACATGATAGGTTATTTCAAAATATAAAACATCAATAAATGTTAAACTTTACAAATATGATGCATATACAAATAGTATATGGAGAGGTAATATGAAAATATATTTATAGGATGTCAAATTAACAATAATTATGGTAAAATATAATAATATAAAAACATTTCTATTAAAGTATCATGAGTTGATCCCACCCCATTCCCAATGCACCTTTTAAGGTGTGCACTTAGAGATATTAATGCATTGATAATTCTCTATAAGATAAACCATTATTAAATTGATAAAGTGAGAAATATAAGGTGTATACATATTCTCAACATAAATCTCATCACATGTCACAATAATGTAATGTAGGATGGTGCTTTGGGATATAAAATTAGAAACACAAAAGAGCATAACTAAAAATATATGCTAATAAAATTAAAATTTAATAAAATAAAAAAATGTACCTTCACTTAATTTTATTATTTTAGATGTGATGATGCATGTGTTGCTCTTGATAGAAGGCATCCATTGAGAATAAAAAAAGGTAGACCTAAAAAATAAGATAAAAACCTAAAACTTTCCAAAATGTTTTCATTAGAACCTATAAATTCTCTACCTAACTAGGATCCAAAGGTTTCTTTTTATTTGTGAAAATGACCTATATAAAAAATGGGAAAAATATATAATCTAATGATAAATAATAGAATATTTAAAAATTTAATTTTTTACTATAAATAGGTAAAATAATTTCATTTGTGAATTTTCTATTTCTATAAAACTAGAGTTATGAGCATCCAAAAATAGTACTACAGGAGACAATGGCTCATAGATGAGGAGTAAATGGAGTAAGTTATAGAATAGTATTTATTAGATCCCTCAACATGGTGAAATTAATGTTGTGTTTTATCATTTTTTATAAAATGAATGAGATTTAGGAAAACTAAGCATTAGGGCAAATCTATGTAGCATATTTCTCCCCAAAAGCCTAAAAATAAGAAAAAATAAGGAAGAATAATAGGTAGTTGAGAAAAATCAAATCTAGGTATAAGGATGTTCATTAGGGCCAAGAAAATAAATTTTATCTCTTATAAAATTATATCAGCCAAGATGATAAAATTGGTAAAGGGAAGACTAAACACATGGATGATGTTATGGGGTATGGATGGTATAGTTAGACAATATGTTGGTTGATACTATATAATATGGTTAGTGTGGTACGAAAGTAACATGATGGTCAATACCATAGGGAATGACTAGTACCATTGAATAAATTATGCAAGGTCAATATATTTAAGTATTGGTTAAGAAATTATGAAATATAAAGCATAGACGATATCATAAGTTATTATAGCTATATTATAAGGATGATTCTATATGATACCATAGGGTATGACCAATGTACTAGAGACATGTGTTAGCTAGTACCATATGGTTTGGTAGGTGTAGTAGAAAAATGTAAGGTTGGATGATACCATAGAGTGTAGGGACCATTTTTATTTTATATTTTGTGTTTGTTATGTTTTTAATTTGATATTAAAATTTTGGACCAAATTATTATTATTTTTATTATTTTATAATTTTTAAAGGTAAAAATGATTGTGAATGATCATTAATATGATTTAGTTTCCAAATATTCTAGATAGATTATTAGTAGTAGATAGACAATAATTGGTGACCTTGATATTTAGTATAATTATGGATGTGTCATGTTCCTCTGAGCATAGGGATCATAACCTTATTTCTAGGGTAATAGGAGAGGATAAAAGAAAATTTTAGATGAGAGATGGAGAGGGATAGAATATAAGTGGTGATCACCCCAGTAGATGTCCATGTCATACTAGGGATACCTATTATAGACACTCTAATGGTATGTGACACTCTATAAGAAATGTAATAAATGTGATGTCTACCATAATGTACTACTAGATCTGATCAGTACAATGATCATAACCTCATCTTAAGTATTTTTTAGATATGTGTTAAAATTTTTAGATATATAAAATTCCATTATCTCACTTATAACTATGTTAATTATATGTCATAAGTTACATGTGGTTATATCAATGTAAATTATATATATTTTTTAGTCTACATTAGAGCATAACAGCTTAATTTAACACATTAAATGATATGGGATATGTAATATGGGTGCAACTCATACACAATTTTTAAAATTTATTGATTAGGGTTTAGAATATTATGATTCTGATTATTCTCTTTTTCATGTATTATATATGAGAGGTTTCCAATGTAAAAAATTATAATGTTACCTAATGGGGTAGATGATTGTATCCCTAGGTTTAGGATATGGGCATAGGAACATACTATATGAGATATACATGATGTGCCTTATTTGAACACCATGAGGATGGATCATATTTTATGGATGGCCTACATGGGCATGGTGTATGTGCACCCATATTGGATAACCCTATTATAGGTAAGGGGTTATATATGGATTACAAGGCACTATACTTGGTGGGTTGAGAAACATATGTTTTATTGTGTTTCTCGACCATTTTGATTTCCATATCTGGTGGCACATTTGATTGTATTAAATTATTAGGTGAGGAACACTAGGGAAGCATGAGGGATAGTAGGATTAGGCATACTAGGTGAAGTCATAATGGTGAGACCTTTTCAAGCTATGACAGCTAGACGTGGTGTAAACAAAAAAAAGGAGTAGTGTGAGGAGGATATGGTGGAGGTAATTAGGTATTAATCACACCATCAAAGATATGTGGACTCCTAGGTGAGCTAGACCATATATGGTCAAACATAATGGTAAAATAAATAGGATATGGTAGTTTATATAGGGAGATGAAGAGGATTTACACTAGTCTAGAGTCACGATAGTGTAGTCGTACTAAGTGGGATAGTTCATGGGGAGATAGTAGCTATGAAAATTATTATTAAGTCACGATCTCATTTTTATTTTATTATAGGTATATATGTATATATTATATACTATTGATATATATGTTAGAGGTTGTGTCTCTGTGTGTGTGTGTGTGTGTGTGTGTGTGTGTGTGTGTGAGAGAGAGAGAGAGAGAGAGAGAGAGAGAGAGAGAGAGAGAGAGAGAGAGAGAGAGAGAGAGAGAGAGAGAGAGAGAGAGAGAGAGAGAGAGAGAGAGAGAGAGAGAGAGAGAGAGAGAGAGATGATGCTAATTTTTTTCATTTTAAAATGTAAAAACATAGGATTCACATTATCACAATCTAGTGGAGACAACACATCATGATATTTTAGATTCCATGATACTAGATCATGACACCAATTAGATTTTGTATCCTATAGCATACTCAACTAAACTATATGTTCGTTGGAGAAACTATCAGAGATATATAGCATTGAGAGAAGGGTACATCTTATGGAATAGAACCAACATATAGGGGAACATATGTAGAGATAGCATGGAAATAATTATCCACAAAGTGAGCTAAACATATATAAACTATAGGATGAGAGGCATAGTTTAAATCCTAGGTGACCCATCTACATTAATAGGCTCATGACATAAAAACTTAGAATCGATCACTATGTCCATGTTTTCATCATGCTCATTTAGGATCATCCATAGATATCTTAGTCCATTACCCCTTGGGGATGAAGGTGACCCATAATAATAGAAATTGTACCTTTTTTACTCAAAATTATTTATGATGTAGAAAATTGAGATATTTATGTGTGTGTGTGTGTGTGTGTGTGTGTGTGTGTGTGTGTGTGTGTGTGTGTGTGTGTGTGTGTGTGTGTGTGTGTGTGTGTGTGTGTGTGTGTGTGTGTGTGTGTGTGTGTGTGTGTGTGTGTGTTGTGTGTGTGTGTGTGTGTGTGTGTGTGTGTGTGTGTGTGTGTGTGTGTGTGTGTGTGTGTGTGTGTGTGTGTGTGTGTGTGTGTGTGTGTGTACAATAGTTTATATTTTTTTCTTATTTTTAATCTAGATGTGTGAACATGTTTTGCATTATTTGATTTCTATAATGTACTATGGTAAATGTTATAACATGATGTATGTTTTATCTAGAAAATATGAGAAAATACATGGTTAAAAATGATAAAAGTTATGTAATAAAAATGATATCTTAAGTAGATAAAAAATCATATAACAAAATATGCAAATTTAATATGAATAAATGAATTTTAAACATACCAAATTTAAGTAAGATGCAATTTTGATGAAAAAACATAATATATTTAAGACATTGTAAGTCAAAAGTTAAAATTCACATCAAAATGTAAGATAAAATTAATCATAAGATGTGAAAAATAACTATAAAAAGATATGTCCCATCTAATAAAATAATAAATATAATCAAACAAGGATATTTATCGAAAATAATTAAAATCATCAATATGTGAAAACTCAAAATTAGCTCTTGTAGTAAAGTGAAATGTAAGAAAACAAAACCATATAGTGACATAACTATGATGACATATATGGTGTGTCTATGAATGGTGATGTTAATTTGTGAAGAATGCATGGTTGTATTACCCATGGTCATAAAAGTTAACTCATAAATTAAAAATCTAAGTGGTTCTATAAATGGAAGATAAAAGTAAAAAAATGAAGAAGATATATATATATATATATATATATAATAGGAATGTAACTAATAAGGACATGATAAAATAAAATAAAAATCCATTAGGATGGTATTTTTAAATATGTGATGGCGATATAAGAATATAGGGTTCTAGAAAGGTAATGTATAAATCCTTAGCAGAGACAAGAGACTTTAATCAAGTGGAAAAGTTTAATAACTATTGGGATAAAGGACTTAAAAAATTACACCTAATAATTCTAAGCTTGGGATAACAAGTGAAGTATATATATCATTAATTTAAGGGTGTATTCATGAAAAACAAAAAGGCTCCTACCTTTCCACAATGTATTACTTACTCCTCAAAACCCCTTACAAAGATGTTGATCTACTATGAAGATTAGGTACTTATGTGAAAATGTAGGTTAAAATATAATGTAAGAAGATTAATAATGATGATTAAATTATACCTACTACTTAATTATTCTATCTTAATATACCCAAATAGACATATGTATCTATCATGAGGCTGATTATGGACTTAGAGTTTTAACTAAAATAGGAGATGTGCCAAAATGATCATGTATATTAGTGTACCCTAACATTGAAGGTTTAATTTTGCTTATAACATTTACTTTTACTAAGATTTAGATTTTAAATATTTTTATTTTTTCTATTTTTCTCCTCCATACTTATTTATAAAAAACAATAAATGTGTGATAAATATGACTAACACAATATATCCTAAAACTAGTAGATAGAAAACAAAAACATATGATAATGGTGCCCAAATACTCAAATTTCAACTAAATAAAAGAGTGCAATCTCTAAACTATCCCAAGTTATCCTCAAGTGAAATGAGAGATAAATATGGGCAGCGTTGATGACCCATCCATGGGAAAAGGTGATACAATGAATATACATTAGTAGTTGACTAGAAGAATAGAGTTTTTTTGTTCATAAATGATTATGATAAAAGAGGGATTTGGGAGTCCATGAAAATTTATGTCAAACCATGGATAAAAATACACAAGGTAATAAATTTGAAAATATGGTAATGATTTCACTTGAGAATTCATAGTAACCTACAAAGTGTCTAGGAAAAATACTGATAAGAGAGATAATCTAAAAAGAGTAGGAATGATGAAGCATACCAAAGAATCATGAGGAAACTAAGGCTGAATGAAAATTATGAAAAATAAAATTGAAGGTTTTAATTTAATATTATAAAAGGAAAAACCTGTTGATTATAAGCTGATGTAAATTTTGAAAAAATTTAAACCTGAAGGTGATACCTATTGTTTGGCCCAATATCTCATTCCCCAAAAAACATATATTGAGTTAGATGTATTGAGAAAGCTTAGGGAAAAATTGGATGACTTAATATCATTTTAGGATTTCTTCTAAGACAATCTAGGTCATGAGCTATAAGAATTGTACTCCACTAAATAGCCTACTTGGAATAGATCTTGAAGAAATGCAATGCTATTATTAGATATCTAGGTCCTTTTTAACTGACACAAAACATATATACCAATAAATAGACTAGTTAATTTTTTTTACCAATCACATCTAATTTTTTTCCCTTCATAGTTTCTAAATAGAGGTGAATGATCATTTGAAAAAAAAAAAAAAAAAACATAAAAAGGTGTATAAAATATTAGGTAAAAAATGAGTCCTGAAAAATGGTGATACAAATGCCTTAGGGAACCAAATTCATGCCTAGATATAGTTATACAATTTTATTATAAGTTTCATGATGGCTCTATCTTTGGTAAGATAGGGAATTATTATAGAGATAAGGTCAAATTCTTGGTTTAGAGATCCCTTTTATGAATAAGTGCATAAAACATATAGCTAATTACATAAAGACCTTCATAGGTTCCAATAAACTAAAAAGAATAAGAGAACTTAACTAGAATAGAATAGATATCATTATAATTAATGCATACACTTTACACAAAGGCAAAAATTACAAGTTATTAACATTAGTGTCTATCCATTAAATTAGAAAGAGTGTGGAAAAAATCCATGGTAACCAAACATGTTTTAATAGGGAAACCAAATTAGCATTAATATGAATGTTTTTCCTTACTATAACATTGACATTTTTTGTGACCAGCACATAATTCAGGCCCTGATTAATCATGGTTTGCATAAAAATTCCAATGTCTTCTTAATGTCAATTAGAAGGGCCTCCCATAGTTTCACTATCAATTTTTTTATCATGTTTAAAAGTTTATAAATGCTATATATATTTTTAAATTAAATTTTATCCCATTTCACTCTCAAAAGTTTTCCATAATTCATTTTTTGGTTAATTGCATTTCTTAAAAAAATCCTTGTGCATGCTTTTCTCGGGGTCTCAATCCTAGAGTCTAAGATGGCACTTTCTTGAAATAACTTTTGGATAATAGGTAATAATCTATTTACTTATATGGAAAATTAATTTAGTTATAATTTTATATATTTTTTAGATGCTAGCACCAATGAAGAGCTATTACCTGTCTTCTACCACTCCCATAGTGTTAGACTTGATACATCCCTATGAGGTCCCAAAGTTATTAGAAGCATTAAATCTATTAGATCCTAGACCCAATGTGAAGATAACACATGTCTTCTATCACTTTTGTAATTTCTTACTTGTCAGATCTTAGGGAGGTCCTAGAGTGTTAAAGTTGTCATAGATATCAAATCCTAGAGCAAATGAATAGTTTTCATGTGTCTTCTACCACTCCTATGATCTCAAATTTATCAGAGCCTTGATAGGTCTTGGAGTCATCAGAGGCATCAAATATTTCATAGCTTGGAAACAAAGAGGATTTTATATGTATTTTTCCACTCACATGATGTCAGACTTATCATATACATGGAGGTCCTAGATTTGTCAACAACATTAGGGATATTAGATCCCAGAGCTAATAGGAAGCCATAACATGTCATTTACTACTCCCACAATGTTAAGCTTGTCAGAGCCCTAGGATCTCTTAGAGTGTCATAGGCATCATATATGTTATATCTTGGAGTGCATGGGAAGGTTAGACATGTCCTATAACCTTCACATGGTGTCAAACTTGTAATATCCCTAAGAAGTACTAAATTTGTAAATACATGATCTTAGGTGAGTATAAAGGTGTCACATGTGCCTCCATACACTCAAGTGGTACTAGTCCCATAATAATATGGGAAGGTAATATTTGAGTATGAATCAAGACATTGATCTAATGAAGAGATTTACTATGCACATAAATCATATAGGATACCAATACAAATATGTATAAATTTCAATACACAAGGCTACTTTTTGTTCAAATATGATATAATACTCATCAATCACACCAAATGTATATTGGCACATGAAAAACCTTAGATTCATTTACAATGCCATAAGGAATAAATAGGTATATGTTCCCCACATTCATTTGATTTATTAATTCAATCAAGGGAGTATCTTAATCTAACATATAAAGGAGTCCCATCACAATCAACCATATCTACATGGTGATAATTTTTAAATATTGAATTAATGCTAAATTAAGAAATAACTAACCTGGACTCAAAACATCAACTCAAATCTCAATTCACCTGATATGATCTCACCAAAATATATTACTTTAATATTTGATTTAGAGCTCTATATGTCTCATAAAATAAAATTTAACATTATCAATTCTCTACATAATTGAATCATTATGATATCTTTACATCAAATTCACCCCAAGGCTTGAACAATACACTATACTCAATAATTTTATGCATCAAAATCACATATTTAGGAAAAATTGGTCTCATCCTTGAGCCCCATATTAGATCTAGAGTAAAAATACTTTTCTTTTATCGTAGGGCATAAATAAGTTAAAACATTATAATTATAGGATGGATTACAAAGGTTTTTAGTCAAGCATTAGTCAATAAATCTATGAAAATGCATAAAGAACTAAACAAACAAAGCCAACATATTCATACAGGGTTTGATGATGATAATGAAGAACAAATTGAAAGAAAGAAATACTAGTTACCTTTCCAAATAAATTCCACCACCCAAGAGTGGCTCCAAGTGTGTTATACCCTTTATCTAATGTTATTTTTTTTATCAACAATGGTTTCTTTTCTCATCCATTACCACAAGAACACTATGCATAACCTAGGCTCAATAGAAGAAATATCTAATCTAGACTATCAAATAAATATTAAAAATAAGATATATTGATAAACACAAAAGGATGTGGACATAATTTTTCATTATAACTCTATAAATTTTTATCTTAAGAAATGAGGTTTTATGCCCTTCTATTTATATATTTTGGAAATGCTCTAAGATTAACCATAACCATCCATCTCAATATTGATATGTGTGACCATGGATTAATCTAATATTTAAAATTAAATCCATAAATATATTCATAATGATTTAGGAGGTGGAATTAATTGAACATGGGTGCCCTTAATTCAAATATTTTATGCATTTATGTCTTATGGATGCCACCACATAGATGATATCTCTAGGTGATGTAGATATTGGGAATAAATTTCCAATATTGAAATAATCATTAACCTCCATAGAAAATCCACTTAAGCTCTTTATTTTAATTAATTATACTTAAATAAGATTAACCAATATTTGTGTAATTCTTTGGAAAATGGCCCTCACTTAATCAAAATTATCAAATAGTCATATTATTGGGTCATAATTTGACTCAGGAAGAATTGGAAGGTGATGTTAGATGTGTTAGAACCATATTCCCATTTAGGATGTTTACAAAACAAAATAACAAAGTTACATGATGTGTATTAATAAATTAGAATAAAATAGTGATCCAGAGCATGAAAAGGTAAAATCATCATTTTGACTCGAAATGAATTGCTCAATGTTAGGAATCACATAAAATGCATTATCCCATTTATGGATACATTATCATAAATAAGAACTTGTGTATGATAATATAGAACCATTTATCACATTTTTAGTGATTTTGACCTGAATTGGGTATTTGAGTGCAATTCAAGTAAGATTCATAATTTTAACACAAATAGTGTTAGGAACTGGATGTGTACATTTTTTCCCTATTTGAGAAGGTGTAGTGAGACATTTAGGTGAAGTAACATATTTTCAAATAAAATATTTGTGAATAATAAATTGGAAATGACTCATGATACCCCCTCAAGAGGACATAGTAGGATGAAAGAGAATAATAGACTCTTGAAAAGAGAGGAAAAATGAGAGCTTAACCCATGGAATATATCACAATCAAATGAGATAATGTTTGAACATGTGGTTACCATCAATTATCAAAATATAATTAGAGGTATAATGGGCCCCAAATATGGGGTAAATGGGAAGAATTAAATCCAAATATGTAAGCTATACACTTTTAACACACGCAATTTAAGAGTGCAAGTTGTGCACTTACGACGTTGATCAATCTTGAAAGAAGTTGCACACTAAAACATTGCCATCATGGGCAAAAGTGTGGAGAGATATGAATTATAGAAGAAGGTAAACATGGTCTCCAAAGAGTTGATAATAATAATTTCCCTAGTAGGGTAGATTTTTTCATGATAAGACAATTGTGCCCTAGTAGAGCTAATTTTGATCATTGCTAAATAAATAATGTCTTTCCCTTATAGGGCAGATTTATATTTATTAACCAGTTTAAATGTTGTGCCCCAACATGGATAATTTTTATCATTGATAAAGAATAAATAATGTATTTCCCCTATAGGTCTGATTTTATTATTATAGTAGGCTCAATTGTTGTGCCCCAACATAGGCAAATTGGTAAGTAATTAGCTCAAAGATATAACCTAAAATATAGATTAAATATGGGTGGGTGTAAACATAGATGCGATGGTATAATGCATTATAAAAATATATTAAAATTGGCATATGATAATTCACAAAGAGATGAAATAAATGAAAAGAGAAGTGAAAGTGGCCAAGTTGACCTGAGATACGTCTCGTATCCAAGCACTGCCTACATAGTACAAATAGACCTCAAGCCAATGTAGTTCACCGAAAAGTGGGAGAGAGTGGAATGAATAATGGTAAAAAATTGACCAAATATTTATTAGAATCATGATGCATGTGAAGAAATTAATGTCTAAGTATTGAGTCAGGTGCTAAACCTATTGATCCTAGTTTATGCATATTGATCTAGAGACCTATTCATCAAATTTGTGTTTACATTTAAGACTTGAGTATATAGAAAAAATTTATTGCTATAGAAATAAAAATTAAGAATCATAAGTATGAATAAATCATAATGAAATTTAATTTTAATTGTGTGGATTTGGTTCAAATGTGAATACCTATAACTAATGATAGTGGTAATCAATGACCAAAACTAGAGTTACAATTATTTACATTTAAAAAATAAAGAAAAGACAAAGAAAAATAAAAATCTAAACATAAATGATCCAAAATTAAAATAAAGATATGAACAATTAATACTTAATTAGGAACAAAAATTTTAAAAATGAAAAGTAGGAACCTCTTAATAGCATTTGATCAAAATATAAATAATTAGGATCTATGTGGATCGTCAAAATGTTCTTAAAAAAGAGAACAAAGAAGCAAGACCAAATAGGAAAATAAAAGACCAAATAACACTAGAAATAATCAGAAGGCTGATATAAATATCAATTTGGATAGTCACGCTGATATCCTTTGTGTGGTTCCTCCTTTGGTCTCGAAGGAGCAGAATAAAATGTTATGCTCAATACCTAAGGAGGAGGAAACCTTCAAAGAAGTTAGTTATTTAGGAGGAGATAAAGCACCTGGACCAGATGGATTTCCCATGTTCTTTTTTCAAAAGCTATGGAAACTTGTTGGCAAAGATGTAAGTAATGCGGTGAAGGAATTCTTTGGAGCCAAACAGATGCTTAAGGAAGTTAATGCCACTTTTCTGTGTCTGATTCCAAAAAAGATTGGAGCTGACTCTCCTGATTAGTTTAGACCAATTAGTCTATGCAATTCCTTCTATAAGATTATATCCAAAGTTTTTACATCTAGACTAATTCAAGTGATCCATTTGATTATTGCTGATAAGCAAAATGGATTCATACCAGGAAGACAAATCCTCAATTCTATAATTACTGCTCATGAGAATATTCATTCGTTGTTCAGCTCTAACAATGAGGGGTTCATAATGAAAGTTGATATTGCTAAAGCATATGATAGGGTGGACTGGTTATTCCTTTAAAATAGTCTTATTGCCTTTGGCTTTAAACAAAGAGTGGTTGATATTATTAAGCAGTTGATATCTACTACTTCTATTGCAGTGCTGGTAAATGGGAGTTCATCCCGCTTCTTTAAACCGTCAAGGGGATTGAGACAAGGGGATCCTATATCCCCTATTCTGTTTATTATTATGGCTGATAGTATGGGATGATATATAGGGGACTTAGTCCATAAAGGTCTATTTAAGGGTTTGAAACCCTCTTCTCATCCTTTAATATGCTCCTATGGCCAATTTTTTGATGATACTATTTTCATGGGGCAATCTGAAGTCACAGAAGTAAGAACTTTGAAGAAAGCTATAAATTTATATTCAGCTGCCTCAGAACAATTCATTAACTGGAACAAAAGTGCAATGTTCTTCACTAACACCCCAAGTCATAGACATAACAAAATAGCTAAAATCCTTGAATTCTCCATAGGATCTTTCCCCTCCTCTTACCTGGGTCTCCCTCTTGGGATGAAAGTTCCTGAAGCTTTTTAGGAAGGGCTTATTAGCAAATTTAGCAAGAAACTTGCGGGATGGAAAGGTAATTTTCTAAGTCAGTCAGGAAAGCTTACCCTCCTCAAAGCAAGTCTTGAAAGCATACTCACTTATGCTTTGAGTCTTTTTAGAATTCCCTCCAAATTTGCAGAAGTTATTGAAAAAATTCAAAGAAACTTTCTTTGGATAGGTACTAAGGAGAAAAGGAGAATGCCTTTAATTGCATGGGATAACATTTTTAAACCTATCAGGGAAGGAGGACTAGGAATAAGTAAAATTAAAAGTATGAACACAACTCTCTTAGCCAAGTAGGGATGGAGGGTTTATCAGGAAAACAAAGAATGGAGTAATATATGGAAGCATAAGTATTTATTCAAGGCAAAGTCCCTCTCTGATTTCTTTTCTTACCCTGATGTCTCCCATCCATTTGCCATATGGGGGGCAGTTCAGGGTACTAAACAAGTTTTAGAAGAAGGAAGCTCTTGGAAAGTTGGCAATGAAAAAAAGGTGAAATTTTGGGAGGATGTTTGGTTAAAAGGAAAACCTTTGATAGATTAAATCCAAGATAAAGAAGCAATAGACCGATGTAAGCAAAGATTGGGAATAATGGTTAACCAATACTGGTAGAACAACTCTTGGGTGAACCTTACTGATCTTGATCAAGATTTCAAGAATATACAATTGTCCCTAAATGCTATATATCTCTACCCTAATCTTGAAGATAAGATTGTTTGGCATAATGAGCCTAGTGGACAATTTAAAGTTACTTCCATTTTTAATTCAAAGGGAAATGGCAACAAACCTTTGTGGATGAAGGACTAGATAAAGGGGCTCATCCCTAAAATCAAAATCTTCTTCTGGACCCTCCTCCAAAATAAAATCTTGACTCTGGACAACTTAAAGAAAAGTGGAATATATATTGTGAACAGGTGTATTCTTTGTAAGAAGGGATTTGAAGATAGAGATCACTTGTTTGTGAACTATTCTTTTATGCAGCAAGTTTGGAAAGAAATCCTCAATCTGTGGGGTATTTCTTAGATTCACCACAAAAATGTGGAACTATCTCTTAAAAGTTTGTATTGTCCCTCAAAGAATCCTGAAGTTATATTTTTATAGAAACTAACTCTTCCCCATATTTGGTGGGGAATATGGAAGGAAAGAAATAACCAAATTTTTAGAAGTAAAGAACTTCCCAGATGGGTGGTGGGGTAGAAAATCATTAGAGCTATTAAGGAGAATTTTTCATTGCAAAGGAATCCAAACCCAACCTTTCAAGTGGATAATCCCTTAAGAACGGAAAATTCTAATGGTAAACTTGAAAATCCTAGACTAGGTGTTACTTGGAATGTCCCCCCTCAAGGGTGGATTAAAGGAAACTTTGATGGAGCTGCTAAAGGGAATCCAGGGAATGCAGGATGTGAAGGAGTCTTGAGAAACCATATGGGAAATGTAATTGATGCTGTTGCAATCCCCATTGAAAGTCAAATTGTCATATTGTTGAAGCCTCTGCTGCCCTTCAAACCATCAAACTAGCTGTGGATTCAGGATATTCTAAATTATGGCTGGAAGGGGACTCCTTGAATATCATTAATATTCTAAACAATAAATTTTTTTTGTCATGGGCTATAGAGACTATGGCGATGGAGATGAAAACTTTAATCAAATTTTTTGAAAAAGTAACAATTACCCACACCTACCGTGAAGCTAACGGAGTGGCTAATTGGATAGCAAATTATACAATCTAAATAGAACACAAAGTGAGGTGGTAGGAAAAATTAAAAAAGAATGTGGATCTTAAAGAACTCCTTCATCATGATGCAATTCATGCAAAGGAGGGAAAGATTAGCTTGTAATAGAAATCTAATGAGTTGGAGGAGTGGCTTTGCAGAGAAAGGTTTATAATCATTAAAAAGGAATGCCCTCGAGAATGAGAAGTGGATCCTAAACGTACCTAAAAAAAGGCAAGATTTGAACCAAATTTGTAGCAGGTGGATCATTGTATAGTTTACAGTGATTGGGTATCAAAGGAAATCTGCATGGCTCACGTAAGGAAAGGAGAACCAAAGAAGCAGGAACCCAAAAACTGTGAAGAGTGGAGAGCAAAACAAGATGTCTGGAAAATCTTGCAAAAAGGGAAGGTTGTGAACTACATGGAAAGGCTCCATGGTTCAAAACCTCATATTACAATGGATTTTTTCAAAAACTGGATTGATGATAAGGTCACTCTACATGGCATCACAGTGAATCTAACAGAGGAATTTATAGCAGAGGTTACGGGGCTGCCTACGAAAGGAATAAAATTCTCCAAGTAGACTAGCATTTCAAATGAGGCCTTTTGTAAATTCCCTAAGACAAACATTGAAGAGCAGAAGCTGGAAAAGAATGGGGATTTCTTTGAACTGGAATAGATTAAGGGCATTTGGAGGGATGTCCTATGCTGTATTCAGGAGTACTTCATACTCGATGGAAGAAGCAGGAGAGTCCACAAATTCCACTTTGTATTCCTAAATCATTTTAGACACAAAGTAAGAATTGCCTTTCCCTTTTATCTATGTTTCTCTTTGGTCCAAAGTTTATTCGCTCACAGGAAGAAGGAAACGCATCCTATTCTACATGAAGGATTAACTCTGATAATTGAAGGCTATTACAAGAACAAGGCCATGGTTATGAACCCTTATTTGGGGAAAAATAAGGATTCATAGAGTAAAAAGAGTGAAATTGTTAAAGGGAAAGATAAAATCAAGCCCCCTAGTGTCAAGATTCAGAATGTTGACGAGGATATAGAGTGGGAGAGAATTGATAAGTCTGGGGAGGAAAGCTTGGAGGAAGAGGAAGGAACAGAAAGCAGGAATTCAAGTTCCAATGAGGAAGAAGAAGTTCAAGAGAAGAATGAGAAAAAAGGAGTCAACATAGAGAAGTTTGAAAATAGTGAATATGACTCTGAGGAAAACCAGCAAGTGTTTGAGGATGATAAAGTCTAGGATGACCCAGTTGAGGACCCTGTTTCAATAAATGAGAGGGAAAACACAGTTCAGGCTGACAACCAAGAAATGGACATGGGAGTTCAAGCTGAAAGTAAGGAGTAGAATCAAAGGGGAAGAGAGGACCACATTGAAGATGGTGGGAATAGTCCTAATAAGAACATAGAAGAGTGGAGTGATAAAAGGCAGAACGATGGAAGGCACACACCTACGAGATGGGTTAATTGTAAAGTAGAGGCTATCCTCCAACTTGATTCATGGATGTTTAAGGAGATAATGGATCTAAAAGGAAAATGGAAATAATGGAAGACAACCAAAAGGCAGTTTGGAACAAAATCAATAATATGGAAAAATAGATGAGAGACATCCCCATCAAGCTCAAAGACTATGAGAACAACCTAAGGGAACTCATCAAGGAGAGTAGAATGAAAATGGAGGAAGTTACATCTAACATATGTGTTGCAGCTGTTAATATTGGAAAAAGAGCTAATGATGAGATCAAATCCTTAGAGGGGCCTAGCAAGAGGATGAGATAGAGCTCAAGAAAGAAAGCTATGAAAGAGGTAGCCATGTCGGTGGCTACTACCATTCAGGATACTGTTGTGAAAGGTAAGGAAGTAGTGAAAATGATTTTTGAACTAGAAGAATAGCCTGGTTCTTCTAGTTGGTAGTGTTATCTGGTCTTGTTTCTTGGTTTTTTGTAATCTTTTGACTATGGTGTAGCCAGGTCTATGTAAAACCTGGGTCATGACTTGTGGTCTTTCCAATGGTTTCAGATCCATATAAAACTTGTTTATGTTACTTCTTTGTAGTAGATTTTAGGTTTTGCATGTGGTCGTAAATGCTTCATCATTCTATCTTTGTTTCAGGGTTTCGAGGTCCCTTCAAAACCTATTTTTACCTTAATCTAAAACACTAGAAATAATCAAATAAACAAAAATGGTCAAGAAAAACTTAATAACATGAGATCAATATATAAATAATCAAGATCTATCTGAATCATGAAGATGTTCTCGAAAACAAAAGAGAAGAGTAAAAACATATAGGGAAATAAAAGACCAAGGGGGGATAAGAAGTAATAAAAGGATAAAATAAGAATAAATAAATGAAGACGAATGAAATCACAATAAAACACAAATAAAAAAGAATAAAAAACCATTAAAACATAAATAAACATGCACAAATGAAAACCATGTTAGTGTGATTTAAAGACAATTATTCATGCATGTGTGGTAGAGGCATTAATTTCCATCATAATGTAATAAATAATAGGGAAAAGAGAGTTATCATCTAATTAAAGAGTAAAAATGATAAAAGAAATGGGAGAAGATAAGAAAAGGAAGGGGTTGGTCGAGTTGACTCTAAGTGTACTAGATAAGTGGGCATTGCCTACATAGTTCCATAGATGCATGTTCCAACATAAACTTTAGACCAGATGTAGTTATCCAAAGAATTGGGATAGAGGTAAAAGGTGATTACCAAAACATATGATTAATGTTTTAGAATAAAATTGAATACTTGAATGTCAATATTAGTCTCATAAAATGGTAAGTTGGTGAGATGAGATGCTAAGCTAGTGGGACTAAATTTGCTTACAAAAAAGCAAGAGCATGGCATGGTGGGATGAGGGAGAATGACCTTTAAAAATGGAAAGTTTGTGGGATAAGATGACTAACATATTGGAAAGTTAGTAGCATAAAATGTTTGTAAATTGGAATGAGTGTGAGGATCAAAATTTATAAAATTGAAGGACAATGTTTTTGTTCTTTTGTGAATCATTTTCTAACGTTTGTAGTGTTTTTGGGATAAAATATGTTCAAAATGGGACCAAATATTCAATAATATACTTGTTTGAGAGTATAATTTCCAATAAATAATTAATCTATCTACAACGAACCTTGTAGATATAAATAATGGATCATGGAACTAACAGAGAGTTCCAATGAACAACTAAATCTAGATGTGATGGCACATGCTCATAAATTAGTGAGAATGAGGGTATTTAAAAGATAAAAATGTTCACCAAAGATTATTAAATGTAATATATAATAGTGTGTAGTGTAAAATCAATCTAAAGAACCATGTGGAAGGTAAAGATCCTAAGATGAAAGGTGTTCTTGTTCACTTGTTTGTAGAAGATGTTATGAATTGATTTATAGAACTAAAATTTAGGTATTCATAATGTTGATGAGACATAATTAGGATCTTAATTGGTTGAGGGTAAAAAAAAATTAGGTTACAACAATCCTAAGACATAACAAAGAATGTGGTTCTCAGATATAACAGTCCAAAGAATAGGGTCCAACAGATAGATGGTCCAAAGTGGGATAAAGAATGATTTTTTTAGGGAGAATGGGCCAAAGAATATGGTTCTCAAAGATAAATACATGGGATTGGATAAAATGTGTGTATAGCACCAATCGTTCAAAATATTTCACTATCTAGAGTCATAAAAGTAATAGGGCTTATGTGAGAGTGATCTAGGGTAGTATATAATGATAAGAATTACTTTAGCACAAGTTTCACCCAAATAAGGGGTCTTTTAGATAATGGTTCAAAGTTGTTCACATATAGAACCTCTTAAGGTGCATGATGGTCATAGGCTCTAGAATTTCTTTTGGGTTTAGATAGTTGATATGCCCCTAATCTATAGTTTGTCATGATAAAAAATGGTGCCAACCAATTAGGTTGAAACTTACCATTTTTCTTATGTTCAAAATTTGTTTTCTTTTAGTTCTCTTTCAATACCAAATCACCAATCTCAAACTCCTAATGGAGAATGTGCTTATTTTAGCTTCTCCTCAATCTACTATGATAGGCCTATAAGTTTTTTAGGTCAGCCAAATGCTTGCCATCAAGAAGTTCTAGTTGTTAGAGACTTGAGAATTTATAGTCCTCATCATCTTCAATATGCTCCAACAATACTCATAACGATGGTAGATTGATCTCAATCAGGACAATAGCTTATATGTTATAGATAAGGGAGTATGGAGTGGCTCTTGTTGGGGTTTGATGACTAGTTCTATATGCCTAGAGGGTAGGAAATATTTGAAGTGCTAATTATGGCCAACATCATTAACAATCTTATTTAAAATGGATATAATGATTTTGTTTGATGACTCAGCTTGTCCATTATACTTTGAGTTATATGGAGTTGATTTATTTTACTTGATCTTGAATTTTTCACAAAGATATTTTAAATATTCATTTACAAAAGATCCACCATTATCAAATATAAGGTGAGCTAGGATACCATATAGATAGATGATATTGTAATGGATGAATTTGGAAATTTGATTCTTGGTAATGTAAGTGAGATGAATGGCCTCAGTCTACTTAGTAAAATTCTCGATAGTTGTCATGATATGCTTATGGCCATCTGAAGATGTTGGGTTTATTTTCCCAATGAGATCGAGGCTCCATCTAGAGAATGGCCATAGTGTTGTCATTGGTTATAGCATAAAATAAGGTGCATGTCTAAAATTTTCATGCTTCTAAAAAGGAACATAATTCCTTACATAATTATAAGCATTAATATCCATTTTTAGCCAATAATAGCTTGTTATAAGGAGTTTATTTCCTAATAATACACCATTGGTGTGGGCCCAAGACATTCCTTCATGAACTTCCCTCATCACTAACTTAGATTCTCCTTAAGATTAATAACGAAAAAAAGTTCCATCATAGCTTTGTGATAAAACATGCTTCCAAGGAGGGTATAACATGATAAATGATGATGGAATAATTTTATTGATTATTAGATATCTCAGCAAGGAAAATGTGATCATGGAATTAGTTATAAAAGTCTTAAAACCAAGATAATTCTAGTGGAATATTGGGACCAACAATAACATATACCCTTTTTGAGACTATTATAATATGTGTAGGTTGAAGAAGATTTTCAATAAAAAACTAATACTCTTTAGCACCACTATCAATATATATCATGGAACCAATAATTACCATTACATTAATAGATCTATTATTGGCCCTTGCAACTTGTTCAAATTTTATAGATTTAAAGTGACCTTTGATATTATCAATAATTTGTGTATAAGGAACAAGATTGTCTTTTCTAGTTTGATACTAATTAGTGGTTTGATTGATCATTAGTTAGGAATCACCATATACTTTTAATCTCTAAATATCCCATTGTATGTTAAGGCAAATTCCTACAATCAATGCTCATACTCAGCCATATTGTTTGTACAATGAAATTATATATGGAATGCTTTTGGAATCAGATCACCCTAAGGTATAATCAATAATATGCTAGCTCAAAATCCTAGGATGTAAAGGAGCCATCAAAATATAGCCTCTATTTTTTAAGTTTCCTTGATTCATGTTCTATTGCCATAATAGAATCATTTGAAAAGTCAAATTTGAGTAGTTGAGTGTATGTGATAGGGGATTATATAAGTTGATCACCAATAACTTGCCCCTTTATTTATTTTTGATTCTTATACTCATTTTCAAATTCACTTAGGATCATAACCCATTTAACCATGCATCTTTAAAGAGATACTTTAGAAAATAGGAATTTTAGAGGGTCCACCTTAGTGATGACAATAGTTTTTTTGTTTAGCATATAATGTCATAATTTTTGGGTAGAAAACACCATAGATAAACATGCCTTATCAATAAGTGTATAATTATATTTATAATCCAACAGAGTGTGGCTTAAATAATATACTACATGTTCTTTACTATGATCATCATGTTGGGCCAAAAGTGCCCCTAGTTAATGCTCTATTGTTGATATGTAAAGAAGTAGTGGTCATCATAGTGTTGGTAGTCTCAAGACTAGTAGATTGGCCAAGTATGTATTGATTTTCAAAAATTCTATCTAAAAATATTCATCATATTGAAATGTGATTTATTTCTTCAAGAGATGGGTAAATGGGTGGCACTTATCTTCCAATTGAGAAAGGAACCTACATATAGATTGGATCTTTCCTTGAAAGCTTCACAATTGTTTAAGATTGTTGGGTGGAGGTATTTACAAAATGGGATTGACCTTGGTAGGTTTGAATTTGATCCCTCTTTGTGATATAATGAAACACAAGCATTTACATTAAATGACTCCAAGCACACACTTCTTAGGATTCAGGCATACTTTATATTCACAAAGTCTTTAAAAGATTCTTAATAAAACATTAGGATGTCCATCTCTTTTTCTTTATTTTACTATTATATCATTGACATAGTCCTCAAAAATATTTTGCATCATGTTATGTAAGATGATAGTAATGGCATGTTGATATGTGGGTCTAGCATTCTTTAATCCAAATGGCATGACTTGGTAATATAATGTTCCCCATGCAGTGGTGAACACAATCTTGTGTTGATATTATTAGGCTATCATAGTTTGGTTGTATCCAAAAAATCTATCTATTAAATACAACATCTCATACCCAATAGTCAAGTTGATAATCATGTCCATGCTGGGTAAAGGAAAATCATCTTTAGGGCATGCTTTGTTGATATCTCTAAAAGTAGTACAAATACATATACCTAGTCTCATTTTACTGACTGGGATTATATTATAAATCCATTTAGAATAATATAGTGGTCTAATGAAATTTGTTCCTAGCAACTTTTCTAGTTTTGCTTTAACCAATAGGGTGATGTGTGGATGAATCTTCCTCAATTTTTTCTTGACTAGTTCGTCATCAAGATGGATAACAAGGTGATACACCACCAATTATAGGTCTAATATTGGAATGTTAGAGTACTCCCATGAAAATATGTCAATATAATCCCTTATGAGGGATATAATTTATTCATGTTTTGCTTCAGTAAGGGAAGCTCCAAGATAAACAATTTTGGGATCCACGTAAGTTCCTAGGTTCCTTTTTTTATGTTTTCCACGAGAAATTGGATCTATATTCTAAAATTATAGGTAATTTATGATCATGATCATATTATTCTACTACATCTTCTTATTTTTCCTCCTAAAGCTCTGGATAGTATGACACATCAAAATCCACCATCTCAGCTAAAGACCAAGTAGCAAAAACCTTTAAAAACTCAAGCGTGAAATGATCAAACATTTTATATTATTTTGAATATATTCTTGTACTATATATAAAAATTAGGATATATGGACCTTCTACATCCTAAGGGGATGAGTAAACTTTCCTACCTAAGAGCACCTAAAATAGGTTTTCACTCAAAGGCTTGTCTTTTTCTTTACTTTTTCCCTAATCAACAATTGCCTCAAAGAGGTTTTCATTCAAATGTCTCAATGTTTCATCTTTACTGTGACAATGAAATTTTACCTACTCTCCAAATTAGGTAGAAGGATCTAATAAAAAATGAAAGCCTTGTTTGTGATCACCAGTGGGTAATCCATATTGTAGGCCCATGTATTATACAATTAATTATTCATTTTGAAACTCATCCAACTATATGACCAAATTTTTATGTTCCCAATAAATGATTATGGGATGATAAAGGCATGGAGAGAAATTAGGGTTTGATTTAGGATTAGAATCTCAAATGGTAAAAATATGGTGTTTTGTATTAGGATGGGAAGCTCCAATGGTGGGATAGGTTATTACTTTAGAATGGAAGCTAAAATAGTTAAGGTTAGAATGAAATTAGAATAAAATAGGTCCATGTTAGTAAGCTCATATAAAATGGTATAATGGAATTCTTCATGATTTCTAGGAGTCTAATCTCTAGTCAATTCATAATAATCATTATCAAAAGTTATGAGGTCACCCCTAGGCGGTATAAATCTGAGACCATGATTCAATTTAAGTACTCCAGCTGATAAGGATTCCAAGATTCATTTCCCTCATGGGCCAAGTCCTTTTATTGTATAATCAAGATGATCCATGATCTAATTAGGGATTGGATACTTTAGATTCTAAAATAAATTAGCAAGGCCTTTAGAATATAACTAGTCTCCCTTGGTAAAAGCTTCTTGATCTTTCTTTGGTAAAATAGTAGGTACAAAATCCATAGGTGGTTTTCATTATTTATTCTTATATTTCCAAATCATTATGGGTCCATTAGGATTCTTTGAATTTTTAGGCTTACCGAATGTTTTTGGAGTTTAGGCAACATTGCAACATGGAAGGCATTATTAAGACTATATGTGGAAATGCACATGTATTTAATAATAACTTGCTTCACAAGAGTTAAGGGAAATGGATTGGTTGAATTAGAAGTGAGATCACTAGGGTTGATATAATTAAATGGAGGTGGATGTGAAACTATAGCCTGATTCTTGTTTGCAATGAATTCAAAACCTAGACAATATTTATAATTTTATAACTCAACCTCAAGATATTTGTAATACATATAAGGATATTGATTAGAAAGGATAGTAACCTTGATCCAATCATGGGAAAACTTAAGGCATTGATGTAAGGTGGAGGGGATAAATTTTACTTCATGGATTCAAGGATAACAAAGAAGTATGTTGTAAGGTAATTCAATGTCCATAATATAAAGTAATGTGTGATATTAAATAGACCCAACAATGATTGGAAACAAAATATTACCAATAGACTCCCTTTCGATATTTTCATAAGCTTTGATGGTGATTATCCAATGGTTAAATGTATTTTGTAGTTTAGCCTAATATTTTTACTAACTTAAGAGATATGATGTTCAACCTCAAACCATTATCTATAATAACCCACTTGATCTTATTATTTTCAATGATTACTTTAATGTATAATGGGTTACTATGGCTTGCTCCCAGTGTAGACATGTATTTTTGATCAAATGTCACTGGACGAAATTAAGACAAATGTCCCAAAAGGTTCTAGCACTATTTAGCATTTATATCATTGGGAATAGTTGATTCTTGAAAAAGGCTAATTTATAATAGTTCTATGGACTTTTGATGTAAGTAATAGATCTAAAATGAAAATTTGTTCATGGGTTTTACTCAATGGGCCCAATAGACTATATGGATTTTCAACATTGGGACAAGATGGCTTGGATTTGGTTGGAGTAATAGTCAGCTTTAGATCCATTGGTGCAATGTTCACATTGGGTTCCATGAAGTAAAACAACAAAGGTCACTGGGGAGTAACACACGAGCATATAATTGTGACTACACAAACTAGAGGTGGTAAGGATCCAATATAATTAGAAGATGAAGACAAAAAGCCTTGGAGGGTGAATCTTAGGCATCTAGTTACATTGATGCAATTTAAAGTTGGTAAGGAGACATTATACTTAGAGGAAGGTCATTATCAAAATAGTAACCCATGCAAATGGAGTTGTAATATAATTGTGTGAACTTGATGTGGTATTGCTAGTGAGAGAGGGTATTGACCCTATAATGATGGGTCCTATACTACAAGGATAATGGGATGGTTATTATGTTTTGATATTAATAGTGGTAATGTGGGTTTTATAATGCATCCCATAGTGTTTTTATAGTCATAAGCACTTCTATTTTAACCTAAATTATTAGTATATATATTATGATCATGATGATGCTCATGTTGATTATAATTTTGACCCTAATTCTAGTTCTAATTTTTGATCTATCCTTGGTTTTAGCTATTACTTGGTGGAAATTGATTATGTCAAGGAAAGGGGTCCTTGTAGATTCCCATATCCTAATTTATTTCTTGATAAGGAGACAGTTTAGTCTTATCTTCACCATTAATGTTATAGTTAGATTCAACAATAGGCACTGTGACCAATAACATGATGAAATTTACACCATTCATTCTCTTTATACCAATATGTTTTGATTGATCTTGAGGAAATAGCCTTGGTACTAGCCATACAATTGGGTTAGTTATTAAAAACTTTTGGAACACTATTTCAATTGGTTATCACAATTTGATAAAGACTTTAAAACCACCATGGTTTGTTCTTTATGGATATTATCTATGCAAATTAGGTGGTGGATTAGGAGGAACTAATTATACATTTGGGGCTGGTAGGACCTACACCATTTGTATGTGTCTTATTTTTGTTATATTATTTCCAACCATGTTTTTGATCTTGTTAAAACCCTTAGGTTTTTCTTGCATAACTATTTTTCTATAAGAAGAGATTTGGATTTGATGTTTTCCCCTATGCAAAAATATTAACAAGGCCCTTTGAAATAAGATCCTTCTTAATATATACACCCTTGTTGATAATTTCCTCAAATGAGTTAGCACAAGATAATCATAGATTTTTTACAACCTCAGGATGTAAGATATATGCAATATCTCCACCATCTATTCGTCTAGAAAGTTTTGTTGAAATCAACCTGCTAATTCTCTCCATCTCTATAGGTATGTAATGAAACTTCCCCATCACATTGTTTGGATTTGTATAAGTCAACAATGGTCAATTCATGCTCTATGTTATATGATAAATGGTTGACAAACTTTTTTGACAAGTCATTCCAATCCACAACTGATCCTTTAGGTAACTTAAGTAGCTAATCTAAATCTTTCCCTACTAAAATTTATGGTAACAATCGAAACAATTACACACTACTATAAGCAACCTATTGGAATAAGATGAAAAATACTTGAATTTATTCACATGGGTCTCCTTTTCCTTTGTATTTATCAAACTTGGGTACCTCAAAATGAGATAGAAAGGGGACTTGGAGCAATGATAAATCAAATGGATATGGGCATATATCATGAAACTTGTATTTATTAACTCTATTATTCATGTCCAATCATGCCAAAATATCTTTCATAGAGTTACACTCTTGCATGTTTGGTTCATTTATGGATAGAACATAATTTTGTTGGGGTGGTATATACCCTTGATATTATTTTTGGGGTAAAAAGTGCCCTTGTTATTATTATTGGGGTGGAATTTACCCCTATTGTTGCATGGATTTGGTAGGTATGTAAACCCTATTATCCCCAACTTGGTTTTGGTTCACTCCTTGAGTCAAGTAGTTAAGTAGTCAATTCCTAGGAATATATTACCTTGAATCAACTATGTTGTACTAGTTTTGGGGATTTATCTGTCTATTCACTATTAGATGTGTTGGTTTAGATAAACTAACCAAATTATATTAAAGGATCTCCTCAATTTAAACTAAATTCTTGGGTCTCTATGTTTTTAGATAAAGGTAAAAATAGGTTTTGATGGGATCCTGAAACCCAAGTACAAGGAAAGAAAGATAAAGCTTCAACTCCCACAGGTAGAACCTAAAAACTACAATAGAGAAGTAGCAAAAATAGGTTTTAAATGGACCTAAAACCACCAGAGAGACCACTAGTCAAAACCCAAATTTAACATAGATTTGGCTACACCATAGATAGAAGATTACAAAAAGAAACCAGAGAACAGGACCAGAAAACATAACCAGCAACAAGAACCAGACTATTCTTCCAGTTCCAAAATAATTTTCATAGTTTTTGTACCTTTCACAATAGTATCCTGAGTGGTAGTTGCCACCAACTTGGCTCCCTCTTGTGTAGCCTTCTTTCTTGAGCTTTGTCTCATCCTTTTGCTAGGCCCCTCCAAAGATTTGGTCTCCTTGCTAGCTCTTTTTCCAATATTGGCAGCTACAGCACAAATGTTGGACGTTACTTCCTCCATTTTCATTCTTCTTGGGTCTCTATGTTTGTAAAGTGATAAGAGGTTATTGATGATTAAAAAATGTGTGTTCCATGTCTAGTGAAACATTTTGCACAACCTCTTATGTCTTATTCTGTTCATTTGAGACTCCTTGATCAATTATTGATTTCTCAATCAATGTTTGTTACATAGGTCCAATCACATTCAATTTTTCCTTATAAGCATCATTTTGGATTGAAATATCAACTAGAGAGTCAGCTAAGTCTATGTTAAAATGATTAGCATATCATTGACTTATTTTCTCAATTATGTTGACAAGATATTGATTGGTTGTTTTTTACTCTATAAGTATTTATTTACCTTTTTTTAGAGGATGAAGGTATGTTTGTGTTTTAAAAATATTTCTCTTTCCATTTTTATTTTCCTTCCCTAACTAAGGTGTGTAATTAGTCCATAGGAAAATTTAACAGTAATCTAATACCAAATCCTATCAATCTAAGGAGTGCTTCATCTTCATTATCTTGTTATTAAATGTATTCTTCTTTGGATCCTACTATTTTAGGAATGTCCTCAAAGAAAACATAATTTTTTTGACCATCTTAAAAATGCTCATCCTCATAGCTAGGGCCATAAGGGACCCCATTATGAGTGAACCTTTGATTCATGTCTAGAAAAGGGTTACTCTATAAGTTTGAATAAATTTGAATCAATATTTTTCAAACATTTAAATAATGTATAGATTTTAATACTATTACAAACAAATGAATAAATAACCTAAGAGACTATAAAATGAGGGTGGCTTCTAACAACACATAATTAGAAGAATGATGTTCACAAATTTACTGAACCTTTGAGTAAAATTTGAAATCATATGAATTGGAACAGGGTATGATAACTCAAAAATCCAAGGTGAAAACTAATATACCAAATCCTATATTTTTATGATACATCAATAACATAAAATCTAGTTCAACTTCGATGAATTACTACTAGAAAACTAGAAGAAATCCCTTCAGATTAGGAAGGAGACAATGCAAACCAAGAAACTCAAGATATGAAAACATGTGAGAATTCCTAAATATAAAGCTAAAATCAAATGGGTAGCACAATGCTGCCACATGGTTATAGGAATGGTAGTATAAAATATGTTCTAGGACTTCAATTTTGAGTGATATGAAAGATTACTTGAGTCCACCGATGATGACAATGTGATAATGAGTCTATAAATGGCCTTTAATCAAAATTGGAAATTGAACCCAAGTTCCCTCAAGTTAAGTTCAAAAGGTAAATCCATTTTAACACATCAACCTTATGAACTTAGAAAATTTCAATTTAAAATTTAAACTATAAAGGAAAGATTTAAGAAAATTTGGCAAATGGTCTAGACTTAAATGGGCAGCATAACTACACCAAAATAGATGATATGACATAATATTTTAGATGAAAATTTTGAACAAGGAAAAGATTGATTTTCCCTTGGACAACGTAATTCCTCTTTATTTAAGAAATTATGTATAATGTGTTTGGTTCTTATCTTTGTTTAACAAGGAAGTTTTGAATCAAATCAAGACCAAGTAATCTAAAACTAAAAATATAAATACAACTAAGTAATCATCCTAAGCCCTAAACTAACAAGGTTGCATGATATTTTTGAAGTCCATCTTTATACATACACCTGAGAGGAAATTTAAGTGTTCATAAAAAATAAAAGTGCATTATATAGTAGGGTTTTTATACCCTCCCTTATCTCAAGTGATAATATGATAACATGGACCTTGGGGCACACCTCGCATCAATAATATTTCCATGGAAGTAGGATTTATCTAAAAATTATATGTTTTCAACTGTCTATATGTATCCCATGTGTAAAAAATTTCAATTTATCACACAGGAGAAGCAACACATCAATTAGGTCTACATCAAATGGCTTGTTGTGAAAAGGTTTAGTCCTTTTTAGAACCACTACATCTGTTGCTTGCTCAGTGTATTGCAATGTCTAAAATGATCATACATCCCATGTTTAGCCTCCTACTAATAGAGATTGTTTAACCAATAAAACCACCATCCCAATGGGGTGATCTCAATTCATATAAACATCCCATGGAGAGGGGTTGAAGATGATGTGAGGAGATGAAGGCCTAGGTCAAATCTTCCCTATACAACTTATGGGAGGTGATGAAATCCTCCTCACAATCAAAAATATATGAAGTAAAAAACTAAGTAAAAAGCTTTTATGGTTGTTTTTAGATCACCCAAGCCATGTGGATCTTGAGTTTATGCTTAGAAACAACCTATTTACAACTTTGGACTAAGGCATACTTTGTAATGAAAATGGTGCTTTTGATCCCACAAGTTCCGTATAGGGGATAATGAGAGAGCACACATGCACAAATTCCTTTTTTCTCAAAAAAATTTATAAAATAATCAATGATAAATGACTTATTTAAAATAAAATTTTGAAGTGAGTTTGGTTTTAAAGTACCAAATTTAAGTGTTTGGTGATGTTCTTTGGACCATTAACCTTAAGTTGCAAAAACATCTAAAGAACAACTACAAAAAAATTGAACATAAAAAAGCAATTTTTCCTTTAAAGTACCAAATGAAAATATTCTTAATTATTTTTAAGCACCAAAAGGAGGTTAAAAAGACTTAATTAAACTCAAATGTTCACTTTCCTCATTGGTCCTACATAGAAAATTATGAGTCTTGTTTAGATTTGAATCACTTTTACAAATGAGACAGGAAAATTTGGTCTAAGTGCTCTTATGTTTATGTTTTTTATAAAACACAGTGACCATCGATGATCATTTTTGATCATCACTAATTATTATAGATTATCATTGATTGATTTCCAACCATTACATGTCAAAAATAATCACTAAAAGTTACCTATTAATCCTTAGGCATTAACACTATGCTTCAAAAATGATGTTAGGATAAAATCTCTAAAAGTTATACATATGGATCAAAGCTATGTTCAGACTAGAGACTTAGAAAACCTAATTTGTTAGAAAAAAACTTGAGAAAATGTTCAAAATAAAAAAATTTAAACATATTTCCCTCATGACCCAACCATGGGTGATTATCCCTAACCATTAGCAGTAAGTAAGAACCATAGATAGTCATTGTGTAACCTGTGAGTGCAAAAAAACATGGGAAAACAAGTATAAAAATATTATTAAAGGACTTTTTAATAACTAAAATAAAAATTTGGAATTTCCATAGTGTCTTCCTTATTGAAATGGATTCCATGAGTCCCACTAGGTGTGCCAAGGTGTAGGATGGATTAAAAAGGTTTTTAGTTAATCATTAGTTAATAAATCCATAAAAATGCATAAATACCTAAACAAACAAATTAAACCTATAAATATAGGGTTTTCTAATGATAATGAAGAACAAATTGAAAGAAACAAATACTAGTTACTTTCCAAAATTGATTCCACCACCCAAGAGTAGCTCCAAGTGTGTTCTCCCTTTGATATAATGCTCTTATTTTTGTCAACAATGGATTCTTTTCTCCTCCATTTACTCAAAAAAACTATGCATAACATAGGATCAATAGAATAAATCTCTAATCTAGCCTATCAAATGAAGCTTGCAAATAAGACACAATGATCAACACAAAAGGATGTGGAGACAATTCTCCATTGTAACTCTATAATTTTTTAGCTTAAGAAACAAGGTTCTATGCCCTTCTATTTATAGATTTTGGAAATGGTCTAAGCGCAAACATGACCATAAATATTAAGATTGAGATGTGTGGACATGGATTAATCTAATATTTGGAATTAAATCCATAAATAGCCTCATAATGGTTTGGGAGAAAGGAGAATTAATTAGGCATGGGTGCCCATAATTTAGATATTTTATGCATTTATGGATTATGGATGCCACCCTATAGATTATGTCACTAGGTGATGTAGATATTGGGAATCAATTTCCATTATTTAAATAATAAATAAACTCCATGGAAAATCCACTTAAGCTCTTGATTTTTATTAATTACCCTTAAATAATATTAATTAATATTTGTGTAATTATTTGGAAATTGGCCCTCAATTAATCAAAATGGTCAAAAAGTCATGTTATTGGATCTAATTTGACTCAATAATAATTGGAAGGTGATGTTAGATGTGTTGGAACCATATTACCATTGATGATGTTTCTAACACAAAATAACAAAGGTACATGTCATGTACTAATGAATTAGAAAAAAATATTGATCCAAAGCACAAAAAGGCAAAATCATGATTTTGACTCAAAATGAATTGATCAAAGTTAGGAATCACATTAAATAAATTTCCCCATTTAGGGATACATTGGCATAAATAAACACTTGTATATGATAATATCAAACTATTTAGTGTATTTTTAGTTATTTTGACCTAATTTGGGTATTTGAGTGCAATTCGAGTAAGATTGACAATTTCAACACAAATAGTGTTAAGAATTGGATGTCTACAATAATGAGGTATTCAAAACTATAGAGGATATTTAGAATCTAAGATTAGATTATTTTGTTAGGGATGATGAAATAAAATATGGAAATGAACTCATCACCATCATAACATTGGGACCCCATATGGTTGAAACTAAAATAGAGGTTTTACAATGTGTTGACTTGTTCCACAATATTATTCTCACTTTAAAATTCAATCAAGATATCATGAGGTCAGCCAAAATTGGGTTTAAAATTTTAAACATATCTAAAACTACATTCAAAAATTATTATAAACTCCAGGAATACACCATGACCTATGACAATGATTTTTTGGACACCTTCATGCATACTATATGACAAATATGATTTTTTAATCACCTAAAAGTTATATTTGAATGATAAAATTATTATTTGAGATATCCTATTACTATCTTAGCCCTATGCCTATCCTAAAAACTTTATCACACTTTTCCATCCATTGTATAGACCATAAACTTATCTAATCATCTCAATTTTCAGTGTGGATCCCTATGGGGCTATCACATGACCATGGGGATACATTTTTGTGGCCTAGAGAGATTCAAAAATGTGGGTAGCATAGGTTTCCACACTCAATATTTTTTGGAATGTTGCTCCAAATTTGAGTGGAATATTCCTTATATTACTTATTTCTATGTTTCTAAATTTGTGAAGTTAGTTGTTAGATGCCTATTTTACATGCTCAATTTCTTGATCTTAGGGAGCTATTTGTTTATTTAAAAAGTGGGGCCTTCCTTATTTCAAAGAGTTGGTTTTGATCAAATTTCCTTAGAAAATGTACCTTTAGAGGAGGAGAGATAAACTTGGCATGTTCCTTCTTGATGGAGCTTTTCAATAAGCTTACTTAGGTAGAATTGAGATGTCTCATAGTGGATAATGCTTATCTTGGATAAGAATTGTGAATTTCACCTCATTTTGTGTATTTTCCATTTGTTTTTTATATATAAAGGTGTGGTGTGAACTTTAGAGGTTGATGAGTTTAGTTGCAAGGGTGTGGATCTTAAGAGATAGAGTCAAAATGTATATATTTTTGCAAAGTGCAAGTGTCTATTTATAGGGTATGATATAACATCTTGTGAGATAAAATATTGTGTAGGTTCAAGTTAAAATGTAGCATAGCATAAATGCAACATTTTCTATAGGATATATTCTATCTCTGTGAGAGGTCTTTATAATCTTGTTTTATTTACAGATTTTATTTAAGACTTTATTGATGGATGTAGCTGACATTGGGTGAAACACAATAGATATATGTTATGGTTTATTATTGTTTTCTTCTCTCCATTTATTATTTCATTTAACTATGATTTGATGAATTATAGCATTATCTTGGAATACATTGTGATTGGGATTTATAGCATATCTTGGAATACATTGTGATATCTCTCCCTCCCATTAAAGAGGTTGATATGAAATTACCTCTTTAGTGTAGTATCATAGAGCACTAGGCCACACAAAAAACATATGCATAAGCCTAAAACACAAGATACAAGATCTAATTGAGTCTAATTTATTGATGTGGTCACACCCATAGAGGCACCAAAATCATAAAAAATAAAGGCTAAAGCACTAAATATATTTTTAGATCCATTCCCAAAGCATACAATGAATGAGGTAGGGGTTACATAAGGTGTTCACTATACATATTAGACACATCCACCACCAAATTCATATCACATAGTAATAGAGGAGACACATTCATTATATAACATTATTGGCATGTAATTTATTATAGTGCTACCTAGACCAATTATCACATTCTCATTGGAGGAGATTGTAGATGATGATGTAGATCTACATGCACTCTGTATATGATCATACTAGATCATCATCTTCTCTAGAGTGTTATGGTTGACAATGGATAAAGTATTAGCATGTAGACTATGAAAATATTATATCATTTAGGCTATATAGATTGATATATATTCCCCATAGATATAGTGATTAGTGGTTCTAGTGTACATGTTAATAGACCCATTAGGGATATTTTGCTTCCATTATAGGTTAGACTAGCATACATAGCCACTCAGTTCCTAGTAGTACCTAATGCTGGTGTATTTGATATATTACTGGGTAGGCCATAGTTACAACTTTGATCCATCCATATATATTAGATCCATTCTTGAAGTACATACATCAAAATTAGGTGGTCAAAGTTAAGTGTGTCATATATGATTATCCTTTACCGATCCCATAATTCTAGTGTTATTATCAGTTACAATTCTAACACAGTCAATAGTTATAGTTCCAACACCATTACTAGATATTTAATGCTTATTAGTTACAACTGAGAGTATAGCTCTTATGCATACCTCACAGATTTTAGTATAGTTACTACTGTAGGTAAGGTCTACTTCTATAGTATTGACATGTATGCATACTCTCCCATAGAAACCATTACTATGGAGACCCTTGCATTAGAGATATGTCAGATTCTATAGGACCTTCCTCTACTTAGTTTATGCCAGGATCAATACTATTGGGTTGTAGGGATTCTTAACATAGGGCACCTACATAATTTATATCTTACTCTTATACCAAATGGGTTCCTAATACCCCTACACTTAACAGGGCATCACAAGATTATTAACATCACTACATAGTTATATTTAGACATAGATTACTCCACATAATAAATTATGGGATCATAATTTCTATTTAAAATAACACACATGATCAAAGTTCCCTTATTTGACATAAGTCATGGTGATAGTGAGTCTCCAATGAGATTCATTGGTTAGTATGGTTCCTACTCTTTTTACATACTTAATTCTATCTCTCACTCCTTTTAATTTGTTTATTTTCATTTTCTTATACATAGATTATATCTAAAATAATAACAATATTGCATGTCAAAGCATAAAAACATTCAAATATTACTCAAAAAACACAAACTTTATAGACTGTATGCAATATTATGTTTACATGTATTATACTTTATAGATATTACATATGTTATCTATCATTAGTATAGTTAGTTATATCATACATACATGATTCACATGTTCTTATTAAGTTCTTTCAGATTGCATACATGACTCTAGTCCACTACACTAGTCCATAATTGCTATCATCTACCCATTGGGGAAATATATGCCAATTTAGTTTTATTAATTTGAGACATCTTCCTACTTAAGGGCATCTTATACATAATTTATACCACTAGGTTCTATCCTTGCAATCTATACATTCTAGTTTATGCATTGATATATATTGATATTGATCATTGCTACTCATGGTTAGATTTTTTGTTAGCTATCACTAGTTTAGACTCATCATGTGTACATCCTAGCATGTACATAGATTTATATTACACTTTTATACATAATTTCATTTCTAGCTTTCATATATTAGACTTGATTGTGTTTCCTATGATTCTTCCATTTTGAGGGCATTTAAATATGCCATTGTTATTTGGCTCTACACCACTTCTATATATGTATGCTCTAGAAATGTGCCCATGTCGCTTGTATGTGAAATCCTTATTGGATATGTGGATATTTTAGAATGTCATTGTATTTGGATCTAATCAAAATTTCCTTTTATTTACATATGTGGGCATTTGAACATGTGTTTCTATGTCTTTTATTCTTGGATCTAGTTGCATGTGCCCATGTACCTTGTATAGTGGCCCCTTGGCTTACTTTTATGTGCCTCATGTGTTTATTATGTATGATTTATTGTATATATATTCACCATGACACTTGTTTTTTCTTGTTACACACACCTATTTTCTATGGCATGAGGGACCTCTTGTATCTACCCTTCCTACTTGGGTGTTGTGATGGATATCATACCCCATCACCTTAGGTAGCTACTCATATTTTTTTTATACACATTAATTAAATATATATTTAAATCCTTGTACAATGATATATATAACATACATATCACACTACATACTTATCCTCATATTATTTTACATTCTTATGTTATGTTTGCACATTGTATTGAAAATTCATCTAGTTATCATATATGCTCTGGCTAACACATTTTCCAAAGCTATTTTATTTTAAGGATAATTATTGCATAGGTTAACAACTAACCTCAAAAGAGAGGGAATTCACATGGGTTTGTCATAGATATCAAGCTCTTATGTTCCTATTCATAGATCATTTTCAACACACAGGCTCAATTTAAGAAATAAGACACAGGTTAGACACAAGAAAAAATAGAGACTCATAAAGCAATTCAGTTACCCATATTTTAGACTAGACAAAAATTATCACCCAAAATAAGACTCTAGCACTGTAGAGTGATACTTTCCATGATATGGCACTAATATCCAATAACCCCTAATTTAGGGTAGTCTAGATTAGCTAGAACAATACACTAAGTACAATATAGATTTACATAGATACAGTTACAAGTTTGATAGTTATGTTTAAATTTTGCTCAAATACACTCACATTCGGCTCATATTCATACCATTTGCTCAAATTAGGGTCATCATGTGTGATATGATCACTCACACATTTATTTTAGATAAAGATATATAGTCATTACATACTCAATATAGAATTAGTATACTCATATATTAGATTAGGGGAATATACGGAGCACATAGTGTACATATGCTCAGTTATACACAAGTTGATTAGATGGAATGAAAAAATACATGTCATTCTGTATGTTGTATATAATTTATATCATATTATAGGTTATCACCAGTTTCATGCCTTACTCCATCTACAGTTGTTGGCATTTTTTAGTGGCATAGAGCCACTTAATGTACATGAGTGGCTATCGAGCCAACATACACAATTAGATATACCTAGTTAGATACTTTTACCACTTTTCATAATTAATTTTAAGATTAATATGATACACATATGTGGGTAATGATGGATTCATAGCATACTTGAGTTCTTGATCCACCCATATGAGAGGGTTAGACACACTTATAGTCTTATTGAAGCTATTCACATGTCATGATCCACCGAATAGGGGTGGGAAATTGACCAAATTATGTTCTTGAGCCACCCACATATGAGGATTGAGAAAGATATCAACTTAGTGCAATTTATTAAATGATTTGATTACTATTTACACACACATAGGTATTCACTAGGTTCATGCATTGGTTTACTTACCCAAAGAGGTGTATTCCATCCTTTCTTCCTTATCTCTTTACTTAACTTTATTTAGTTAATTTATTTAGCATAGTATTTTACAATCTCTTAAGTAAGGACTAATTTTTTTATGTTTCATTAAAGGTCATTGCCTTGGATCATGTTTCACAAATGCATACATAGCTTCACATACTCAGACTTAGTTACAAAAACTTCACTTCCTAGGTAAGTCCAAGTATGCTTCTTTTTCCTTTATACTAGTCATTTTGCTTTGCTACATTTTTAACATAAAGGGGGGAACATTATCACCTAAAAGTGGTATTTCTATGCTATGAATATTTATTGAGATAGATTATTCCTATATTATCCCTAAACCTATCCTAAATCATTTATCACACTTTTATAGCCATTGTGCATACCACAAACATCTATATTCATCTCAAACAAAATCATAAAACTACATTCACAGATCTTAACCCATTATGCCCAGTATCCTACCAGCTAGACACTAGCATCAAATTAAGGAAACTAGATCCACATGGTGTTGGTGTTCCCAATTTAGTGCTAGAGTCCCTTAACCTAACTCTACCAAAAAATATATTTTCCAACATGTTTCCCTTTTAAGGTCAATCTAAGTACATTTTATTATCTACATAATATATAAATGACTATAAATGCAAGACTATTAGAACTCTGTCCACTAGATGAAAAATAGATGTGAAAGCCTATTCAAATTAGAAATAATTAAAAAAAAAAAATTAACTATGAGTTATTAATCCTTATTCTACCCTAATTTTACATACTACCAACTATAGATTCCCCAAGCACAAATTTTAAATATTTTCAATCTCAAGCATACTTAAGGCATATAGGACCATTATCATTATAGAATTCACTTGCACTTACACCAAGAACTAGGTAGAAGAAATACATAAGGATTTATCCCTCCTTAAAGTATTGGTATGTAGGCAAATATTTTCATATTAGGGTGTTGAGGATGTCCATCCTATCCTAGTGATGAACACATATTTTTATCTCATGCCATACTTATAAGTAGGATTAGGGTTTGCATACTAAATTAGTTATTTAAGGCAAAATACCAAGTTCTATATTTCATGTTCATATGAATAAAATCTAGAAAAACAAGCACTAGTGCTACCACAAATAGGAATTGTGTTACAGAAAAGACACTAGTGCCATTTTTATGACATTAGAGCCACATGTCACTACTATCCAAGTGGAGTTCTACTATCTAGTGAAGAATCTGACCCAAGGGCCATGTTGATGGCACTTAGACTTATTTATAACCTAGTTTTTATCACCTAGATCTTTTGTGACATTTGTTTTCTAGATAAGTCTCTATTTGAACATATTTATTACTATTTTTTAAAAGTTAAAGAAATTCAAATTTTATAACAAATAAGTGGTTATTTGTTACATATTATTTTACTAATTTAGAAAACTCATCCCTTTAATCAAACATAAGATTTACATAAGCTAAACCCTAAAAATTTAAAGTAGATGTCATCCACACCTGATAGAGGATCCAAATCCCTTGGTTAAATAGGAAGCTCTTGATTCCTATATAATCATGACATTTTGATAATGTGTGCACACAAACATACTCTTATTTCACTACCTATATAGATTGAGTGACATAATGGACATCAACACCTAATAGGTTCCCCTTGTTAGTGACATCTTGAAAGGTGAGCATGTCTCCAATTTAGGCAACCTTAACATATTTAATTTCACCAGACAAGTGAATGGATCTTGCATAGATGGAAAAATTTACATGATGTTATACATAGTAGTTATCATGTGCACCAATTTAGAATTAAATTATAATTTCCTTGAAGGGTACCAATGGGATCCATGATGCATGTGGTGTTATATAATATCTACATACACCACTTATGGAGTAACATTCAAAATATATATGAGTGTTTCTACCTGATCATGTATTAGAAAATTAATAAGAGGTCCATGTTGAGGTTCTAAGATGATATCCAAGCCTCATTGAAATCCATTGGCTTATATTGTTACTACAAGGATAATACCATAATTTGAGTATAAGGCATTCAAGGGCTTATCCATTATTACCATACATGGTCCCAAACTACCTCATAGAATAAGATATTACTTACCATGTCATTCATGGTGTATATGGCCACAAATAAAATCCCTATACACTATTATTTGTGATCATAGGGCATCAAAAATGTAAAAATATTCCCCCACTAAATGCTATGGCCCAATATACATAATCTTGTAACTTGGGTAAAGTAAATAATAGGTAGTGGAATCCTAACAATGTAGTATGGGCCCATGTGACAAAGAATTGGGAAAAGATCAACATCCCTTACCACCATGAGATCCACCCTAATGATAAGTTATACCTAAACCATGTTGAATACATAGAGTTGGTTATGAATATTAAGTCCACTCACCATTTGAATTCCCAAGATCCTAGTTATCTAGATCTTGAAGAGAGACCACCCTGTCCATGGTAAGAGCTCACATAACTAGCCAACAAGATACAAGAAATCAAAATAGGGATTTCAAGACATATTATATAATGAGTACCAGTAAATTTAAATTCCACTAGCCTCAACATCTAATTTTCTTGTACCACCTCCTTATGTAATCCAACCTTAGGTATCCCATGATTTACATTTTGATATTACTCCAGAGTCTGGTCTGATTTGGGACAAGTGTGTGGGTACCCATATAGAGTCCACCTAAAATTTGGAATTATTATGAAATATTTATCAAATCTATTAGGTTTATTCATCCCAACATAGCCTAAACCTACTATTCATTCCTCTAATGGGGTGATCCCAAGTGCCTAATTTCTTCATGTTCCCTTGGTTTTGACCTTTCTCAACATCTTGAGTACTCAAGTTCCCTCAATTCAAACTTGTGAAAAAATTATGGACCTTGTGTACCTCAATGACATGGTATTAACCTTATGTGAATCTCTACATGGCCCCATAGGTTAGTTCTTCCCATAATAGATCTTGAATTCTTAGTTCTCTTTCATTCTCAATGGAACTGACAAGTTTAGTTTCCACTATAGTAATGATATATATAAGCATCTAAATAATACTAATGGCTCTTATTACTTCCCCTGATCATATCTTCATAGCTCCTCTTGATAGTGTTTTTTCATCCTTTAAAAAAATCATTTAGGACTACTTATACTACTCCTACCTCTATGTCCATAATATAAATAAATCTAAACAAGAGACCAAATAATAATTAGAAGTTTATTTCTCCAAGATATCTTTTTACTCTTCCCAAAATATACACAAATTATTCTTGGACCTTATAACCATCAATCCAAGCCCTCAAAGATTTGTATTTAACCAACCTATTTCCTCATTCATCATGAATACATAGATCCAAATAACCATAGGTCCTCAGGTTTATGTGACCCTAGAATAATGGTCATCTCATATTTTACCTTAAGCCTCCTCTTTTTTAGATCCTCCTTTTGTCCCCATGTCACACTCTCCATCCTTGTTTCCACTTCCCTCTCCATATTCCATCCCATTTCCTATGCACATCCACTCTTTTCTCCTTCATCCTTTCTCCAACCTACACATTAGTTGTATCCAAATCTCCTATTAAACCTTCCACCACTTTAGGAAATATAGTTGGGTAGGGATGGACTAGGCCCATTGAATCCTCAAGTGCATATATACTAGATATTATTTATCATGGAGAATCAAATATCTAGTGTAAATTTAACAGAGAATTTGGGAGCATGAAGAGAGTTATACTTTAAACCTTCACTCAAGAAGGTAACCCAGTCATTTGGAGGACTAATCAAGATCTATTATAAATCACTAAAGTGATAACTCTAGGTAGAGAATAGATATTTGTACAGGATATAGTTTTAGTACTCTAGGTACTAATTACCTCATAAAGAAGCTAATGGAGGACATGAAAGAGAAAGTGATATTAATATACTCTTAGGTAAATCAAAATTTTAAATCATGTTAAAATTTCAAATTAGAAGAATGACTTGTACAATTATTCACCATACTTTTTGAAGTTACTAAATCCCTTTCCAAAAGGAAGGATCTCCTTCATAGAATGTATGCATACTAGGAGAGGATTACCTAGATGTATAATAAGTGCAAGAAGTTAACAATTTTTACTATCAAGGGGATGTTACTAGAGTTAAAATTGATGCCCCTCATGGATTTAAATTTATATCATACCTTTGATGGGACCATGATGATATTTATTGAATACTAGATGAGCACTGCTCAATAAAAAATTTATCCATGAGAGGAAAGTAAGGGTTAGATCCTCACTTCGAGGAGGTCAACATCTTGATGGTGTTTCAACCTAATGGAAATATAATGGAAAGGGATGAGTTTGGGATCCACTTGGCACACATAAATGAAATCATGTAGTTAAAGGTGTCTAATGCCAATAAGGGTGGAGATAAGGCTATTTAAAAATTGGCCACAGAGTCTATAATGAACATCAATCAGGTCAAAGAGGTAAACGTCTTCTTGGAGGCCCCATTAAAATATCATGAGAGATTACTAACTCAGGTGAATGGTCTCTTCAAATAGGCACCTATCAACCTCTATAAACTCACTCAAGAATCTAGCCTTATTTATCAATCATTGTTATATCATCAGCTTCTACCAAAGTAGTCAGAGAGAGGCCCAATTCTAATCTTTTCTTGATCGTATCTTACTGGGCCTTGGGAATTGTATCATATTTATTTTGTGTATGGTGAATCTTTTGATATAAATTAATTATAACCATTTCAATCCATGATGACCAAGGATGAGATATCATTCTTCTAGGTTGATAATCCCATCCATTTATTATAAGTATTATTTTATATTATTTTTAAAGTTTAACTCTATTGTAAACAAACACTTTTAAATTAATGATAATTTGGTTTCTATGTTCAACTATTTCTGGTTTATATGCATGTCTTACCTAATATTTATACTTTAATGGATAAAAAATAATTCTAAATTTTTTTAGTATGTGCCTTTCAATGAAGTTTATGCATTAATTAGGATGAGCTTTCCATTATTCTAGTTAAGTTATTTGATTACTTTAACTTTATTGGAACCTATAAAGGCATGTGTACAATTATCTATAGCTTTGTATGAACTTATTCATAAAATCTATCCATAAACCAATCACTCACCATCCTCCATCTATTTTTTCCCTTTGTGACTAGAGCTTGAGCCTTCTTAAAACTTACCATATAGTGGTATTACTATAGTTGGGCACTATTTTGGTTCCTCAAGGCATTTATATCACCATTTGTTCATAAATAATCCTTTACACCCTAATATATTCACCAATTTTTTTTATTTTTTTTATAAAATTATCCTTTCCCTCTACTTAAAAAATATCAAATTAAACAAATTAGGATGTTGTTGGTAAAATATGTTGCAACTAGTCTAGTTAGTGGTAATGAAGTTTTGTGTTAGTGAGAAATCAAGAATTGGATCTATGGTAGTAGCATGGAATATATTGGAGATATATTAAAAGAATAATATTTAATATATTCCACTATATTAATCTCATTACCTAAATTATCTTAGAAATACTCTTCGAATGAGAGGACACAAGTCCCCCAATTGTTCTATGAGCTTGCTAAGTGCATTTAATTCAATAGATGTATTTGGAAGAATGAGATCTTGAAAAAAACACCAATACCAAAGTTAAAAAAGAGAAATTATGTATAAATATAAGGTTATGTTAATGATTAAAAATAAAACCCAAAGGTTATAGCAAATATCAAGAAGGTAAACTATGGCCAACTATGAAGTTATGTAAATGCTAAAAATTAAATCCTAGGGTGATTTAAAATATCCATAAGGGAAACTAGGGTGGATTATTAAGTGATATAAAAAGAATAAAATTATATATACATGATAAAAAACAAATCTATGAAAATTCAAGATCATGGTATAAGAAATATATGTACAACAAATAACTAATATAAATAGATAGGTGTCTCTTATTGATCTTGTTCAATTAGAAATGTAGTCTTTAATTTGTAGGGGATTGGAGATTGATTGGGATGGATGGGGAAGGAATTTTTTACTCTATAGAGAATACATAAATCTATTATCTACTTATCTAGTTTTCCCCACCATCTATATACATAAATTTTTTTAATTTCACAACACTTTCTAATTCTTACAAGAATTAAGGAACCTCTCTTTTTCCCCTTTTTCTTTGCTCCTAATTATGCTCATCAATCATTATTCTCAACACCAAAAAGTTTCTTGGGTGGTCCATCTCAATTTACATTATGAATCATACTTGAAACCATCACCCTTGTAAATATCACATACTTGAAAGTCAATGTTTTATTTCACACTTTGTTTAAATGTAGATTTTTGACCTCCCAATTTGTATTTGATACTTAACTCTCTTAGCTTTCCTAGTTCTCTTAGCCTTCTATAGGGTGTCATAAACATTTTTATTCCATTCTATCTCACAAAACCCATCTCATTATGATGAAAATGTATAAATAGTAAAGTTTCATAAATAAAACATGGCCCTAAAGTAGAGTTTTGTTATACTTTTACCTTCATGACAATCTTACTTATTTTCTCTCTCATCTCCTTGTATTTTATTTGGGGGGTCGTATTAATTTATGTCCCTATCATACCCCCAGGACCTAATCCATATAATCTTACTTATGGGGATAAGTTTCATTTTTTACCTTTTGATAAAAAATACATTTTAGGTCGCTTATTGTTGCAAATTGGATTTGCACCATTTAAGGAGATGTCTCAACTCTCCTCATTTAAGTGGCATAATTGAAACACCTCTAGGTTATGGGTAGCCTAAGGATGAGGTAAATCTCTAGATATGGATATATTCTTTGATGTAATAATTATAGATTGCTACTACACCTATGCTTTCAAGGGAAAAGAGAGAGAGAGAAAACTAAAGGTAAATTATCCTAAAGGAGGTGATACACCAAAATAATTTATGACTACCAACCAGCTACATGTGACACATGAGACCAATAGACTAACTATGCATATCCTTCTCTAATCTCAATCTTCTCATATTATTATTTCATTATGATGTTTTGATGAATGTTTAGGATGGGAAGAATATACAAGAGGCCTTGAATTACACTAGTGAATAGACTAACTGACTCAACGTTGACACTTTACTAGAACACTTCATATGACCTGTAAGAAGAAACTTTCAAGATGTAAATAGGTGAGAGAAAGACACCAATGCTAATGAAACAAAATTAATAATTAGTAAAGATAAATCATTCAATTAAACACACTATGAATATTCATATAAGAGGTAAAATTATTAGTCTTTATTTATCTTATGGTATGAAAATGAGAAGGGCTTTTCCATACTCAATTGGAGCATAATTTACAAAGGCCAAAATGGCTAGTTCATATAGAAATTGAGATAGAGAGGTGAATAAATAAGGACAAAGGTAATAAGTACACTTATCATGCTGATATAAGGAGTTAAATTTTCATGGGAATATAGTTTGAAAATTATCGTGCAAAGTTAGGAAGCACAAACATCACCCCAAGCTATGAAACTCTTGCAATGTAGCATAGGAGTTCTCATTTTGTATAAGGAGACTCCCTTCATCATTGAACCCTATTAGAACATCAAAAAACTAATTAGGGATAGTTATAATTATTTAAATAATAGGTAAGGGTTTAAAACATTCCTCTCTATGCATTGGTAATACTCCTAATCACCTAAAATCTTTTGAAAGTGATCCATCACCATCTGTAGTTAAAGAAAATTCCTCTTTCACACACCTTGTACACTTAGCCTCAAATTTGGATTTATTTGTTAATAAAAATTAATTTAATAGAGTGTATTAAACTTGGTAAGATACTTCATGGAATTATATTCATTAGTTACACCTTTAAAAGACCTCCTCATAATGTTTTCACACTTCTAACCATCTTGTTCACTATGCCAATTCTGACTGGCTGAGATGAAATAGCTGGTAGAAATACTTAAGAGTTTTTATGAATCATAAAATGGAAATGATAAGTTATCTTAAGTCTCTATATTCCTTCCAAATTTTATTTCATCTTTTGAAAACTCTTAGAACTTGCATAATGCATAAAATAGTCAAAAATACCATGTTTTGTACTCCATCCGTACAATTCCATACAATCCAAAAGGATGGGGAGGAGCCTAAGAGAGCCTTATGAAATTTTAAATCAATTTCATTGTCATTAAACCCTACATGGATATCCATCCAACCTCATTTTCTCAATTGGGTCCTTATCCAAGAGTTTGCAAGGGTTTTGAGTCACTTCTACTCATAAGGATTGTTCATGAAGGTTAGATGTTGGAATTGCAAAAGAAATTCATATATTAAAATTTTAATAAATACATAAACCTACATAAAATCCTTTAATCTCCATGTAAATCCTTATGAAATATTTGAGTATTTGAAGTTACCTTATCGAGCTTATTTTCATACTTTGCACAAGTTTTATGTAGTTCTGAGCCAAAAGTGGCTTTCCTTGTGAATTCCCTACATTCCAATAGATCATACATATAAAAATTCATAATATAAACCAATTAAAACTGGTTATAATTATTATCTCATGCTAGAATTGAAGGTGAGCTCTCATTTGAACTCTAATCCTAAACCTTACCTAATAAGCATGTTTGCACTTTTGAGGGTTTAGACCTCCCTGTTAGGTTTCACCTTTATATGATATTTCTTGCATGTTGGTGGAGACGTAATCTAACACTTAACACCTTATTTAAAGTTCCCATGTTATTATAGTCCACCGTTTCGCCTTCCTTCCTCAATAATGTAGGTTATGCTCATAAAGGGAGTGCCCTCTGTCTAAGATAAAACAAAGGGCACTCCCTTATTTTTTTAGAAAATGATGACTATTGGAGGATATTATTGAAGAAATAAAATGTTATGTACCTATTTTTAGTTATTATTTATGTCATTTTACCGTAAAACTTATTTAACTTCCAAGGCAAACCTTTAAAAGATAGATTATGCATGCAGGATTATCATATGGAATGTGTGTTAAATCATGAGATCCTCTCTATATTTAGTTTTCATATAATAGGATCATATTTCAGGTTATTAAAATCATTTTTAATATTATATAATTATGTCCATCACTTCAACCTTCCCACATACTCCTCATACTTTTACTAGTCAGGACTAAGTGTTTCCTCTGAATGTGTCATGTTCTTTGGCACCATACCTATAGCTAATGTTTGATTATTTTGAATTTAAAAACATTACATGAGCCTATTTTATACTTTAATATATCATATATTAGTTTTTTGGAACTATTAACTCATTTTTTATAGGTTATACCACATCAAAACCCAATCTTTTTGTTCTTTACCACTCACATTCAACTATCGCTAACTGTGTGGGGTCCTATAGGTGATGCTTTAAAATATAGTATTCTAACCATTTTGAATGATCCCTATATCATACATGATCTTTTATATTCCTTTAAAATGATGATATAACTCAAGAATTAATATATATTCCATGCTTAAGTCTACTTCATGAATGGTGTAAGATCTAAAGTCTATTGTAGGTGATTGTCCATAAAGGAAGGGACACTTGCAGGTCTTTATGGGAATAAAAACACAATATATCATTCTCCTTAAGTGGATTTTAGATCATAACTAGTCATTTTCAACTCTTTTTAAAAATTCAACTATGGTGGCATAGTCTAGTTTGTATCTTTGGGTTGAAAAGGTCTCTTTCAGATTAAAATCCTATAGATGATCACTGCCTGAGTTTAGTGCATGAAAATGCATCTTTGAGGTTCTCAAAAGTCATCCTCCCTTAGTCATATAACCTCAAAATTTTTCAAAGTCATTTTCCTATATTAAGGATACAAATTTTAACTATTCATATACCTCAAAACTATATATGACCTTGTTATAAGATATCAACTAAATGACATGGGACTTTTTATTACACATTTTGGGCATTTGATCCCTAAATCAGTCATTTGAAATTAGAAGGTGACCCAAACTTTCACCTTGCCAATTTGACACCTCCAATGGGTCTGACATGATCAACACCAATTCTAGGACTTCAAGAAAGGGTTTTATCATGTTCTCCAATACTTAAAATGGCTATTTAACTCTATGTTAACACCACTTATAAGTGGTTATTTAAATGTATAGGTAGTGATGATGACTAAGGGAAATGAGTGTTATTTTTCACCTCATGGATAGAAATATACCCTTACCAATTATTCAAATGGGTGGCTATCATTATGAGACCTTGAAAATAGTTTCAAAACCTCTATCCTAGCATTATTTTCACCTTTCAAGAACTTTTAGGTGCAATTCCATGGTAGACTAAGTATGCAAGTGATTGTGTTGACTAAGATAGTCCTCTTATATTAATTTAAATACTTTTACTTGATTTTATCTACTATGGGAATTTATTTAATCTCTCAAGATCATAATTATGGCTCCAAGGATAGGTTAAAGACTTCAACTAGCTCTTAGTTGACTATACATGATAGTCATGGAGTAAACCAACTGCCTCTCACTTGTGGCTATATATATATATATATATATATATATATATATATATATATGGATGATTTCTTTTGAATATGAGATTACAATGAAAGGAAACAACATTTTAAACATGATGAAAAAATATTACCATCCTTTAACACATTACCAAGACATGAAGACATTGGAAATTATGGAAACCTACCTGTTACCCAGAATTGAATTGGTCTACAAAACTAAGGTGATTAGCTCTTAAAATCAACTCCAAAAATTAAATAAAGTATGGGGAACATGTGAGAGGATATTAAAATACCTATGGAATAAATATTAGTAGTTTTAATGTATGTATTTCTCCAAACCAAATAAAAACCTATAGGGTGCATAAATTAGCAACCAAATTGGATAGGTCAAATTCTTAGGAATGATTTATAAAGACCAATTAACCATTCATCTAAAAATAAAAATAAAATGAAATTTTAATGAGTGTATAAGACACCCCCAAGATAAATTATCCTAAAAAATCTCTTAATGATTGTACCGAGTACAAACTTGAGGGCCATTATTGCCAATCCTAGTGGAAGAAGAAAAAAGTGTTTTTATTCCTTTATTGAATATTTTGATCAAAATTATCTCTTTAGTAAGTTTATGGAATACCAAGGGAAACTCATAAATTCTCCTCAACTACAGGAGTGCATAAAATTTTGTACACCTCATTAAATGCTCTTTTTTTCTATGAAAACTACCCTTTTTTGAAGAACCTACCACTTTTCAGTTATAAATAATTAATTAAGACTTATAATGACACATGTAGCATGAAATCATACTTTTAAACCTTCAAATTTCCCAAGGAGGTTGTACAAGTCATTTAATACTCTATTTTGACCCCTAAAATGACTCAAAAGGACATAAATATTGAAAATGACTAGAACCAAGGCTAATATGACATGGAATGACATAAAAGGACCTATAATACACCATATTACATAATATTAGACCCATAAAACACCTAAAAATCAAGTTTTTACCTTTAAGGTTCCCAATTTGACTTATAGGATCAAATTTGGTCAATAAATTGGTGACTCATAGGGGTAACATGATTTTTATGCTAAGGATAAATAGCCTTATAAATCCATCAAGATTAGGGAGTCATATATATTTTGAAGCAAAAAAAAATGGCTTTGACCATTGACAACAAGATTTGATCAAGATAAGACTAATTGACTACCTCAACCACACAAAACAAAGGACACATACAAAACAAAGCAAAAAAACTAACAACACACACACATGTGTTCAAAGAACTTAGGTAAAATAGAAAAACAAACCATTATTTACAATTAAAAATTAATCATACCTCCATTTATAGGATCAAAAGGGAAGTTCCTTGCATCTCCTTCTTTAAGAGGTGAATTGTGCCAAGCATGTTACTCTTTGAATTAGATGCTTGATATATTAGACATTTTTTTTGTCACTTCACTTGCTTTGATATAAATTAGACCATATTTAAATAGGTTTCCAATGTAAATTTATTCCTCTTAGCCTTGTACACATACCTCATATTCTTTCCCGCTCTTCATCTCATGACCAACTTGCATCTTCTTTTAAGGCATGATTTCAAGAGGAGAAGTTTCTTATTCCCTAGAAAATTAAGGTTAATAGAAGCTTGTTTTGACCTCCAAAGCCTAAATTGAACCTTACTCTGGCTCATTTATGACATTTTGAAAAATGTCATCTTTCTTACCATCACTTTTAATTAGCTCTAAGGTAATTGTAAACCCTTTGAGAGACTCAAACTCATTGCAATTGTTTTTAAAATTACTAACATAAGTCTGCATATTCTCTTTGATAATCATATGAGAGGGAAAAATGAGATAATATCCTTCACACTCTTCTTTATAATCCAAAAGGACTTCATCCAATATTTCTTCTTTGACACAATGAAGACATTCGTCATTATCAACACAGCAAGAAGACTCAACACAAGGACTCACCTCTTCCTCATAATTTAAGATCTCTTTAGGGATATAAATTTTTATCTCATCTATCATAACCTTAATTTTCTTCTCAAGGGATGTAATATCTTTAATCTCCTTCACCTTCTTGGTGATACCAAGACTAGACATCTTGAAATCAGGTGACTTAGCCCAATGAGGCTATCAAAGAGTTATATTTTTCTTCAAAATAAAGTTATAATTTTTTATCAACCAAATTCTCCTCTTTATGTTCCAATACCATAGGTCATAAATGAAAAGGGTGATGGGGTGAGGGAAAGATGAACTAGTTGGTGAAGGTGGAACATAGGACTCAAAATTAGATTGAGAATGAATTTTAGGGGATCATTTTAGAATCTCTTGATGAAGGGGAGGCAGACCTTGGGATAAAATAGCTTGTTTTTCTTCCTTCCATTTGGTAATTTATTCATTTAAATCTGATTTAGATTGATCACTCTCTTGAGAAAGGCTAGATGGGGTGTCTTTAGGAATAGGGTATTTTTTTGTCTCTAAATCTTCCCTCACACCTTGACTCAATAATTTAATTATCAACTCTAACCCTTAAATTTGCTTAGCTAGGTTCTCTTCAAAAAGTCTCTCTTGAATTTTATAGGCATCTTCATGAGGAGGAGTGAAAGAGGGTTGACATGGAAAATAAGAGGTATCTTGAGGAAGGGTGGGGTTTGCATAAGATCAAGACTCTTCTCAACCTCACACTCTTTATCTAAGCTTCTATCCTCTTTCTTTCCAAATGATTCCACTATTGTATTCTAGCTTAGGATGTTGGGATTAGGAGTCTCTTATTGAGTTAGTGATGAAATATGAATAATGGATGATGTGTTCAATAAACTTGAGATCTCCTTAGGCTTGGATTCTCCACCTTGTATCCAACTTGGGATTTCATATCTAGGAGTCTCTTTTTGAGGTGGGGATGTAATAAGATAAGGAAATGAGGGATTATATTCCACTTTGCTAATGAGATGGACTAATTCATATACTTATTATCCAACTCAATATTTTTATCAATATTTTCTTTAAATATAATTTTTGTTTTTCCAACTCTTTCTTATAGATGATTGGGAAAAGGATGACTTTGATAAGCTTGATTTGGTTCATGAATAAGGGTCAAGAAGGACTAGTAACAATATTGGGGAGGTGGATATGAAGTCTGATAGACCTAGTGAGGCTATTCCTCATAAAATCTTAACTTATCTTTTAAGGATGCAATTAATCCACTTACATCTAGCATCTCACTTGTGAGCCTTTTCCAATTGTCTCTCTCAATAGGTTCTCACACCTTTTTAATTATCTCTAATTTATCTCTCACATTATTAAAAAGATGACTAGGAACATCTTTACTATCTCCCCTTAGTGTATCAATCTCTATCATGTACTTCTCATATCCTACGAGAGTTTGCTTGAAAGTGGAAATGGACTGACTAGAGAAGTGACTAGGTTGACTAAGAGGAGAAAGGTTTTGAGAAGGATAGTTATATGACTGATACAACTCATGACAAGGCTAACAAGGGTCATATTAGAGCTGGTAAGGATCATGAAAAGTCTAGTAAGGATCATAAAATGGTTTATTACGAATGACACAATATTGATATACCTCACCAACTTATGTAAAATAGTAATAAACACCAAAGTCATCCATGGAACTTCATTAAGAAACAAGAACACAAGGAATTATTATCAACAATATTCAAAAGGAATACATGGGTTACTTGACCAATATATGTAATCTTAGAGTTTTTATTGATGTTTAAATAGATGCCTCTAAAGGCTGATGTGTTAAAAGACAACACCAAAAATCTTTCAACTTCTTAGACTAGGAGCCCCACTGAATAGCCAAAAGTTGTTTTCACTTGAATTTCCACCCTTTTCGAATATGTCTCAGCTCTCATCATCTAAATGCAATAATTTAAACAAATTTAGGCTATGGGTAGCCTAAGTATGAGGTGAATCTCTAGTTAGGAATAGTTCCATTGATATACCTCTGATAGATAACTACTACACCTACGCTTACAAGGGAAAAGTGAGAGATAAAATCGAAAGTAAACTATCCCAAATGAGGTGATACACCAAAATAATTGATGACTACCAACCAACTACATGTGACACATAAGGCCAAGAGACATTCTAGGCATACACTTCTCTAGTCTGAATCTTCTCACATAAGTATTTCATTATGAGGTTATGATGAATGTTTAGGCTAAGAGGACTACAAGAGGCCTTGATTGGAACTAGTGAATAGAATAACTCACTCAGCATTGACACTTCACTATAACACTTCATATGATCTATAGTAAGAAGCCTTCAAGCTAAAAATAGGTGAGAGAATGAGACAATAATCCTAAGGAAATAAAAGTCATCACTAAGAAAGATCAATCATACAAGTGAAAACACTATGAATAGTCATATAAGAGGTAAAATTATTGTTCTTTATTGATCTTATGGTATACAAATGAGAAGGGCTTTTCCATACTCAAGTGAAACATAATTTACAAAGGCCAAAATGGTTAGTTCCTATATAAATTGAGAGAGATGATAAAAAAGAAGTCCAAAGGTCACAAAGACACTTGTCATGTTAAGATAAAGAGTTACATGTGAATATAAAGAGAGTGTTAAATTCATCATGCAAATTAAAGAAGCACAAGTGTCACCCCAAGTCATGAAACTCTTAAAATGTGGTATAAGAGTTCTCATTTTACACTAAGAAATTGCCTTCATCATTAACCCCTATTGGAACATCCCAAAATTTATTAGGGATAGGTATAATTATTTGACTGAGATGGAATGGTTTCAACATGCCTTTCTATGCATTGGTCGTAGTCTTAATCATCCAAAATCTTTTGAAAGTAAGTCATTACCATCTCCAGTCAAAGAAAACTCCTCTTTCACACACCTTGTACACTTTGCCTCAAATTTGGCTTCATTTTCTAATTAAAAATTGTGGAAAACACTTAGAGATACCCTCCATTTCCTTAGAGTCATTAGTTCAACTTAAGAAAACTTCCTCTTGAAGTTTTTACACATCACCATTTTATTCATTATGCTAGTTCTGATTGGTTGAGATGAATCAGATGGTAGGAATAATTATGATTTTTTATGAATTATTAAATTGACATGGGGAGTTATCTTAAGTATCTATCTTCCTCCTAAATTTTATTTCATCTCTTTAAACTTCCTAGAACCTACATAATGCAAAAAATAGTAAACAATACCATGTTTTGTAATCCATCCAAATAATTTCATATAATCCAAAATGATGGAGAGGAGACTTAAAGAGTCTTCTACAATTTTCAATCACTTTAATGGTCAATAAACCATACTTGGATATTCTTCCAACCTCATTTTCACAATCAGGTCTCTATTTAAGGGTTTGCAAGGGTTTTGAGTCACTACTACTCTTAAAGATTGTTCATGAAGGTTAGACATTAGAATTGAAAAAATAATTCCACAAATTCAAATATTATGCCCTCCATAAACCTCCCTAAATTTATATAATCTCCATTAAAATCCTCATGAAATATGTGAGCATTTGAAGTTACCTTATCGAGCTTGTTTTCACACTTTGCACAAGTATGATGTAGATCTTAGCTAAAAATGCATTTCCTTGTGACTTACCTACATTAAAATAGATAATAAATATCCAAATTCATCCTATAAACATGTTAAAAAATTTTAGAAAGATTATCTCATGCTCTAATTGAAGGTGACCTCTCATTTGAACTCTAGTTGCAAACCTTGTCTAAAAGGCCTATTTGCACCTTTGAGGGCTTAGAAATCCATGTTGGTGTATATTTCATCTAACCTTTCAAAACTTATTGAAAGGTCCCATGTACTTTTGGTCCACCATTTCACCTTTCTTCCTCAAGAATGTAAGTTTTGATCATAAAGGGAGTACCCTTTATCTAAGATAAAACAGAGGGAACTCCCCTATTTTTTAGATAATGATGACTATTAGATGAGATTATATAAGATATGAACATGTTATGTACCAATTTTGAGTTCTTGGTTATGTCATTTGACCCTAAAACTTCTTCAAATTCTAAGGTAGACCTTTATAATACAGATTGTGCATGCAAGATTCTCATATGAACTATATGCTGAATCATGAGGTCATCTCTCTATTTGTTTTCAAAATGATAGGAAGATATTTTAGGTTATGAAAACCATGATTAATATGTTCCAAGTATTTCCATCACTTCAAGCTTCCCACATGCTCCATGTACTTTGACTGGTCAGGACTAAGTGTGACCTTTGACAATGTCATATTCTTTGGCACCATACTTGTAGATGATTTTTGCTAAGTTGGACCTTGAAAAAATTTCATGAGCCTATTTGATACTTTAAAATATAATATATTAGTGTTTTGGACCTATTCACTCATGTGTTAAAGGTTAAACCACATCAAAACCCAATCATTTAGCTCTCTACACCTCACAGTCAGCTACAACTAACTATGTGGGGTCCTATTGGTAATGTTGAGGCTTGAACTATAATATTATAACCATTTTTAATGATACATATCTCATAAATTATATGTTATATTCTTTTCACCTGATTAAATAGCTCAATCATGAAGATATATTATATGCTTAATTCCACTTCATGAATGGTGTAAGTGTTAAAGTCTATTGTAGGTGAATGTCCATAAAGGTAGGGACACCTGTAGGTCTGTATGGGAACAAAAACACAATATATCATTCTCCTTAAGTGGATTTTAGATAATAAATACTCCTTTTAAACTATTTTGAAACATTCAAATATGGTTTCATAGTATAGTTTTCAACTTTAAGTGAAAAAAGGTCTCTTTTGGATAAAAATCTTGTAGGTGATCACTGCCTGAGTTTAGTTCATTAAAATGAATTTTTGAGGTTCTCAATAGCCATCCTCCCTTAGTTATCTACCCTCCAAATTCTATAGATTGCTTTTCCTATATGAAGGATAAAAATATTAACCATTCATATTCCTCAAAACTATTTATTACCCTATTATAAGATATCAACCACATGATAAGGGCTTTGTTTTGCACATTTTTTAGATTTTATCCTTGATTTAGTAATTTGACCTTATAAGGTGATCCAAAATTTCACCTTGCCAATTTAACACATAAAATGGGTCTGCCATGATCAACACCAATACATGGAATTTAATAAAGTGTTCCATCATGTTCTTTAACACTTAGATTGGCTATTTAACTCTTTATTAACACCACCTATAAGTGGTTATTCAAATGTACAGGTAGTGATGATCAATGTGGGCAATGAGTGTTATTTTTGACCTCATGGATATACCTAGACCATTACCAATTATCCAAATGGGTGATTATCATTATAAAACCTTAAATATTGTTTAAAAACCTCTATCTTAGCTTGATTTTCACCTTTTAGGCACCTGTAGGTGTAATTCCATTATATACTGAGTATGCAGGTGACTGTGTTGGCTAGTATAGTCCCTCTTCTACTAAGTGAAAGAATTTTTATTTATTGTCTATATTATGGGAATTTAATCAATATCTAAAGATCATTATTATCACTCCATGGATGTATTAAAGACTTCAACCCACCTCTTAATTTAGTGTACATGACAATCATTGAGTAAACAAACTAACTCTCACTTTTGGTTGTAACTCTATGGAGAATTTATTTAGAGGATTAGCTTAGAATGAAAGTGAAAAATGTTTTAAACATGAAGACAAATCATTTCCATACTTTAACACCATTATCAAGACATGAAGATGTTAGAAACCTCCTTGCTACATAGAATGGGACCAATATACAAAACTGAGGTGATTTTCTCTTAAAATCAACTCCAAAAATGAAATAAAGTATGGAGAACATGTGATAAGAGATTACAATACATTTAAAATCAATCTCAATAGTTAGATTGTATGTATTTCTCCAAATGAAAGCAAAACCTATAGGATGTATAGATTACCAAGAAAATTGGATAGCTCAACTTAATATGAATGGTTCATAAAGCACAAGTCACCATTCCTCTAAAAAAAAAAACATAAAATGGAAGTTTAATGAGTGTGAAAGACACCCCAATAGAATTTTTCCTAAAATTTGCCTTGTGGACCATACCAAGTACAACCCTGAGGGCCATTCTTACTTTCCAAGCCTAGTGGAAGAAAAGAGAAGTGATTTTCTTCATTTATTTAAGATTATTATCAAATTTATCACTATAGTAAGTGTATATAAGACCAAGGGATACTATTAAAATGTCCTTAATTATAGGAGTCTATATAATTGTATACACCTCATTAAATGCTCATTATTTCTAAAAATACCACACTTTTTTCTAAAGATCATAACACTTTTTAGTTAGAAATAATTACTTAAGACCTATTATGACACATGGGCATGATATAATCCTTTGAAACATTAAAATTTCCCAAAAAGGTTGTACAAGTCATTTAATTCTCTATTTTGACCCCCAAAATGACTCAAAAAGATAAATATTGAAAATGACTAGGAGCAAGGCTAATATGACATGTAATGACTATAAATACCAATAAAACACCTTATCATATAATATTAGACCCCTAATACACCTTAAAATAGTTTTTTTACCTATAAGGGTCCCAATTTAACCTACAAGGTCAAATTTGGTCAACACTTATCTCAACTATCAGGTCTTCAAAAGAGGCATTCTCTAGCTTTCTTAGGTCTCTAATTTTGTCCCTAGGTGCCATTTTGTGTTCCATTACATTTTATTCTCTAAAATCTCCTCCATCTTCTTCATCAGACCCATTTGAGCAAGTTTTTTGTTTGGCACTGTTGCCCAAAAAACCTTCAGGCCTTTGTTTTGTACTTGTAAAATCTTACTTCTTCCTGACTAAAACTTGCAAATTTGTCCATTTTGGTATGTTGAGTTCAAATTCCATTGTCTAGTTGTAATAAATATTTTTAGAGTGATTTTTATCTAAGTTTCAAATTTTGTAAAGCCTTAGACCTAACCAAGAATTTAAATCCTAAATCATTCTTTAGGGAGGGTCATTTTGTTCTAGCAATTATAATCATAATTTGTAACTTCAATCAGGTCTTGATAGATAATGCCTTGTTATTCTAGCTTTCCATTGGGGTTTTGGTATCTAAAATATTATCATGATATTATCATATTTTTAGCATTGATTTCTGTAGAAGGGATATTGAAATGTTAATTAGGGGATGATCCTCGATTAGGTCAAAGACCATCCCCCGAGTGCCTTCATTACTATGTAGAGTTTGAGTCCTGATTGGGTCTATGAGTTTTTTGCCCCTAACATTTAATACTATGCAAGGATTTTAACCCTGAGTTCTCTAATGATAGTGTCTTTTGGGGTTCTCCAACCCCAATTACATGATGTGAAATTGTCTTTGAGATTTTCACCTTAAAAATCATGACTATAATGTGAAAGGTCAAGCTAAAATGCCCACAAACCAAATCAAGGGTCCAAGGCCTAATTAGATCTTAAGACCCCCATTTCATTTTCCCACCAAATTTGAAATTTAAAACATATCTCTTTTAGGTAATGGGGTAGTGATTAGGTATAAATAAACATGTTTCTATTTAGGCTTTCAAAGCCTGATTAAAACTATAAATGTAAAAAATGATTAGTAACATTTGAAAATAACCTTGATGACCTTGAAATTCAATATAGATTTACTCAAAGTATTTTTTGGAAGTTTTTGGTTTTTTTAATCATAAATTTTAATCTAAGTGTTGAAAATCAAAACCATTTTCATCACAAGGAAGTTGGTTTCATCCTAGATGCAATGGTAGTCTTAGTTGTGCCTCATTATGCCTACTTTGGAACCTATTCACATTTTTATATACTGGTACATTATTTGGATCTTTTTATTCACTTTGTTGACTCAATTTTGATCTATTTTATAGGGTGGATAGGGAAAGTGATGAGAATGGGAATAAGAGGAGGTAGCTAGGAGTATTCATGGTAATTGTTATAATTTGTTAATGGAAAATTCCTCCCCATAGATGACCACTGACTATATATTGATTCCCTTCAATGTCAAAGGGTTGGTATTTTCTCCTCATATAAGAGATTTGGATAACTCATTTTCATTTTTCATGTAATTTTTAGTCTTAATATTGTAATTTATCTCCCTCAAATCCTCCCCTATTGTTATATTGATAAATTTTTGAGAGAATCATTATAATAAACTCTAATGTGATAATCAAAATGATAGATTATTGATTAATTGAAAACATGATATAATTTTACGATGGCTTGTACATGTATCCATGGTTGTTTTTATTTCTTTGTTTTTCTACCCCTCTAAAGCTTTCATTGGATTTGGATTAAATTGTGCATTTCCTTGTTGTTTAAATAGTTTATTTATGGAGTTCGTATGGTCATGATTTTGAATTTTTCATCATGCTTGTAGGATTTTATATTCTTCCTCTCTCCCTTCTCTTTTGATTTTGATTTTAATCAAATGTTAATATAGGATTTTAATTTATGTAATCTACTTATATTTTTTATCTTGATTGATTAATGTATTTTCCATTCTACTAATACATTGTTGAATGTTTAACTAATGGAATGTATTAAAATAATTAGAAAAAATAACACATTGAATAAAACCCTAAAAACCACTGATTTGAATCTAGGACAAACTCAAAATGAATGTATGTTTATCTACTTTATTTCACACAATATAATGACTTAATGAATGGATGAATCTATACCTTGTCATTGCCAACACAAAAGAAAACTCATTACAAACAAAATAACAAATATACCATGTTTTACATTATTAATGTACTCAAAACCCACTAAAACACATGTTTGAAATCTAGGATAGGTTGAACTAATAGGGCACCCTTGAATATAATGGTCAAAGAAAGACATTAATTGAAGATTATTATGTTTAGAATAGGTAGATATAAACCTTAGAGAGATTCATTGGGATCTCAATTTAAGAGAGGTGAGTCAATAGATGAGTTTAAAATTTTGGCATGTGCCAAAATTAATGTCAACAAAACTAGTTATACAAGGAGGATCTCCATTTAAGCATAAACCTTAAAAACTAAAATCTTAGAAGAAAATTTTAAACTTGAACACTTAGGATTATTTCCCATGCTTGAGTACTCCTAAATATAAAATGGAAATCAAATAGACACCCATGAGATTCAAATTTTTAGGGGCTAATTTTGATTTGTTATAACTTGTTGAACAAAAGAAAATGAGGGTAAACAAATGAAAAATGAAAAAATCACAAATCTACTCATCTAATGTCTTGCCTATTACTATAACTCCATTTTTCATCCTATTTTCTACACTTCAAAACCCACCAATGGTAGATAATATCAAATGGCTTGCTGTAGGTGGATATCATATGAATGTTTTAGGGCCTACCCATGATTTGCCCAAGAATATAAATAAATTTTTCCCAAAATGTTCACCTAATGGGATTCAAATAAATAAGGATCATATTAAGTCATTTAAATATTCCTTGATCCAAACACAAGTTTAACATAAGGATGTGGCTTTCTACGAATTCCCCTACTCCTTATGGTAAGTTGCTTATACTTGGTATCTTGGTTTTCCCAATTGGTCTATCACTTCTTAGAGTGATTTAGAAACTATTTTCATCAATGATTTTAGGTTACACATTGATCATATATCTTATATCATCATTTTTATATTTCATGTAGGGATCCAAATTAACCTATGTGTGTCTTCAATGCATGATTATACAGGGTTTACCAAAAGTTGAAAAAAACTATACACTCAAACATAATCAACTACCATACAATTTTAGATGAGGGCTTTAGATTAAAAGTCCTCCTTGTTACTAAAAATAACCCCCAAAACCCTTATTTTATTATCTTTTGAATATAATGAGGTTGTAAACATTGAGTATTAAATTGTTTCACAAGGTTACAAAACTATTCCTTTGCCTTCATTAGGACAACCAGTTGATTATAATTAGATATAAATTATCAATCATACCCTTCAACATAATACACCATTAATGAATTTGGGTGCCCTATATGTAATCCCAAATCTTGTCTACAATCCAACACCCATGATATACATGCCTAGCAGGCATCTTTATGTGCCTCTTGCTCATTTTTTGCCACAAGAAAACAATCATAAACTTGTCCATATTTCATACAACAACATCAATGTCATGCCTAACACTAGTAATTATGTTGCTTTCATTAGAATTCAATAAGATATCCCATCATTTTTAAATAATTGGGAAACTATAAATAACACTCATAATTAAGAACATCCTACTATCCCTATGTTTTCAAATGTTAATGCACCTATGACTAACCCAAAAATTCAATAAATAAATCCATAAAATTTTGGTGTGAACCTTGAAGTATCTATTTTGTAGTAGATGATTTAAAGGTTAAAAAATGATATGGTTAGTTTGCATAGACAAATGCCACAAAATACCAACCAAATACCAATAAAAAATTTCGACTTCTAGAGAACCAATGGACAATAGAACATGAGGCTAAATACTGGATATGTACCTAGCCCCCTATAAAAAAATAATTAGAATAATGAAAATGACTATAATGATATGAAATTTGTTGATTTAAAACTACACACATTATTTAGGATACATAATATGAGTAACCAAATGAAGATTGATTATGTGGAATTCATTTATGCCTCAAACATATTCTGAAAGGAGATGGAAAATTTATAACTAGTTATTATAGATAATAATAATTTTAATCAAGGCAGAGTAAATCCTATTACAACTCTAGTATTGGAGACTTATGATTTTTTGTTTAAATGTGAAAATGAGTTAAATTATAACCTATCAAAGTTTCATTCTTTTAAACAATTTTAAATGGGAAATAATTACCAGTTGAGGAGCAAATTACAAATTCCATTAACTACATCAAATCCTCTAAACAACACTCAATTTACACCTAATAATAATTTGAAAAATAACCCATTTCCACCTACATGACCTAAAACATCTTACCAACCCAAGAATAATTCTACATATCCACAAATTGATAAACTAGTATATCCAAGTAAATATGGATATAATATAGTAGATGACCTAGAGAAAGTAAAGGCCAATATCACAATGTTGACTTGCTTCAAATATCAAATCAAAAGGACATGTTGCTAGGAGAATTATACACTCCTAAATGGAAGGAAAATAATATAATAATTTATTATCACATTTAAATTTACAAGGAAAAAATTTAAACTCCTCTTTCCTCCTAACAATACTTATTTTTGGTAAAAACCTACATAATTATCTAGTGGATTCAAGTGGTTCTGTAAATGTCATATCATATAAAAAAAATTAGTAGTTGGGTTTGACCCATAAAAATTTCTAACATGAAGGTTGTTCAATTATAAAAATCATAGGTCAAGGTTATTAATGAACTAAATCACATGTAGTTGGTCTCTGATCTAAGGGTATAATAGTTCATTGGCATTTAAGTAGTTGATATGCCTATTACTTATGCAATGCTTCTGAGTAGAGATTGGTATAGAACATTAAATAGTTACATGGAAATGGAATTATATCATATGTGGTTCCCATGTAGAGGCATTCCCAATTAAATTATAACTGAACATGAACCCACCATTAATCACATGATAATATAATATAACAAAACCAATGAAATATTATTCAAAGAGTCATATTTCAAGGGATATGTACTTGAGAAAGAGGTGTAAGATTACAAGAATTTTTATAACAACATGTTATTAATACAAGAAAGTTCAAAAATTGAATAGATAAATCAACTTGTTAAGGATGATTTTCTCTATGCAGCTAAAAATAAATTTGTTCCCTAGTGTTTCCATAGTACATGAACATCCAAAAATAACTAGTTTAAATGAATAACAAGGTTGTTAACATTTTTTATCAAAATTAGGTATGACTGAGTTAGAAATTAGAAAACTTAATGAGATTTATCTAAGTGAAGTTATGGATTTTTTAACCTCCCATGATGATAAAAACTATTTCAGATAGCCCTATGTTCACTTCATCCACTAAGGACCTCGTGAGAAGGTCCCTATCACCTAATAAGGAAGATGTGTGACCACTTAGTGTTGGGAAAGTTAATGAGGAAATAAATACTGTAGAAATAATATCCCATGAGAGTCCTATGCATATAAATGAAAACCCTTTGTGGATTCTAAAATTTGATGCTTATAAGTCTAATAGTGGATGTAGTGCTAGTGTATAGATGATAAACCCTAGAGGAAAGTCACATTTGGATACATTTTACCTAAAATTTAGTTTCATGAATAATGTGGATGAGTATGAAGCACAAGTTTATGGTTGATTATTTGCTTTAAGGAAGAATGTTAAAATGCTCAAAGTATTTGAAGATTATGAACTAGTGTTAAAATAGGTAAGAATCCAATATGATTATAATGAAAATAATTTATATAGATACCAAATTTGAGTGTGGAATTTAATAGATAATTTTGATGCATTTAATATTCCAAGCTTGCCTCATAGAATAAACTATATGACAGATGTATTTCCATAACTATGAGTACTTTGAAACCTATATCTAACTCTAAGTTGAGAATGTCCTCCATGGAGTTGGTATCTAATCCTTATATTCATGATAATATCATGAACATTTAGGTATTAAATGATTATCAACATATAATTGACTTAATCATCGATAAAAATATATTCAAGACTCAAATTATTGATGAAAATGATAAAGAAGAGTTTGAACTTGATGAAAAAGGGGTAATCAATATAAAAATAAATAGTACATACAATGGCATGGTCACATTAGAATTATTATTTTATATGGATTACTAGGGTGATAAATATAAATTAACCCCTCCCAAAGGTATGTTACACCAACATTACAATCTAGGCAATGTAAGTGAATCAAAGAACGTGTTTATACGAATGACATGTACTAAAAGGGAAAAAAAGACTTTGTTCAAGACTTAAAAGACTTCATGGATGTTATTTCATGGATATATAATGACTTTAATTTATTCAACACTTATATTCTCATGTAACCATCCCTCTCAATCTAGGGGTCAAACTATTTCATCAAAGACAAAGACTAGTGAACCCGCTACTAAAACCATTAATATTCAATGATCTAAAAAATTTAATTCAAATAAGGATAATGTTCCATGTAAATTACTCCACTTGGGTGTCCAATTTGGTACCAATTAGAAATAAAAGAGGAGATATAAGGTTGTGTGTTTAATTTTTCAAATTAAACATGGCCTCATAAAAGGATAATTACTCATTGCTTTCACTAGATTAAGTTCTAAAGATAGTAAATGACTCACAAATGATGTCATTACTACATAGTTACTCAAGTTACATTAAAGTATTAGTCAATTATGAGGACTATACTAAGATGGTTTTTACAATAAAGTGGGTTACATTTGCATATAATAGGATGCCAATCATCTCGATCAATTTTGGTGACACCTTCAAATGTTCCATAGATATTGCATTCAAAGATCTTATCTACAAATGAATAGTAATATACATGAATGATCTACATGTATTTCATAAGAATAGAGAAGCTGACATAAAGGAATTAAAATTAGTCTTCTAGAGGTGTAGAGACCATGGAATCTCCCTAAACCTGAAGAGTGCATCTTTGGGGTGATAGAGGGTAAGTTATTGGGACACATAATTTTAGAGCAAGGCATATCTATATATATTTAGATAGTGTATAAAATCCTAAAAAAAATATTTCCTAGTAGTAAAAAATAGGTAAATTCATTCTTTGACAAGATCAACTTCATTAGGAAGTTTATTTCAAGATTTATAGAGATAGTCTAACCACTAAATAACATGTTGAAGAATAACGTGAGGATTGAATATATAGTTGAAGCACAAGTAGATTTTATTAAAAGAAAAAATTAATTATAAACACATCAGTGATAATTAGTCCTAAATATATGTATACATTCTATATCTACTCATTCTTCTTAGGACATGCATGTGAAGCTATCCTAACACAAAAATATACTTTGGAGATAAAAGACATATCTCATTTATGAGATATCTACTATGAAATGATAAATTAAGGTATTACACTATATTCAAATAGTTTTTTTACCTAATAAAATTAGATAATAAGTTCAAGCACTATATTCTCCATAGGAAGGTGTTTGAAGTTGTGTCTGCTCCTATAGTGAAATCTATGTTGATGAAAAATTAGCTGGGTGAATGAAGGGGCAATTGGATGACCATTATATAAGATTTTGACTTGAATTTTTTTCCAATGAAAATCATAAAAGATCAAGGACTCAATAAATCCATGGCTGAATTAGACCCATAGATAGTCTGGCAGCAATACAACATCCAAGATATTAGTAATGATGATTGGTACCCTCCCACTAGAGGGTTAATGGTAGATAATAAGGATTTGATAAGCAAAAAGGAGGTATTTTGGTCTCCTCCATAACCTATTTGGTTTAAACTAAATTTTTATGGACCTTAGAGGAAATCTAGGATTTTGGGGTAGGTTGTGTAATCAAGGACTACAGTGGTTATCTTATAAGATCAATGCCATTAAAGTTGTCAAATAGAAAGAATAATTAATCTCATGCATAGGATCTAGAAAATGGTGTGGAGTTGGATTTGGAGTGTGGGATATCCTTTTTAGAAATTGAAAAAAAATTGTAGGTAGTTATCCAGGATCTAAAAGTTTAGAGGGAAATATCATGGAAACTTGAGAGTATTTCTGTCTAAAATCTGGCCTAAACTAAACCAATTTGAGGATTGGATTTGTTTCCATTACTTTTTGGAAAGCAATAAAGTAGCATATTTCATTAATAATATACATATTGATAAATCTATGGATGAGAGAGTGGATAATGTTAGAGCTGAATGGGAAGATTGTAGGGGCCTAGACCATATTAGCTTATAATCTTTATTTTGCTAATTTGTAATTTTTTAAAAAAATTAAAAAATTAAATTAAAAAAAATATTAATGGTTCAAGGTGATATTATTTATTTTTAATATTAATGATTATTTTTATATGGGATTTATCACGGTTGGTTATGTTGTTGGGTGCCCTTTTGGTAATTGAATTAGTGGCCAGGGTTTGAGTACCCCATAATTACTTCTCTTGAAAACATATGTGTGAATTTATCATTCATGATTGATTTTCATGTGGAATGATTAGGCAAAGGTTTTTATTTGATATTGGTATGGTAGATGGTTTTAGGGCCTTAAGGTATTATGGTATCAAGATGGATCAAAATTGCATGGAATATTGTGGCTAGCCTTTGATCTTCAACAAATCAAAATCCCTAGAGATGGGCTTCTTAGATGTTATCTCTATAATGTGAATCTCTAATGTTTTTTAGACTCATATAATGGAACTTATAGAGTATATTAAGAAAATATTGGGGGTGGAGTTGTTGGTGATGAGTAAATAGGTGTGCATGAATTCAAACTTGGCATCTTTATTTGTGAGCAACCTCTGCATGGTGATGGTGGATAAAGAGTAGATAAAATAATTGGTATATTTCTTCATCTGTCATAAATATAGAGTGGATTTAATGATTTAAATTGACACCATTCCTTTGGGTCCTTTCCCAACCATCCCTTTTCATGTAAGGATAATATGGGCTTCATCCCTCTATCCTTCTTTCATGATTTGGAAACCAAGTTTTTGGCCATGGTTAATTTAACATAGGAAATTAATGAGATGTGCTTGGGGGACTAAAATAATTAATCCAATTTAGGATTTGGAAGAATGGCATGTGCAGAGGTGGAGGATAGAATGTATCCAAGTCATAAAATGGTTTGCTAAAGGTGTTGCAAGGGGTGTCTTTAAGTCACCACCATGGTGTAAATGGAAAGGTAATCCTCTTAAGGAAACTAGAAGTAGTCAAAGGATTTTGATTTTTTTTCACTCATAGGAGGCAACAGGCTTTTGGATAGGGTAGGAGGTGGTGGAAGTAGGCTCAATTTTAAAATTTAAATATCAGGAGGTGCATGCTACCAGGTTTAAGGAGAATTTAAAATTTACATCTTCAATTGAATTTCTATTAAGTAATGGTGTGATGGTAGAGATGATCATTTTGGAGTAAATCCATTTTTTTCATTTTTTGGTGATGGTGTGGCTAGCTTTTATCGGCTACAAGTTTTTTGGTGACTATGTTGTATATTGTCTGAAGTTTTTTCCAGAACATTTGATATTTTTTGTTTAGTTTTATGGTTAAATGCCTTAACAATTCTAATTGTTAAGCCATACCACCAATGTTGTATTGAATCATACGTTTGTGTGGGTCAGGGACCCTTAATCCCTATCATCAATCTAAAAAAATGATGATTGATACCAAGATGTGTTCTACTATTTATTGAAAAACAAATTCCTAATTTATATAAATTCAACTTAGAGAAGATAACTACACATCAAAATTAACAAATTCATGATCGAATCAGGTATTATATATAGAAAAAATCATGAAGGCATATATAGAATATGCCTAAACATGTAAGAAGTAGCTAAATTAATTAGTTATTTCCATGGTAAATATGAAACTAATCACAAATTAAGGAGTGTTATATCTCATCAGATACTCATGGTAGGTTATTACTAGCTACATGTTTTTAAATATGCTCATGTTCACACCCTGAAATGTCATGCCTACCAAGTTAATATGCATATAGAGCATACATTCTTATGAAAACTAATTATTATGCCCATTATAATAAAGCTAAAGTATGCAATAAATGTAAAATTGATGTGGTAATCATATTTTTATAAGATCACATCATAACCAAGTTTGGGATTACTACTATGTTGGTATGTGATAATGGTCTTCCTTTCTCATCTCTTTAATTCACTAAATGGGCCTATAAAATAAGGTAATCCTAAAAATCTCTTCCAATTGTTATACATGGGGTGATGGGGTAGAAAAATCAATAGATAAAATACTACTTGACATAATTAAGAATATCTTGGAAAAGAACCCTAGGGCTTGGCATAATGTTTTGAAATTTCATTTATGGTTTGATAGGACTATAATTAAGGAAACCTTAGGAATGTAACCTTATCACCTTATCTATGGCCAGGACCCCATACTTATAATTAACCTAAGAATCCCTATGTTACATTTTATGAGATAATACCTGAAGGATAAGATAGAATCTCACCTTCTCCATCTAATCTAACTAGAGGAAAAAAGTGATGCAACCTTGTTGTATTTTATAAAACACCAAAATGTCATCAAATGTTGGTTCTAAAATCAATAAAAGGTGAAATCCTTTAGAATATCTTACCTATTCCTTCTTTGGAATAAGGATCATGATAATAAGGGACATTATGACATGTTTTATTCCCTATGGCTAGGTCCTTACCAAATCTCTAAAATCATGATTGGGTATGCATTGTGCCTAAGGTGTCTAACTAGCAAGGATGACCCATTGCCTATTATTATCAATTATATTTTTCACCAATTTGTATTTGTAGTATCAAGAGTAGTGTGAGTTTTAATTCATGGTAAATATAATGACATAATGGAATCACCTCCAAGCAGTGAAACCTTGGCAAATTGAGGTGAATCTCTAGAGAAGGCCAACTTTCTTTCACTAAGCCTAGTGTAGCTAGTATATGACTAGTTCTTGTCAAACTACTACCTCTTAGTGATATTACTTCTAACTATGGTTTGATTTGTGAAGAAAAGAGTTTTAGAATGATTTTAAAATTAGAAAATGGTGATTAAAACAAATAGTATAGTGGAAATTAATGCTTTATTTATTTGAACATAGTTGAATATTTAATATACTGTGTTTATTAAAGAACAATCTTGCACAAATATGAGGTCAAAGATAATATTGAATGTTTATCAAATAAGGAATATATTTATTTATTTTTCATCAAAAATATTTTTAAAGGGTAGAAATAATACCACATATGAATCTATGTGATCGAACAAGACTCAGATCATTCACAAATTTAATAGATAGGCATATATACACAAAGATGACAAAATACAAGAAAGGAAAAACTCCATTCTATTAGATATCTCTAGGTTACAACATGCAAATCAATTCTTAAAAGGAAAAATAATTTATCTAACAATAATAAGATAAATGGGTTATGTATGGAACCCAAATTTATATAAAATTACTCCCTTGAGAGAGAGAAAGTTAAAAAAACCCTTATACTCAATTTTATATCAAGAAATCCATGATAATTCATGAAAATGTCATCTTCTTCAGTAAGAAATGGTGTACTTAGTGGAGTAAATAGTGGAAAATGAGTATACAACTATTGGACACTTCACCAAGTTTTGAAAGAGGAGGTAAATCCATTTGATTTTTCTAGTTGAAACATTTATTATTCAGTATAGTTTGAGGAAGTCTCTCCATAAGAAAATGGGGCACCAAAATAAACCATGAATTGGTAAGAAATTGATTGCTTTTTTTTATATATTTTAAGATATAACTTGAAAAACCTATTTTTTAATTTTTAGTAAAAACTTTTACAACTTTTAAGTCATTCAACTTGATAAAAATGAAAATGCAAATTACAACATGAGTTTTTTCAACTAAAGTAATTCAAACTTATCAAAAGGAAAAGTGCAAATTTCAAGTTGTAGTTTAGAAATAAATCCTGACATAAAGATAATTGAAAATAAAAAGTGGCTCTTTCTCAACTTAAATATAAGATCTGTCAAAATGATAGTTACAATTTAAAAATTGAAACTTTACAATGTATATTACAATAAATGTATTTTACATAATGTATTTTATAATTAATTGAAAAATCAATCCACAACCATGACTTCTAAAGATTCTTTGTCATTTTTTACTTGTATCATCTCAATATAAGCATTGAAGATGTTTAATATATCTTAAATGTATTCTTCATATATACCAAGTGTGTAGAGGTTGCTAATCTCACATTCTGCTATTACTTTAGATAGTTCTCTAGATGTCTCTTTGTAGACTTGAGTATATTTTCCCATTTGGTCTAGTGTGTTATGATACTTGATGAATCAATGGATGGAATTCAAGTTCAAAGTTGTATCTTATGTTGATTCTTTCTTAATTACCCCTTTTAATTTATTTTAGACCTATTGAATAGGAATAGGCTCATCTTGGGGATCTACTATATTTCAAGGCAATTTACCAAGTAAATATTCAATATCATAAATTATATATGTGGCTTTGTCACATGTAATTTTGGCCTTTTAAATAATCTTAGTGAGTATCCTAATTATAAATTTAGTTACCCTATCCATCACTTAATACTCTATAGAATTATTTAATTTATTTTCTAACACAAGGGTGTCAATCTCAATTAGGTCAACATTCTATAATTTTTGAATGTATAGGTTCATCTTATCAATCTCTTCTTCATATTTGCTTATCTCTGCCTTTAGATATGCATGATCATCCTTTAGAGTCTTATAATAGGCCATAGATAGATCTATTACTTTTTTTCCTTTTTTTTATTATTTCATCAATCTAATCTTTTGTATCCCTTCCCATGGTATTAATCTCTATCATTGCATCAAATGTTTATTTGTTAGGGAACTGAGAAAGATATTGAATTGGCTAGGTTGATGGCTCTATGAACTTTCTTAAGGTAGTTATCAACTACTCAAATTTGTTCTTCAATTCATCTTTATTGACCTTGTCACTATTCATTTCCCAAAAAAGAGCTTATACTTGATTGAGCATCTTGATTCAACCCTTCTCTTGTTAGATGACCCATGTATACTTTAGATATCTGATAATTTCCCACCACTAAATCTTCCTTTTATTTATATAGTGGGAGACCTAATATCTTGAACTATTTTTCCCATAATGTATAATATGATATTCTAGAGATGGTCTTGGGGCCTATCCTTAGTCATTTGGATATCTCCAATAGACTAAAGTTTAGAGTCTTGGGAGATACCATTTGTTTCATTTTCTTTGACATTGATTATGTCAACCAACATGGAGTGGATACCTATGAATCATGTGTAGTTCTAACGATCACAACCATTTATAAATATATAACTAAAGCTACTACACTGGTGGTTACCATGATAAGTGTTGTACCTATCACTGATATTTCTACTAAATCTGTGGTTGATGATTTGGCTATTTCTCCCCCATTGGGGGGTTGAGTATCCATAGTTCTATTAGTGGGTAAATATATTCCTACCTCCTTTATGGGGGTATGGGATACTATGAGAGTGGAATAAATGGGTACTAGAATGGGTGAAGTGGATGTGGATGTGCTTACTAAGGGTACATAAGCTAGAAGTGATAGGTGGAAAGGTAGATAAATGTGGTTAGAATAACGGAATCTATGGAAGGGTGTAATCTAAGGAAGAAAATGAATCAATTAATATAGTGAGAATAATTAGAGTAGATGAAATGGGTAGTGTGATGGAAGATGGAAATGAAGTTATATCTATCCTAGTGGTTGGGATGGCTATTGGGATTGTAGTTAGAATGATTGATTTCATAGCAATGTAATGTTGAGTGGTATTCATGATTAATGGAGTGTTAGTAGATATTCGAGATGAGGTGGAAGTGATTATGAAAGAAGGATGTGAAGGTGTTGTTTATTTCTAATGGAGTCACTTACATAGATGGGTTAGATAAACATGAAATTAATTGCACTAGTGAGATAGTGGAATCAAGAGGTGTAATTGATTATGTTGATTGGGTAGTGGGGATATGAGTAGGGATTACTATAGTTGGTTGAACAATAGAGACAAGAGGAGGGACTACTTATGTTTATTTAGTAGTAGTTATGTCTTCTATTTAAAGTGATAGTAGTCGATCCATTAGCTGGGCTCTTAGTTCTTGGATATTGGAAGAAGCCCTTTTTGCCTTTTTATATTACTTTCACTTGTGAAATACAAATGGCCCTACTATCTAATGTGCTTGGGTTTCACTATTGAAATCCTTTTCTATTGTTTCCACTACATCCTTATCCTACACTCTCTTAACCCTATTTGATTAATTAGAGTAATTAGAGTGATAAGCTTAACTTGGTTATTAACCAAGGGAAGCTTCAACTTAGTTATAATAACCCATGTGCAGTTTAATGTTTTATACCCACATGTGAAAATAAGAGGTCAACATGTTTTTTGATATGTTCACATTAAGTGAGATAGTTAGGTAACTATTCATTTGGTAACTAAAGCTCTTTCACATTGCCAAATGAATCATTCCCATATTTCCTCAAATTGCTATAAATAAAGGGCAAGGATTGAGTGTTGTAACCAAGTAAGCAAGAAAAAAAATTTAGAATTTTCCTTCTATTCAATTTATTGCTTCATTAGTAGAAGGTGTTTTGGTCAGGGGTGACCCTAGGTGAATTGTATGAATCCCACATAGAATTTATTCATAGTATCAGAGCACACCCTATTACCCTCCTTCTCCAAAGACCTTCATCCTATCATACTACCTTATTTGGGTAGTAGTGTCAAAGTGAGGCTATTTCAATCCTAAGAGGATACTTGTATAAAATCTCTATTTTAGAGAGAAAGTTATGATTTAGAGACAATCAAAGTTCTTGGATGAGTTTATTTTAGTAAGGAAAGGCCATGCAATTTTTTGTTTTGTTCAAAAAATCCATTTGGAGATCCCAATCTATACAAAAATGTTTCTAGTTGATGCTGATTTTCTAGAGAATCTACACCTTTTGAGGTAGATCTATCCATACGAATGCATCCATAGCAGTCTAACTAGCTAGGAGGAAATTTTGTTTCATGCAAATTGGGCACCAAACACTTTTGATAGACCTAAATTACCTAGTCAATTTGGATTGTCGATTGGGTAAAAGGTTTTGAATTTTTTTAATGTTTTGAAGCCTTTGTTAAAATTTATGGGATTTTTAAGTATTTCAATTTTTTTTTTAATTTTAGGCTTTTTTACCTATATACTTCAAAAATTAAAAAATATATATTTCCTATCCAAAAATAAAGGAAAAGGGGGGGCAGGTCTTGTTTTGTTTTTCATTAAACACATGTCAAATTTTGTTGTTTCTAAGCTTTGATGCTCAATGACCTTCCTTATCCTACCCCCTTTCTCTGCTCCCCTCCATTTCACTCCCCACATCCATCTACCCCACCACCTACTATGTTGCTCCTCAACACCCATGCTCCACCTCCCTTCATGCCCATCTACATCATTTTCTTTGCCATCTGGTCCAACTCTACCTAGACTATAGCCACCAGCTCTGTTATGTTTCATGTTGCTTGTACTAGCTACATCTACCACCTACTACAGCAAAAAAAACATAAACCAACTACACGATTGTCATTGAAATTGGCTTGTATGATTTTGGGTCAATGTTTTTTTTCCTTCATGCCCATCTATATCCTTTTCTCCACCAATTGGTCTAACTCTACCTAGATTGTAGCCACCAACTTTGTTGTGTTTCATGTTATCGACACTAGTTGCATTCACCACCTCCTACAACAAAGAAAAACATAAACCAACTATTCTGTTGTCATTGAAATTGGCTTGTATGATTCTAGGTCAATGTTTTTTCAAAACAATTTTATTTAACCTCTTTTTTAATTAAAACATTGTAAATGTTTTTTTATCCACTCCCATTAATACATCAATTTTGGAATTATATGACCAAAATGAAACATGGGTTGTGCATTGTTATTAAAAATTGAGACTTTTGTTTTGACTCAAATTTCACATTGCTAAGTACCTCCATAAGTCATGTCAATCAGTTTGTGGGAACCATGTTGTGTTTGTATCCTCCATTTTTTCTTAGCATTTCAACCTAGCAATTTTATTATTTTGCACTACATGTGATTTTTTGGACAATGTAAAACTTTTAAGGCATTTTACGGTCATTCAAAGATGGGTGGGGCCTAGTTTAACAGGTGGTCAAACTGCCCCCCCCTCCTCCCCTGCCCCCCACAAAAGAATTTATTTGTTTTCTAAAATTTTGATTTTTACTCCATTTGAACTACCTAGTCATGTTTTTTGAGGCTATTTGTGTTAATCATCTTTTTTCAGGCCCCCTCCATTGCATTTTTTTTAAGACATACTTGCACTTTTTCACTCATATCTAAAGAATTATTTAGTATTTAAAGGTGATTCTTATTGAATTGGAAAGTTGACTCTGAGATATTTTTCATTGTATATTCATTTTTGGATAAACTCTCATTAAATGTGACTATTTTAAAGATTTTTGGAAGCTTTCCTAGCATGCAAATATATTCACCTTTTATGGGTAATTTTCTCCACAATAAAGGCACCTTCTTAGGTGATGTTTTTTTTGAAAGTGCATGTTTCTTCACAAAAAATACAAATTTGTAATTAAATTTGAATTCTACTATATAGAAATGGATATTTTTTCCATTTTCTATTTTCACTCAAACCTACATTTTGGTGAAGAATTTTGTGAAACTACATAATTATAAGTAGTTGGGGGTCTCAAAGAAATATTTTTGTGCCTAATATAATTAAGGGGGTTTGATTGACACCATTTTGAGTGCCCCAAGTATTATTTTCTTTGAGTGTGTCATTTTAGATTGACTTTTACTTCTTGGTCTTTATTGTTCTAAGTTACTCACATTTGCTTCTAACCACAACACTTGAAATCATGTCAAACTTTAAATTACCTACACATTTTACTTCAAGAAACTATCATACATGGAGATATTCCATGATTGAATTATTACATAGTAAAGGTCTTTATCAAGTTATAATAGGCCTGAAACTTGAGCTAGAAAAATAAATGGACAAAATCTGATCGATGAATCAGTTTGATGAAGCATTATGAATCATAAGTATGAGTATTTTAGATGCTCTCAAATTTCATGTTAAAAATGAAACACGTCCTCACATAGCATGGGGTAAAATTCATAATCTTTTTGGTGTAATTAATGACATCAATATTATTCAAATAGTAACTAAACTATCTTCATTAAATCATAGTGATTTTGAAAGCATTGTGGAATATTTATCCAAATTCACACTTCTAAAATCCTATTTACTAGGCTATGGTCATAAAAATCCTGATAAATTCTTGACCATGACCATTCTATCTAAGTTGAAAGGCCCATTTTAGATATTTTTTACCATTTTTTTCTCCACCATGGACAAATTTAGAGATTTGTTTTAAATGGCTTCATTTAAAGAGATTTGTGAATGTCTTATAAAAGAACATGATAAACTCACACTCACAGGAGTCATCTCCTCTAGACACTCCAAGACTAAGGCATTGGTGGCCAATCATCCTTTAGGGATCAAGAAGAGCAAGCCACCACCAACATGACCATAAGGTCCCAAGACTGGAAAATAGAGACAAGTATCTTCTTCATCAACACCTTTTTTCAAGAAGCCCACTATAAATCATTGTAAATTATGTGATCATGATGGTCATCTTAAATCTCAATGTTGAAAGAATATTTCTTATCTTGAAGCTATGATTAAGAAGTACAAAATTCACATTCATAAGTCATCTTCTTCTTCATCTTCCAATAGAAAAGGCAAAGGCAAAGTCAAAACTCTTTCTAAAAATTCTTATGCCTTCACTACCACTCATTCATCCATGGATACTTGGATCTTCAACTCAATATTTTCCATCATATGGAAAAGTCAAAATATGCATTCACCTCTCTTGTTGAGAGTGACACCTACAAATTTTTTGTAAGTGATTATACTCCTTTATCAGTCTTAGGATCTGGTGTAGTTAACTTACATAATGGAGAAGTGAACAATTCTCTATATGTACCTGCTATTTCAGTGAATCTTTTCTCTATTTTTAAGATTTGTCATTCTTATAGAGATGTACAGTGGAATTTTCTTCACACAATGTTATTGTCAAAGATCTACATAATCCTATGGTGATTTTTACTTATGAAAAATAAAATGATGTGCCTCACCTATATTAGTTTTATACATTTCATGACACTAAATCTCCTCATTCACTCATTGTTCATATTGATTATTTGAGCAAACTATGGTAAGAAAGATTCGGTCATCTCAATTTTAGGTACTTATAGTAATTAACTAATAAAAACATGGTCAAAGGCCTTCCTAAAGCATCTTAAAAATATGGTGTTTATCAATGATGTATTCTTGGAAAACATCACATAGAAATTTTTTTGAAAGGAAAATCTTGGCATGTCAAAGCTCCACTTTAGTTGGTTCACAGTGACTTAGTTTCTTTCCCTAAGACATATTTTTATATAGATAAGTATGCAATCACATTCATTGATGATTTATCTCATTATAATTGGGTTTTCTTCTTAAAGTATAAAATTCAAGTTTTTTATCACTTTGTTGAGTTTAAAACATTTTTTAAGAAGTAATCTAAATTCTTGTTTCAATGGCTTTAGATAGATAATGGAGCTAAATATGTGAACCATGCCTTCAATAATTTTTGTGCTACTCATGGCATTCAATTGTAGAATATAATTCCTTACACCACTCAGCAAAATGGTGTTGTTGAGTGAAAAAATTGCACATTAAAAGAAATAGCAAATTTCATGATTCAAGCAAAGAATCTAACCCCACAGTTTTGGGTACAAGCCATCAATTATGTTAATTATATTCATAATCATACTCTTCATTAGGTTGTGTAAAATTTGACACTAGAATATGCTTGGACTAAGGAGAATCCTAATTTTTCTCACTTCTATGTGTTTGGTAGTCAAGCTTGGTCCTTCATTCTTGATGAAAAACATAAAGCCATGGATAAGAAGAGCAATCTTGCATTTTTATTGGCTATTATGAAGATGTAAAAGCCTATCATCTATTTGACCCTCATACAAATGATGCACTTTATAAGCATGATGTTCATGTAGAGTAACACTCTTTGTCCTATGAGCCACCTTCTTCACCTTCTTCTTCTCCAATTATATCTAGTTCATATTTTTATTCCCCTGGCATTGATGAATATTTAAATGATCTAGTGGATGATGGACCTCTAGTTAATTTGGCTCGTCCTCCACCTCCTATTATAAATATAGTTCCATGATGGGTTAGAAAGACAAGAGAATTGATTGGCCCTTTAGCCAGTGATCCCATTGACACTCATTAAACTAGATCTAAAAAAACTATTATGGGACTTGTTACTCATGCTCCTAATTCTAATGATCCTAAAAAATTTCATGATGTAGTTGGCAAACCTAAATGGGATGAAGCAATGGAATTTGAATATCATTCCTTTTTTAAGAATTATATTTGTGACTTAGTTCCTCTTCCAAAAGGAGTAAAATTTTTATAGTGCAAGTGGGTATATCACACCAAGTATTTAGTTGATGGTTTAGTTGACAAGTAAAAGGCATGCCTTGTAGCAAAAGGGTTTTCTCAAGTTGAGAGAGTTGGGCATTCAAAGACATTTTCCCCCGTTTCAAATATGAATTCCATTTTCCTTGTTTTATGACTCACTACATCACACATTTTGAAAGTACATCAAATGGATATTAAGAGTGCTTTTTTGTAAGGATATTTATAAGAAGAAATCTACATAGATTAACCACTAGGGTATGTTCAATATTATTCCATTGTCTACAAACTTTGTCAATATTTATATCATCTAAAATAAGCTCCTTGACCTTGGTATGAGTGAATGGATCATTTTTTGCTTGATAATGATTTATCTAGATGCCATTTAGACCCCATCATATACATAAATAGGATATATGGTAAACTCCTTATACTTATGCTTTATGTTGATGACTTAGTCATCAATTGGAGTTCTTCCTCTTTGATTAAGGATGTCAAGTCAAGCCTCATGGAGCAATTTATGATGTTTCTCTTGGAACTTATTCATTACTTCTTTAGTCTTCAGGTTGTCCAATATAAGATAGAGATCAACATTACTTAGCCTAAGTATGATTTGTAAATGATTAATTTCTTTAACTTGCTTGATTTCAAGTCATCACTAAATCCCTTTTAGTCTAGAGTCACTTTGACTTCCAAGTGTTCTACACCATCCATTGATGCTACATTATATAGATGGTTGGTAGGCAACCTTCTTTATTTGACTCATAGCTAACCAAAAATATCATTTATTGTTGGAATTTTATCTTGTTTCATGAAATATCCCCATGAGATTCATTGGTAAGCAACCAAGTGCATTATTTTCTACATTCATGGCACAATCAAATATGGCATTAAGTATACATTAGGAGGTTCAACTCATTTAGTGGGTTATATAGATTTAGATTAGGTAGGTGATGTTGATGATCATAAATCCACTTCTAGATACATATTTCATCTTGGATCTGGTCCCATCACTTGTTCAAGTAAGAAACAACATGTTATTACTCTCTCTTTGACTGTGACTAAGTAGCATGGAGATATCAGTGTAGGCTAGGAGACTCTTTGGATCCATCAATTTTTTTTCAAGTCATAGTTCCATATAAATAAACCACTATAGTTTGGTGTGATAATCAGAGTGATATCGACATTACTCAAAACCTATTGGAACACCAATACATGAAACATATTGAGATTCACATTCACTTCATTCGACAGCTCATTTAGGACCATTTGGTCAATCTTCAATACTATCACATAGAAGACCAAGTTTTTGACATCTTCACCAAACCTCTATTTATATCCAAGTATGTGTCTTTTAAGGATATGTTAGGGGTTAATTAAGTTGTCATTGAGGTGGGATTATATACATTTCCTCCTTCCTCTTGATTGTACATGCGTACGTTATCAAGCTTCATGGTCAAGACCCATTTTCATAGTTTGATCTTCTCTTGAAGTTAATTTTAAGGGGGGATGTTAAAGTAATTAGAGTAATTAGAGTGATAAGATTAATGTGGTTATTAACCAAGGGAAGATTCACATTATTTATAATAACCCACGTGGGGTATAATGTTTCACACCCACATATGAAAATAAGAGGTCAACATGGTTGTTAGGATGTTGACAATAAGTGGGATAGTTAGGTAACTATTCATTTGGAAACTAAACCACTTTCACATTTCCAAATGAATCATTCTCACCTTCCCTAATTTTTTTATAAATAGAGGGAAAGGATTGAGTGTTGTAAGCAAGAAAATAAGGAGAAATAATTAGAACTCTAATTTTGTTTAATTTATTTCTTCATTAGTAAAAGGCATTTTTGGTCAAGGGTGACCCTAGGTGAATTGTATGAATCTGACATATAATTTCTTCAAACCTGTCTATAATATTTAGGGTCTCTTTGGTTATTTTGACCCCTTTTCTCCTTAACTGTTTTAGTGTTCTATTTATAACTTGGGTTATCATATTCATTAAGAATAAGGATTTAGGTGTGGACCACTTGACAAGAGGAAGAGGTTATAGATAGATTTGATTGTCATAGTACACCCTATCTATTGGTTTCTCATCATATTTCAATTCTTCAGGGATCGGTGTCATGTTGTATGTTTTGATTTATTCTAGGGTCATCTTAGAATAATATCTTAACTTAACTTCCTTTTCATGACACATATCTTCCAAGTAATATTCATAAAAAAGAATGTGGTAATATGTCTCACCCACTAGACTGGTAACATATCCAGTCACATCATAGAATGGCCTTGCATCGAGATCTCTCAATGTCATTTGAGTCATATTTGCATTTGCACATTTTTACTTGTTTAAAGAAGGTTAATATCTCACTATTTTTATATGAAAGTGAATCCCTATGTGTGGATTTTATAAAAACTTATGGCTTTCCATAAGTTGCCTCACAAGTTCCATTGGGGCCCATTTTTCATTTACATATATAGGGAGGTGTAAGGACAATCACTGAAACCACCCACTCTAATATATGAATATATTGAAAAATGAATTAAATATGACCCCCATTTTTCAATTTTTAATATTGCAGTATTATAAAATCTTCTTCCCATAGTTATTTTTCAAACATGACTATGATGAAATATACAAAAGCATTATTGACCCTTATAAAGTGTTGTTTTCTTGACTCAAAGGTGAGATCAGGGTAGTAGTTAGAGACTTTATTAATTTGATTAGGCACATTGTTTAATATTTGGAATGCCCTTCCCTTCTAATAATATATATACAAGGGATTATGTCACATAAAAATTTCCTATATTTTGGACCCCATCAACTATTTGTGATGGAGTCACTAATCAACTAGGCCTAGTGAATGTACCATTTATTTTGATGTATTACTTACATATACTAGTACATACAATCCTAATCATTCTTTGAATTTAGGTTCCCTATAACTATTTTCAAGAGTATAATTATATCTCCTACTTTATAATTAAAGAATATCGTAGAAAATGTCTTAGGCATCCTTGTAGTTGTAGGTCCAAGGGTTTTTAACCATTATTTGTTTAAAACCCATAGTTAGGCTACATTATTAACCTTATAAAACTATTTATAGGAGTTAGGGAATATATATATGTCTTTCATATTCTAGAATCAAGAATACAGCATCAATGATATCATGATAAAGATTCATAATCTTCTCTCATTTATCGTTCATTACTTCCCTCTTCTCAGCATCATATTGTTTTTCCATGGTGAGCACAAGCTCAGGGATTTGTATTGAGAGTGGGAAGGCTATATCCTAGGGAAAACCACTATCTTATATTCTTTGAATTCAATCCATATTGAATTCTACATTTACTTTATTTAAGAATTCTAGTAGGTCTATGTGACCTAGATTTATGTTGGTGATATCGTTAGTGTTTGAATCTAGGATGGATGAGACACAAAATCCATTTGAATTGAATTTAATCTAATTTATGGACATGTAATATATTAAAATTTCAATGGTAAAATCAACCATGTAGTTGGTTAGGGTTTACACCTACTATTAGAGGCTATTCTTCTACTTTGAACTTGGCAGGGTTTTGAATTGTAATTATAATTAAAAAACCCAGTGGAGTTATAATGTGTAATTGTTTCTATAATTTTTTACTAAAATGTGTAGAAGGGTTTTGACTTGTAATTTCATTTTTAAATTTATATGAAATTTCCAATGGGAATATTATCTATAGAGGTAAGTCAGACTTTCGATGGGAACTCAAAGTGGTTAAAAGAAGAAAAATATGCAATGGGGTGTTTTATCTATTTTTATAACTAGAATTCCATGGGGTTTGATATTTTAAAATTATGATGGATTTATTATATAATTTTCACAAATAATTTATGGTTAATAATCCAAAATTTAACATTTTTTTATAAAAACCTTGAAAAACCCTATGTATGGCAAGTGACTGGATGAATTTTAACAAAGCTTATACAATTACAGGTAAGAAATTAGAAAACACAATAAAATATGGTAAAATGATAATAAAATAAATAGATAAAAACCTAGATTTTTATTTGATAACCCTATGCTTATTTGAGAGAGAAATAATGGTAACAATTTGAAGGAAATGTGGATGACCTAGAAAAATACTATGAATGTGCATGCAGGATTGGCAATCACAGATCTAGTGCATGATGCTAGTGTTGCTTGGTTATGAAAGTCAATAATCATGTTACATGTATTTGAGGTCTATATCATATGTTTTATTTGTGTTAGAGCTCTTTCCTTGGTTTACAAATGTTAATAATGATGTAAAAAAACTAATTTTATATTAACAAAACATGCAATACATTCTAATTAGGGAGGTGGATGGACAAATGGAAGGAATGTAGGGTTTAAAATTTATTTTGAAAATTTTCATGTTGAAAAATTGTAATTTTATTTTTAATATCTACTTTCTGCTAAGTGATTTTTTTAAAGGTACTAAATTCCATGGAAGTGGGTATCAAAACTCTAGTTTACTTTACAACTTTACAAAGTTACAGTGTAGTAGAAGTTCTAATTCTTGTTGGGTCAAGATGAAAAGTGGAAGGATGATTTCTTGTTTCACTTTGTAACTTTTCAAAGTTACAAAAATTCTCATGAGGTGAAGTTGAATGATGGAAAGTGGATCTCGTGTTGCACTTTGTAACTTTTCAAAGTTGAAAAGTATAACTAGAGTTCTAATTATGGATGATATTAGGTAAAAGCAGAAAGTAAAGTTTTGATTGCATTTTGAAACTTCCAAACTTTCAAATTCAAACATGAATTCTATTTTTCATTAGGCATTGGGTAATTGGGAAAATGGAGCTTTGGGTGCACTTTATAAATTTATAAAGTTAAAAACTACAACCAAATCTCTAGTTTCCCCTTGGGTCTTGAAAAAATGTATTTATGTCACTTTTAAAGTTTTTTCTCAAAAAATTATGGGTCTCCCTTAGAGTACAAGGTGTTTTTATATTTTTGGCCTAACAATATTAACATTTTTGGTGACCTCTATGGGGTGATTATATTCTAATCAATTTCTTCCTAGTAGCCTTCTAGTTCACTGGGCATGGAGTCATTTTAAGCTTAATACACTCTATTTAGAGAAGAACAAAAATTGGAATTTGCCTAAAAATAACAAAATAGGGAAAAATAAAAAAGAAACAAACTAGAGAAATAAAACTCCTAAAGAGTTAAAGACTTGCAGAAAATAACTTATTAGGGAAACCAACTAAACCTAATATGCATAATGTTTGGAAAGAATTCCAACCTTAGAAGAAAGCTTTGAGGTATATACCATTTACTAGGATAAGTAGCTCTAATAAATTGAGCTTGGATAGCTAGAATGCATTGGATAATTTACATTCAGTTATGATATATGGACCACTCCATATTTCATCAAACATTATATGTTTGCCTAGCTTGGCTCTTTCAACACCCCATTTTAGAACCATGTCTTCTTCATTGAAGCTATTTTAAGATGATTTTTCTATCAAAATTTCTCTTTATTTGAGCTTTATTTGCTTTCATAACTTGCATTGAATAGTTTCTAACTTCTTCTATCTCCATGAGTTCTACTAACCTCATAGTCATTGTATCATTTTCAATTAACTCACATTGATGATTGAGTTCCAAAGATGGTAAATCTATCAATAATGAAAGTCTGGATTCCATTCTATAGACCAACATGAATGGAAAATTTCCAATGGTTCTCTTGGGAATGATCTTGTCATCCCAAAGCGTTGATTTCAAATTTTAGTGTGTCATGTCCTTTGGTTATCCTCCATTTTGCTTTTAATAAACCTTATGAGATTTTTTTTGGCATATTTGGCCAAGTCATTACCTTGAAGGTAATAATTGGATGATTTATTCAAGTATACATTATGTCTCACTACCCATTCACTCACTTGAGTGCCCACAAAATATTTGGTAGTATCTGAGATAATGTTGTAAGGAACACCAAATCTAGTGACAATATCATCCATGAATTCCAAGATATATGCTTCTATAGCATATTTCAATGTAACCACTTAACTCCATCTAATGAAATAATAAGTTGCGATAATGACCCATTTGTGGCCTACACTTTATGGTGGATTAATTATGTCAATGAAGTCCAATCCCCATTGAGGAAATGGTTGGTCAGCTTCGATTGGTTTGACAAGGAGAGTTACTAATATTTTCTTGCCTACCAAGTAGACACATTTATCATAGTTTCATACCCATTTATGTCCATGTTTTACTACATTAGGCCAATATTATCATTCCCTCATTATTTTCATGTTGGTGGTCCTTACCAAGAAATGGTCACTAGATAGCCATAATGGAAATCCTTGATCACCTTGAGAATTTGATCGTGCTTGATAAACCTCAATATAACTCTATTAATACATTTATTAAACAAGATCTAACCAAAAAGAGCATAAGGAATATATTAGAGTCTAAAGTAACTCATCTTGAACTACTAGAAATCATACAAGTATTCACCAGTCTGCAAGAAGATAGTCATGTCATGGATCCAGTTGTTGAGAAAATGTAGAGTGGTTGGTTGGAATGCTTATTGAATGTATATTTAATCATATACTACATTATTAGTCTTTATATCAGAAGCAAGATATTCACATAAGTCCTATCCTCTTATGAACTTAGTTATTTTGATTTTGACATCATATTTCATGAATTTTGTGATCTAACCTACTTGTTTCTCATTTATTTCTTAGCTCAACTAGAAATCTTTGATGCTCTAGTGACTAACCATCAGATGAATTTTATTATTTAAGAGCATGTGCCTAATCTTCTTAAGATATTTTAATACTACATATACTTTTTTATAAATAAAATTATATTTTTATTTATAATCCATCAAGGACTAACTAAAAAAAGGATATAGGCTTGTCCAAATATTCTTCATTCTATTGGGTTAAAATAGATGATATGATACCTTCCCCTCCAAAAGCATAGAGAATGAACTAACCTACTTGATGGCTTAAAAACTATCCTTTCCTTCCCTTGTCCAACTAAAACTGACCCCTTCTAAACATGGCATTAAGGGGTTTTGCCATGGAGGCAAAATTTGGAATGAATCTCCTTATGAAGTTAATCTTCCTTAGGAAACTTTATAACCCATTCTTATGTCTTAGAAGTGATAGTGAAGATATATAACTTAGTCTCTAGGTTTATTACAAGACCTTATTTTTAAACTATATATCCCAATAGTTTCCCTTCATGAACTATGAAAATGTACTTATTTGGATTAAGAGAAACCCCAAACTCCATGCACCTTCTAAAAACCTGTCTAAGGTTTTTAGGTGGTCACCAACACATTTTTAATAAATAGTTATGTCATCTAAGTACACCATAATCATATCATTTATCAAACCCCTAAAATCCATATCCATGGTTCTTTGTAATGTATCAATAATATTGGTTAGACTGAAAGGCATCTTTTTATAAGCATAGGTGCCCAATTTTGTAGTGGAAGCAGTGTTGAACTGGTCAAATTCCTGAACTAGGATTTGGTTATATCTATAATAACCATGTATAAGGGAGAACCTTTAAAATCAAGATATATTTTGAAATATTTTCTCCATAGGTAGGAGGGGATAATGATATTTCAAGGATTCTTTGTTTACATCCTTGAAATCTACACAAAGCTTGATTTCACCATTATTTTTCCTAAAAGGGACTAAGTTAGCAACATAGGATGTGTCTTTGATGGGGAAAATAATGTTAGAATCTATCAAATTGAAAATATCACTCTTCATCAAAGGTTCTATTTTTAGATTAATTGATCTCTATTTTTTTATAACAAGATTAGTATTTAGGTCATGTTTTATTATGTGTTGGGATAAGCTAGGGTCAAAACCCCTTAGATATTTATAACTCCAAGCAAAGTTATCATCAAATTATTAACACAATAAAATAAAATATTACTTTTTAGAAGTATTTCATACCTTTTTGATCTTCAATTATTTTCCTTCTGAGATGACTACTAGATTTTAGTCTTCTTCCTTGACCTAATATTTTTCTTCTCACCCTTCAACTAATCATCAGAGTTGAAGATACTTTCCAAAGTAACAAGACCCATGGGAAACCTTTTTATATTCAACTTAATGATTTTATCCCCATATTATTCTTAGAGTCTTGACTAATTTTTGTCTGATAATTCATCTTCATCTTACAAAAAATTAATAATTTGCTAATCATTGTCTAAAACTTGCTAGTTGGTTGCATTGTCAAGAATATATAGTATCACTATTAATTTTACATACTAGTTGTTGTCTTTATTAATCTCTTCAAGTAGGTTATATTTATAATCCACTAATTCCATGTGATCAACATCCTTTTTTATGCTATTGTTACTAATTGAATGTTTAAAGTTATAAAATATTCTAATAGGTCCCAATGTGTTTGTAAGATCATATAAAGTTATTATTGGTTGTGATTTTTGATCTTACTTGGTGAAAAATTAGTTCACTATCACTGAACACTTATAGGGACTATATTCCCTTTCCTTAGCCACCTAGAGACCTCAAATCAATGTTTCATATTCATCTACATTGTTAGTGTAGCTGAATTGAAGTCTGAAAGAATAGAATTAACTCTCCTTTTGGGGAGAGATCAAAATAATACCTACACCTACACCATTCTTACTTCTTGAGACATCAAATTTTAGTTTCCACATTCCCTTGTGATCCTCAATTGGTTTCATAATATTTGGGATGATTTAATCATATTCATGAATGAAATACATACCTATTTATGTTTCCTTGACATAATCATAAGGATCAAATGGAGAGTTAACCCCCATTCATCTAGTTGAGTGTCTAGGATTTCTTCCATAGGTGTTTTAACCTCATGGTCAATTTCCTCCTCCTGATATTGTAATTTTCAATTCATATGTGTGTGTGTGTGTGTGTGTGTGTGTGTGTGTGTGTGTGTGTGTGTGTGTGTGTGTGTGTGTGTGTGTGTGTGTGTGTGTGTGTGTGCGTGCGTGCACGTGCATGTGTGCATATGAGTGTGTGTGTGTGTGTGTGTGTATGTGTGTGTGTGTGTGTGTGTGTGTGTGTGTGTGTGTGTGTGTGTGTGTGTGTGTGTGTGTGTGTGTGTGTGTGTGTGTGTGTACACGTACATGTGTGCATACACATGTGCACATGAGTGTGTGTGTGTGTGTGTGTGTGTGTGTGTGTGTGTGTGTGTGTGCGCGTGCGCGCGCGCGCGCATGTGTGTGTGTGTGCGTGCGCGCATGTGTTTATGTGTGTGTAAAAGTGTAAATTTCAATATGGTCTTTATCAATTTGTCCTGATATTGTAATTTTCAATTCATGTGTGTGTGTGTGTGTGTGTGTGTGTGTGTGTGTGTGTGTGTGTGTGTGTGTGTGTGTGTGTGTGTGTGTGTGTGTGTGTGTGTTTGTGTGTGTGTTTGTGTGTATATAAAAGTTTACATTTCAATATGGTCATTATCAATTTGCTCATCTCTTATTATCTCTCTAGTCCCATATCTTGTCTTAAGAAACATATGATATCAATCAATAGATAGGTATCCTCCAATTTTTGTAGTGAATTTTTGGGAATGGTAGATAGAAAAATAGGGGTGGATCTATAATTGAGATATCTTGGGATATTGATAAGCTTGGATATGCATGGATGGTAAGGTTTAAACCTTTTATAGTCATGACTATTTGGATAACAGTCACATCCAATTGAACTATGCTTTTTGTAATAGGCATGTATTTAATATCAAGAGCATCAATTATGTTCTTGGGCTTAATAAAATTGCTAGCCCTAAATTCTACCATGTGGTTATGTATAATATTTTTTTGAACTATGAATTAAAGGTAAAAATGGGAAATGTTACCATTTTTACTTGATTTTATGTCTATTTGAGTTTCACACAAGTTAGCCATAGTAGTAGGTCCCTTACTTGAGACATTATCTATTAGTTGGATGTTTTTTAGAGATTCATAAAATAAGTTCCTTTATGCTAGGATAGGCAGTGCTTCCCACATGGTAACATTCAAGTTAGTCTTCTTCATTTGTTATACAATACTAAAAATATTGTTACCAACCTTTGTTGGTGCCTTTGTGTGAGCTACATCTTCTTTCACAAGATTCAATGTTAATACTTTTTATTTTAGTTGTCCCATACACAAATTGGGTGGTTTTTGAATTATTTTGTTTTTTACAAACTCTTGTACAACTTTAGATTTTGTAGTCTGGTAAACCATGGGGGATTAATCATCTTTTATTGATATCTTCTTAGAGCATGTATTTTTTGACACTAAACTACCACCATTGGTTAGTGATTCATCTTGATTCATGCCATAAAAATCCTCCTCTTTCCATTTCAAAATAATGGTCTCATTTTGAGAAGGCACTTATGAATCTTACTACTAAGAAGTGGCTTCCTCTTTCTATACTTTGGGGTTTGATATGCTTTATACCATCAAGTCTTGACTAATGACACCATAAGGGAAAGAATTATTATTATGTTACTAATCACAAGGATAAAACCACTTGTATTCCTGATCTAGGTTATTTTGAATATGTATGATGGCTTTAGAAGTACTTGGTATAGGTATATCATGGATATTTTGAGGCTTTACTTGTATGATTTAACTTTAAGGTTGTGAGATAACTTGGTATGGATACCTATTGGGTTGATATGTTTGGTTATCTAGTTCATAAGGCCTATAATTTTAGGATTGTTTCCCTTTCAAAACTACCAACTGATTGACAAAAATTGTAAGTATTGATTTAACCTCATACCAATCATTAGAAGGGGAAAAAGACAAAACTAGTGCATTGATTTTTGTATGAATTAGGGCTATAGTGGGTTGTGTAGGAGATAAATCTAAAAATATTGGTATTAAAGGCCAAGGGGAAAATTTTCCAGCTTAAATGAGGTAATTGTTTTCTCATATCACTATGTCATAAGCATTGGGGAGTGTGGTGCCACCCATCAAATGATTCATGATAGTTATATCACTATTTAAAGATCTCAAGTAATACAAAAAATAATTATTTGGGGTTAGATTACTCAATATTAGGATTCTATTCTAGGTATTTTAAAAACAAAAATTAAAATCACTCATGAAATCATGAGGACCCCATTTAATAGTGTCTAGATATTCAACTAGAGAGAGGTGATCACTCTTATCCTCAAACTATGTGCATAGGGTAGACGCTAGATCATCCCAAACATGGATGGAATTGGGAAGAAGAAATATTTACCATTGTAAGGATTTAACCTTAAATAATAGGGAAATAAGTGTAATAAAAACATTTTCTTATGTTATTTTATGAAATGAATAGATATTAGAAATATCCTAAATATGTTTAATGGGAGTGGTAGAATTTTCACTGATAAAATATGGAAGGATTTATAGAGGTAAGGTGGGTATATCATCATACTAGGCCAACATAAGTGGGATGCCTCCATTTAATGCTATTAAATTCTTATTTCTTAGGGACATTATGGTAGGTATGAAACAACTATGGTTATTTGTGGGAGATGCAAAAAGATTTGTAAAAAAATTTCTAGCATAAGGTACAACTTATCTTGATTTATTTTTATATGGAAATGATAGTTATATCAAGTCAGTCCTCTTACCTTTAGTAGATGATATTATCTATATATTTGGATTACATAAAATTGGATTTCTTAAATTTGTAATCCAAAAGTGTTACCAGGTAATCTTGAAATGTGTATGAGGTTCACACAATGTTTGTTGAGAATAACACCAATCTCTTATTTTTGATCTTCAGGTCCCATCGAGAGTGCCAAAAACTATTATCAATTCGATTTTGCACCCATTTATATTTTTAGTATTATGAGTTACATGAGTTATAGTACATTAGAAATATAATGACATAATGCAATCACCTCCAAGTTGTGGAACATTGGAAAATTTTGGTGAACCTCTAGAGAAGGTTGGCTTCCTTTCACTAAGATTAGTGCAACTAGTACATGACCAGTTCACGTCAAAATACTACCTCTTAGTGATATTACTTCTAACGAAGATTTTAATTTTTGAAGAAAAGAGTAAATGATGATTGCACCAAATAGTATAGTGGAGATTAATGCTTTATTTTCTTGAACATAGTTGAATATTTAATATATTGACTTTATTAAATCACAATATTGCAAAAATATAAGATCAAAGGTAATATTGAATATTTATCAAATAAGGAACATATTTATTTATTTTTCATTAAAAATATTTCAAAAGGGTAGAAATAATATCACATATGAATCTATATTATCAAAACAAGACTCAAAACATTCAGAAATTCAATAGATTGTTGTATATATTCAAAGATCACATAATACAAGAAAGGAAAAACTTGAGACTATTATATTTTTCTAGGTTTCAACATGTAGATCAATTCTTCAAAGGTAGAATAAATTCTCTAAAAAAAAGATAAATGAGTTATGTAGGGAACCCATATTTATAGAAAATTATTCCCTTGAGAGAGATAAAGTTAACAAAACCCTTACATTCAGTTCTAGATCAATAAATATGGTAAACTTCATGCAAATGTCATCTTATTCACCTTGAAATGGTGTACTTAGTGGAGTATATGGTGAAAAGGAAGTATGTGACTACTGGATGCTTCACCATGTGTTGAAAGAGGAGGTAAATCCATTGGATTCTTCTAGTTAAACTTTTTCTTCCTTAGTCTAGTTTGAAGAAGTCTCTCCATAAAAAAATGGGTGTCAATATGAACCATGATTTGGTTAAAGTTGAATGAATTTTTTTAGATATTTTAAGATATAACTTACAAAACTTAATTTGTAATTTAGAGTGAGTAATTTTACAAATTTTAAGTCATTCAACTTAACAAAAAGGAAAATACAAATTACAACATGAGTGTTTTAAACTAAAGCAATTCCAACTTGTCAAAAGGAAAAGTGTGATTTTCAAATTTCACTTTATTGCTAAAGATTGACAAAAATATAATTGAAAATCACAAGTGGTTCTTTCTCAAATTAAAGATAAGACATATAAAAGTGATAGTTGTAATTTAATACTAATAAATCTACAATGTATCCTATAACAAATGTAGTTTATAGAATGTATTTTACAACTAATTGAAAAATCAATCCACAACCATAACTTCTAAAGATTCATTATCCTTTTTTTGCTTGTATCTTCTTGATATAAGCATGAAAGCTACTAATTATCTCTTGAAGGAACTCTTAATCAGAACCAAGTGTGTAAAGGTTGATGATCTCACATTATGCTAATACTTTAGATAGTTTTCTAGATGTAGATCTGTAGAATTTTGAATATTTTCCCATTTAATCTAGTGTGTTATGATACTTGATGAATCGGTGGATGAAATTCGAGTTGAAATTTATATCCTATGTTGATTCCTTATTAACTAACCCTTTGAATTTATTTTGGACCTCCTAAATAGGAAGAGGTTCATTTTGGTAATATGCTACATCACATGATAATTTACCAAGTAAATATTAAATATTGTAAATTATATTTGTGGCCTTGCCACATGTACTTTTAGAATTTTCAATACTCTCAGTGAGTATCATGATTCCAAATTTAGATACCCTATTTAGATCTTTATGATCTAAAAAATTCTTTAATATTTTTTTTGACACAAGGGTGTCAATTTGAATTATGTCAACAACGTATAATTTTTGAAAGTACAGTTTCAGACTTTCAATATCTTTTTCATATTTTTTTTATCTTTACCTTTGGAGATGCATGATCATCCTTTAGAGTCTAATAGTAGTCCATGGTTATCTCTATTACTCATTTTCCTTTTATGATTATTTTATCATCCTAATATTTATATCCCTTTCCATGTTACTAATATTTATCATTGCCTCAAATGATTCTTTGTCAAGGAATTGATCAAGAGTTGAGTTGGTGGGGATGATGGATTTAAGAACTTTCTTAAGGTAGTTGTCAACTACTCATATTTATTCTTTAGTTTAGATTTAGTGACCTTGTCACTGTCCATTTTATAAAAAAGAGATAATATACTTGAATAAAAATCATGATTCATTCCTTATATTTTTAGATGACCCAAATTCACTTTATATATATGATAATCACTAACCACTAAATCTTCTTTTTATTTATTTGGTGGGGGAACTATTGACCAAATTTGATCCTACAGGTCAAATTGGGACCCTTATAGGTAAAAATTTGTAATAAAGTGTATTATATGTCATTTCATGTCACATTATCCTTGGTCTTGGTCATTTTCAATATTTTATGTATTTTTGAGTCATTTTGGGGGTCAAAAAAGAGCATTAAATGACATGTATGGCCTTCTTAAAAAATGTGAAGGTTTAAATGGATTATTTCATGCCACATGTGTCTTCGTATGTCTTATTAAATTATTTCTAACTTAAAAGTGGTAGGTTCTTTAGAAGAAAGAGTAGTTTTCTTGAAAAAAGAGTAGTTTGGCACTTGTACAACCCATAAGGGAATATGACAAATGGGGGAAAGTAATTAAATTAATATTTAGCTTCCTCAAACCCATTTAAATTTTTTAATTACTCTATAAGTTTTAAAATTTAGATAAAATCATTCTACTCCTTCTTCACACTTCCATGCACATAAAACTAATTAGGAGGTTTGTACTTGGTACGACCAACAAGGGAGGTTTTAAGAAAAATGCTCCCAGGGGTGCCTTATAAAATTATTTATATTCCATTTGATTATTGGATGAATAATAATGGTGTATTTTTATTTATGAAACATTCTCATGAAGTTGGCCTATCTAATTTGCTTGCCAATCTATTCACCCTATAGGTTTTGATTTGGTTTGGAGAAATACATACAATCCAGCTATTGATATTGATTATATATGATTTTTAATTCCACATATAATTCTCCCCATGCTTGGTTTCATGTTTCATGGTACTTTGAAAGGCAAATCATCTTAGGTTTGTAGACTATTCTCATTTGAAGATAATAGGCATGTTTCTAATATTTTAAAGATCTTCAATATTTGGTAGTGATTATAGGGGATGATTTGGGATCATTAACATGTTTAAAATTTTATATTTATCTCCTCATATTCAAAATAATTATCCAAAGAAACATTCCATGAGGTTATAGTTCACTGGATACATGGTCAGCTCCCAAATCCTCCTCACTCTCAATCATGACTTGTAAAGATTATGACAATGTCTATATAAGTGTTATGAAGGTTTAAAATTTATGGTTTATCATCTTGGAATATGAAATTTAAAATGGTAAATAAATTTCTATGGCAGTTATACTCAGTCACATATACAGTCAGGTAGCCATGAATGTATGTCTACATGCATCTCTTGAAAGGATATCATATTGGAATAGAGGTTTTGAGACTCGTCTCAATACCTAGATAGTGATAAAAATTCATTTTAATAAGATCTAATGGTTTTTTTAGGCTCATACACCATAATTATAGTTCATAATTCTACTTACTACCTACAAGTAACTAAAAATGCACTTACAACTACCTTCATAGGGACCAATCATGTTGGAAGAAAGAGTACCTGAGCTAAAAAAGGTCATAAGTAGTAAGAAGAGTCTATTTAAAGTATTTTAAATAGGTTTAGGACTCATTTAAGGTAAAATAATACATTTTTCCACCTTACTTTCACTCACTACTTGTGTATGAGAACAACCACTTACAAGTGGCCCTAGCAGAGAACTTGGTGCCATACTGAAGTGTTGAGACATGAGTTAGAACTCTTCTTGAGATCATAATATGTTGAAGACATAATAATATACTTATGAGGGTTTATAAGTTAGTAAGAAAACAATAATAAACCTCTCAAGATTAAATGACTATATTAAGAGACATAATCCCTAAAATCACAAAATAAAGGTCTGAGGCTTTTGTCAAGGTCATATTACAATGGTTACAAAGACTTTTGATGCACCATAATAACTAAACCTTGTAGAATCCATATGAGCTAAGATATATAAAAAATTTGGAGGATGAATAACTATGGGATATTAATTGTTTAAAGGCTCTAATTTTCCCCTTTGGCCATTAAATTTAGGTAGTGAATTCTATAGGCTCTGAACTCCAATAAAACTCTTCATCCCAACATTATAAAGTTAGATGATGCCACCATGTTTGTAAAGTATTTGGTAGTTGTAAAGAGAATTTATGATATAATTATAATTTAGAGAAGATGATATACCAAATATGACCCCACAATACTACATACAAGCCTCTATTCATTATAAAATAACTACCTATAGGCTAGCTGTAGTGTTACCATGAAAGAGTAGGCTAGATAGCCTTGATGATAGACCTCACTCCAAGAACAAAAGGGAAAATTTTAGTTATATTATGGTTTAAATAAATTCAAGGAGGATACCAAATACATAAAACAAATCCTAAATCATATAGTTGTACCTATAAGCCCCACATAGTTAATTGTAGTTAACTGTGAGGGGTAGAGAGTAAGAGAGTTAAGATTCTTGATGTGGACTTAGTCCAAATATGAATGCACAGGTCCAAACCATTTATAAATTACCTAAAATATTCAAGTAATATATATATGAATTAATATAAAAGTACAACTATGCAAAAATGCACCTACATGAACCATCTTTGGGTTAAAAACCAATAAATACAGTCAGAGATGAAACTTAATCTTGTCTAAGTAAGGTGTATGGAAGATTATGTGAGAGTTTAGAGAGAAAAATTAAGATTTTAATCCCTCCAATATGATCATTATGTTCTTATATATCTCTCATTATATACAAACAACTATATAGAGGAACCATGATGCAATATATAATTTAGACCCCAAATTTTACACACGATCTACTCCTTTCACAGTCAGTCTTGGAATCTGAGGAATTTATAAGGTTTATTGATCTATAAAAGGGTTTTATTTTTTTTTAGATTTTATTTATGAATTTTTTAATATCCTACACCATTCATTTGGTCTGAGTAAATAGGGTAAGTGCCCTTTATTTTATCTCAAATAGAGGGCACTCCCATTATAATCAAACCCTATAGTCTTGGAAAGAAGGGATGATCAAGTAAACAAGATCCTATTTATGAATTTATAAGAGATGTGATAATTTGGATAAAACACATTAAAACATGATAAAAACCTCATATAAGGAAGGAACTAATTAGGATGGTTTAGATGGCTAAGTTTGCAATCAAGCCTAAAAGGCAGGGTTTTGTCCTAATGTCCAAATGGAAAGTCACTTACACTTATATCCTTAGATATAATTTATAACCTATTTAATAATTATTATTGGATCATAACATATGTGTTAAATATTTTGGTTCATAGACAAAGTATAATAAATCCATTTTTGGCTTTAAGAACTATATCATTGCCTATGAAAATGAGAAGCAATATCAATAGTAGAGGTTTGATTGCTCATATCTCCCTTGAAAATTTTCATGGAAGTCAAGGAAGTTTGGAGAAGTTTAAATGGTCCTTAAAGATCAAATTTGTATAATGTGTTTTAAATTCTAAGTTCCAACCTTCATGAACAAAGCTTAAGAGTAAAATGGGGCTAAAGCCCTACCAACCCCTAAATAATGATCTAAACGGGAAAAAAATGAAGGAAATGCATCCAAATAGACCATAATGGCATGGTAATTTATTTAATCTTTCATATGACTCTTCATATCTTCCCCCCAACAATTTTGGTGCTGACCTATTTGTATAGACAGGGTACAAAATGGGTTATTTTGACTATTTTATGCATTATGAAAGTTTTAGGAGCTTCCAAGATATTAAACCAAATTTAAGAGAGGGATTAGGATTTTTTGTAACCCCTCATTTCCATTTCATGAATTATAAAAAATCATAAGTGTGTTTAATATCTACATCATCTCATCCAATTAGAACTAACATAGTGAACATGGTAGTGAGAAGGATGAAAAGCTTCAAGTAAATTATTTTTAAGGTATGCCTAATGCCTCTAAGTATAGGGAGGGTATTCAAAAGTATTATACACTACATTAAATTTATTTTAATGGGAAAATAAATCCATTATGGAATATAAGTGTGGAAGGTGTATGAAAGAGGAGTTTTATTTGACTAGAGGTAGTTATGGCTCACTTCTAAAAGATTTCAGATGACTAGGAATGTAACCAGTGCATGGAGAAGTATGTATGAAAAAAATTATCTTATTATAATAATTATACCTATCCATAATTCTTTTTTGGATGTTCAAATAGGGGTGAACGTTGAAGGTAGTTTCCTTGTGAAAAATGATAATTCATATGCCACATTTCAAGAGTTTCACAACTTAGAGTGACACTTGTGCTTCATAAATGTGAATGATCAGTTTAAATTTCACTTATCTTTCAAATTTAACTCATTTTATAATCATTACAAGTGTCCTTATGACCTTTGGAATTCTCTCTTCTCCTCTCTCTCTAAAGTTCTATAAGAACTAGAAATTTTGGCCTTTGTAAATTATGCTCCACCTAAGTATGGAAAATTCATACTCATTCTCATACTATGGATAAATAAAGACTACTAATTTTTACCTCTTAAATAACTATTCATAGTGTGTTCACTTGAATTATTGATCTTGATTATGTGATCACCGTTGTTCCCTTAGCATTGTTGTCTTATTCCCCCACCTATTTATGGCTTGAAAGCTTCTTCTTGTAGGTCATGTGAAGTGTTTTATTATGTGTCAATGTTGAGTAAGTTAATATATTAAAATATCTCCATTCTAGGCCTCTTGTCTATTCCTCCTAGCCTAAACATTCATCTTAACCTCATAATGAAATATTGATGTAAGAGGATTCAAATTAGAGAAGTGTATGTTTAGTTACTCTCTTGGTCTCATGTGTGACATGTAACTGGTTGGTGTTCATAAATAAATTTTGTGTATCACCTTTATTAGGATAGTTTACTTTCAATTTTTCCTCCCTTTTCCCTTGACAACATAGGTGTAGTAGTGATCTAAAAGTGGTGCATCAAGGGAGCTATCCCTATCTAGAGATACACCTCATTTTTAGGATACCCATAGCCTAGAGATGTTGTAATTGTGCCACTTGGATGAGGAGAGATAATACATCTACTTAAAGGGTGTAAATACAAGTGAAATTTTTTTTTGGCATACCTAATTGGACTCATTATCCAATAAGTTGAAGGATTTTTGATGTTGTCTTTCAACACATCATCCTTTAGAGGCATCTATCTAAACATCAATGGTGACTCTGAGATTACATCAATTGGTCAAGTAGCCTAGGTATTCCTTTTGAATATTGTTGATAATCATTCCTTATGTTATTTCTTCTTAATAAAGTTCCATGGCTGACTTTGGTGTTGAGTATTATTTTACACAAGTTGGTGAAGTATATCAAGCTTATGGAATTCACTATCAACCTTGTCATGATCCTTACCATTTATAATTTGACTCTTACTAAATCTAATATTACTCTTATCAACCTTGTCATGAGTTATATCAGTCCTATATCTATCCTTCTCAATATATTTCTCCTCTTAGTCAACGTAGTTACTTCTCTAATCAATCCATTTCTACTTTCAAGAAAACTCTCTTAGGCTATGGGAGGTACATGGTAGATCTTGACACACAGAGGGGGCATTGTATATATATTCCTAGTCATCTCATTCATAATTTGAGAGATGCATTATATATTTTTAAAAGAGAGTGGGCACCTATTGAGAGAGAAAATTGGCAAAGGTTCACAAGTGAGATGCTAGATGTGGGTGGACTATTGAATTCATACAGGATAAGTTAAGAATTCATGATGGATAGACTCACCAAGTCTATCATCCCTCATATACACCTCCCCAAGATTTCTATCAGTCCTACTTAACCCTTACTTATGAACCTAACAAAGCTTATCAAAGTAATCCTTTTCACAATCAAATGGAAGAGAGAATTGGAAAGATAAGCCTTGTTTTTGAAGCAAACATTAATAGGTAGATTGAGTTGGCTAATAAGCAGATCAATCAATCCATCTTATTATAAAAGGAAGTGGAATATAATCCCTCATTTCCATCTCCTATTACATTCCCATCTCAAAAAGAGACCTCTAGATATGACATTCTAAGTTGGAGACAAGGTGGGGAATCCAAGCCCAAGGAGATCCCAACTTTCTTAAACATTTCAAATAATCCTAAAATTTCATCACTACCTAAATAATAGACTCCTATTCCTAACATACTAAGGTATAATAAGGTAGTGTAATCATGGGGGAAAAAAGGGGATAAAAGCCTTGATAAAGAGTGTGAAGTTGAGAAAGAGATTTATTATATGCAAGTCCCTCCCACTCCTCCTCAATAGACCTCTTATTTTCTATGTCGACCATTTTGTATTCCTTATCCTCATGAAGATGCCTATCAAATTAAAGATAAAATTTTCCAAGAGAACCTATCCAATATAATTAAAGAGTTAGAGTGTAGAATGAAATTATTGAGTCAAGGTGTGATGGAAGGTTTAGAGAAAAAATAAGATCATATGCTTAAACACACCCCATCTAACCTTCCTCAAGAGAGTCCTTAAGATAAATAAGATTCTAATGAAGAGATTGTCAAATAAAAGGAAGAAAACTAGGTTTTTTTAGCCCAAGGTATGCCTCCCCTTCCTCAAGATATTGTAAAAAGATTCCCTACAATTCATTATTAATATGATTTGGAGTCATATGTTCCACCTCCACCAACTATTTAATTTTATCCTCACCCTATCACCCTTTGCCTTGATGGACATATGGTATGGGAACCTAAAGAGGAGAATTTTGTTGAGGAAAATTCATAACTCTTTCTTGAAGATATAATTCCTTGGTATCCTCATTAGACTAAGTCACCTAATTACAAGATACCTAGTCTTGGCATCACCAAGAATGATAAGGAGATTAAATATCTTACAACCCTTGAGAAGAAAAGGAAAGTTATGATAACTTAGATACAACTTGATATCTTTCAAGAAGTCCTAAATGCTAAGGAAAAGGTGAGTCCTTGTGTTGAGTCTTCTTGTTGTGTTGATAATGAAAAGTTCCTTTTGATCTTATGAATCATATCATGAATAAGGATATGGCAGGAAATTTCCTTTTGATGTTTTAAAGGGAGGTATACTTAATTTCTAGTTGTACATAGTGGTTTTTTTTCTAATTTCCCTAAGTGTTTTGAGCATATGTGTGTATGTTTTTTAGTTAGTTTGTGTGTTTCCTTTATTTTGTGTGGTTAAGGTAGTCAATTGGTCTTAACTTGATCAAAGATTGTTGTCAATGGTAAAAGTCCTCCTATTGTGTTTTAGACTTCAGATGACTCTCTAAGCCCAATAGGATGATAAGGTTACCAATCCTTAGCATATCAAGCATGCTACCCCTATGAGTCACTAATTTGTTGATCAAATTTGACCCTGTAAGTTGAATTGGGACCCCTATAGGTAAAAAATTACTTTTAGGTGTTTTAGGGATCTAATATTATGTAATAAGGTGTATTATAGGTCATTTTATGTCATTTCATGTCACATTAGCCTTGGTATTGGTCATTTTAAATATATGTCTTTTAAGTCTTTTTGGGGGTCAAAATAGATTATTAAATGAATTGTAAAAACTCATTGGGATATTTGAAGGTTTAAAATGATAATTTAATGCCCCATGTGTCCTAATATGTCTTAGTAAACTATTTATAACTAAAAATTGGTAGGTTCTTCAAAAGAAAGTGCAATTTTATTGAAAAAAGGGGGAGTTTGGCACTTGTACAAACCATAATGGAATGTGACACATGGGGTAAAGTCATGAGATGACTCTTCATATTCCTCAGACCAATTTATATTCTTTAATTACTCTATAAGTATCCAAAGTAAGCTAAAACAATTTTGTTCCTTCTTCACCCTTCCATACACATAGAACCAGTCAACAAGTTTGTACTTGGTATGACCAGAAGGGGAGGTTTCAGGTAAAATGATCTTGACAGTGTATTTTAAACACATTTAGATTCAATTTTATTCTTTTTTATATAATAATCATGGCATGTGCTTTATGAACCATCCTCATGAAGTTGGCCTATCTAATTTACTTACCAATCTATGTACCCTGTAGGTTTTACTTTGGCTTGGAGAAATATATATAATCCAAATACTAAGATTGATTATATAATATTTTTAATTCCCCATATTATTATACCCATGCTTTGTTTCATATTTCATGGTGTTTTAATAGGAAAATCATCTCAAGTTTATAGATTAATCTCATTTCAAGACAACATGCACATTTCCACCATTTTCAAGATCTTCATGCTTTGGTAGTGATTATAGGGGATGTGATGGGTTCATTCACATGTTTTAAAAATTATATTTATATACTCCCATTTAAAACTCATTCTCTAAATAAACATTCCATGAGGTTGCAGTTCATTGGATACACAGTCAGTTCCCATCTCCTCCTACCTTTGAATCATGACTTCTAAAGGTTATGAGAACGTCCATAGAAGTGTGATGAAGGTTTAAAATATATGGTAAATAATATTATAAAACTAAATAGTTAATTTATCTTTCAAATGGTAAATAAAATACTATGGTAGTCATACTTAGTCACATATACAGTCAGGTAGCCATTAATGTACTTTTGTAGGCATATCTTAGAAGGATATCACATTGGAATAGAGGTTTTAAGACTTGTTTAAATAACTATATAGTGTTAAAAATTAATTTAAAAAAATATAAAATGGTTATTGGAGGCTCATACACCATGAGTGTAGTTCATAATTATTTTCACTGCCTGCAAGTTACTCAAAACACACTTACAACTACCTTCATAGGGACCAATCATGTTGGAAAAAAGATTACCTAAGATGAACAAGGTCCTAAGTAGTAATAAGAGTCTATTTTAAATATTTTAAATAGTGTTAGGACTCATTTATGGTCAAATCATGTATTCTACCAACTTACTTAAACTCACTACCTATGTATGAGAATAACCACCTACATGTGGCCATAGCAGAGAATTGTGGTACCATAATAAAGTGTTGAAAAATTAGTTGGAACTCTTCCTAGGATCATAATATGTTGAATAAATCATAAAATACTTATGAGGTTTTATAAATTTTTAGGTAAACCATAAGAAACCTCTCAAGAGGAAATGACTATATTAAGAAACTTAATCCCCAAAAACACAAAACAAAGGTCTGAAGCTTTTGTCAAGGTCATATTACAATGGTTACAAAGAATTTTGATGCATCTTAATATCTAAAAATTTTAGCCTCCATATGAGAGAAGAGATCTAAAAAATTTTAATGATGAATGACTAGGTGAGATTAGTTGTTGAAAGGCTCCAAGTTGTTCCTTTGGCCACTAAATTCAAGTAGTGAATTCTACAAACTTTGAACTCCAATTAGACTCTTCATCCTGATGTTGTAAAGTTAGAAAACACCAAAATTTATATAAGGCTTAGTTATTTATAAAGAACATTAATTATATAATGATCATTTAAAGTAGATGATATATTAGATATGCCCCCACAATACTACCTACAAGTCTCTATTTATCACAAAATGACTACCTACAGGTTGGTTATAGTGTTACCATGAAAGAGTAGGCTAGATTAGAATTGATGATATAACTCAAAAAAATCACAAAATAAAAAAATTTAGTTAGATTATGGTGTATATAAATTCAATGAGGATTAAAAATCCATAAATCAAGGCCTAGATCATATAGTTGTACCTATAAGACCCCACATAGAGGGGCAAAGAGTGATATAGTTAAGATTATTGATGTGGACTTAGTCCAAAGATGAATTAATAGGTATAAACCATTTATAAATGACCTAAAATATTCAATGAGGGTATTTATTAATTAAGATAGAAGTTTAACTGAGCAAACATGTACCTGTAGGAACCATCTTTGGGTCAAAAAACAAGAAATACAATCAAAGATAAAACTTAGTCTTGTCTAGGCAAGGAGTATAGAAGAGTGTGTGAGAGTTTGGAGATAAAAAATATATTATAATCCCTTAATTATGATATTTATGGTTCTATGGAGATCTCATGATAGTTAAAAAATTAGAGAGAGGACTCATGATGTAATATATAATTTATACATCAAATTCTACACACAGTCTACTCCTTTCACAGTTAGTCTTAGAATCTAAGGAAGTTGGAAGGTTTATTGATATATATAAGGGATTTATTTTTTATTATATTTTCATTATAACATAGGTAATATCCTCCACCATTCAATTTATCTGAGCAAATAGGGGAAGTACCCTCTATTTTGTCTCAAATAGAGGGCACTCCCCTTATAAACAAAGCTTGCAGTCTTGGAAAGAAGGGATGATCAAGTGAACTAGGAGCTATTTAGGCCTTGATTGGAGGTGTGATAATTTTAATAAAACCTATTAAAATATTATAAAAAACTCAAGAAGGATGGAACTAAATAGGATTATTTGGATGGCTATGTTTGTGAGCAAGCCTAAAAGGTAGGGTTTTGTCCTAATGTCCAAATGGGAAGTCACTTACACTTATATCCTTAGATATTATTTATAAACTATTATATAATTATTATTGGATTGTAATTTAGGCTTTAAATATTTTGGTTTGTAGACAAAGGACAATAATTCCATTTTTGGGCTTAATAACCATATATTGGCCTATGTAAATGAGAAGCAAGCTTGATAGGAGAGGTTTGATTTCTCATATCTACCTTGACACTTTACAAGGAGGTAAAATAAGTTTTAATAAGTATATATGGGCCTTAAAAATCACATTTTTTTAATTTTTTTGAAATTCTAATGTCCAACCTTCATGAACAAATCTTAAGAGCATAATGAGGCTCAAACCATACCAAATCCATAATAATGATCTAATTAGGAAATAATGAATGAAATACATTAAAATGGACTATAATGGAATAGAAAGTGATTGAATGTTATATATGACTTTTTAGAGCTCCCCCTAATAATTTTGGTGCTGACCTATCTATACGAATAGGGTATAAAATGGGTTATTTTGACTATTTTATGCATTGTTCATGTTTTAGGAGCATCCAAGAGATGAAAAAAAGTTAGGAAAAGGATTATGACTTGGGATAAACCATAAATTCCATTTTATTATTCATAAAAACTCCTAAGTGTGTGTACTAGTTGCTTCATCTCAGTCAATTAGAACTAACATAGTGAACATGGTAGTGAGAAGGGTGAAAAAATTCAAATAAACTGATTTTAAGGTGTGTATGATGCCTCTAAGTCTATGTAAGGTATTTAAAATTTTCATCCAATCCATTTCATTTATTTTCATCAAAAATTGAAGCCATTTTGGAATCCAAGTGTGTAAGGTGTGTGAAGGAAGAGTTTTCTTTGACTACAAGTAATGATGACTCATTTCTAGAAGATTATAGATGACTAAGAATACAACCAATGCATGGGTAAGCATGTGTAAAATACCTCCCTATTATTCTAATAATTATACATATCCCTAATTAGTATTTGGATGTTCAAATAGGGGTGAATAATGAATGTAGTCTCTTTTTGTAGAATGAGAACTCCTATGCCACATTTCAAGAGTTTATGACTTGGAGTGACACATGTGCTTCCTAAATTTTCATGATAAATTTCACTCTCCCTTATCATGCACATGTAACTCATTTTCTTATCTTGACGAGTGTCCTTGTGATGTTTAGACTTCTCTTTTCTCCTCTCTCTCTCTCAAGTTCTATAAAAAACTATCCATTTTGGCCTTTGTAAATCGTGCTCCACCTAAGCATGGCAAAACCATGCTCATTTGCATACCATGTATTAATAAATACCAATAATTTTTACCTCTTCCATGACTTTTCATAGTGTGTTCACTTTAATGATTGATCTTTATTATGTGATGATTGTTGTTTCTTTAGCATTATTATCTCATTCTCCCACCTATTTTCAACTTGAAAGCTTCTTCTTGTAGGTCATGTGAAGTGTTTTAGTATGTGTCAAGGTTGAATGAGTTAGTCTATTCAAATAGTGCCATTCTAGGCCTCTTATATAGTCATCCTAGCCTAAACATTCATCACAACCTCATATTGAAATATTGATGTGATAATATTCAAATTAGAGAAGTGTATTTTTAGTTAGTCTCTTGGTCTCATGTGTGACATGCAACTAGTTAGTAATCATCAATCAATTTAGTGTATCACGTCCCCTAGGATAGTTTACTTCTAGTTTTATCTCCCTTTTCCCTAGAAATCATAAGTGTAGTTATGATCAAAAAGTTTTACATGAAGGTTATATAACACTATCTAGAGATACACCTCATTCTTAGGCTACCCATAGACTAGAGGTGTTTCGATTATTCCACTTAGATGAGGAGAGTTGAGACATATCCTTACAGGGTACAAATCCAAGCGACAATAAGAACTATTTCCTCCACATATTTTTCCCTTGCTACATAATATGATATTCTAGAGATGGTCCTGGGGCCTATCTTTGGTCATTTGGTTACCTCCAATAGACCAAAGTCTAGAGTCCTAAAAGATACCATTTATTTCCTTTTATTTGACACTGATTACGTCAAACAGATTGTAGTGGCTTCAATTAAATCTTATTTAGTTTCAATTAGCACCACCATCTATGAATTTATAGCTAAATAAACTACACTAATGGTTACCATGAGAAGTGTTGTATATGTCACTAATATTACATTTAAATCCTCAATTGATGATTTGGCTATCTCTTCCCCATTAGTGGGTCAACTAGTCACACATATATCAATGGTTATCTTTATTTATACCTCTTTGGTGGGGGAATGGGTTACTATGAGAGTGGAATAAATCTATAGTTAAATGGGTGAAGTGGATGTGCTTATCAAGGGTATAAAAGATGGAAGTTACATAGGTGGAATAGTAGGCACAGATAGTTGGAACATGGGAGACTGTAGAAGGGTGTAATCTAAGGTAGTAAATGAATCAATTTATGTAGTGGGAATATTTAGAGTAGATGAAATGGGTAGCATAATTGAAGATGAAAATAAATATTTATTCATCTAGTGGTTGGGATGGCTAGTGGGATTATAGTCAGAATGAGTAAGCCTACAACCATGTACTGCTAAGTGGTATTCATGATTAATGGGGTGGTAGTGGATATTGGGGATTAGGTGGAACTGATTCTTTAAAAAGGAAGTAAAGGTAGATTTGGATTATCCAACTCTGTTGATTAGCTTATTGACAAGGGAGTCACTTACATAGGTGAGCTAGTGTAATTAAGAGGGTAATTAATTGTATTAAATGGGTATTAGGGACATGAAATGGGATTAATATAGTTGTTTGAATTGTAGAGATAGGAAGAGGGACTATTTATGTTGATTGATCAGTAGTTATGTCTTTATTAGAAAGTGAAAGTGGTTGATCCATTGGTTGGGATAATAGCTCTTGACTACTGAAAGAAGCCCTTTTTGATTTATATTTTTGCTTTCACTTGTGTGATATGGCTATGCCCACTCCCTAATCATATTGGGTCCTACTAATGAAACCCTCTACTACTATTACCACTAGACCCTTGTCCTTCACTTCTCTAAACCTGCCTATAATATTTAGGGTCTCTTTGGTTATTTTGACCCCTTGCTCCTTAACTAATTTAGTGTTTTATTTATAACCTAGATGGTCTTGTCCATAAAGGAGAAGGATTTAGGTGTAGACCACCTAGATAGTGGAAGAGGTTAGAGATATATTTTATTATCATATTACAATCTATTTACTAGATGCTCATCATCTTTCAAATATTCAAAGATCGGTGTCATGTTTTAGGTTTTGTTTTATTCTAGGGTCATCCTAGAATAACATCTTAACCTAACTTCCTCTTCACCCTACATCTCTTCCCATTCATCTTCATATAAAGTAATCTAGGAATATGTGGCACCCACTAGACTAGTAACATAGCCAGTCAAATCATATAAGGGCCTTACATCAAGAGCACTTAATGTCATTTGAGTCATCTATATATCTACACATTTATCCTTGGATAGGGAAAGATAGGTGTATCTCCCTATGTTAAGAGGGAAGTGAATCCTTGTCTTGTTCTTATTTGATAAAAAATATGGTTTTCCACAAGTTGCCTCACAAGTTCAAGTAGGGCCCATTTGTTGCTTACATACCTAGGGAGGGTGTAAGGATAACTAATAAAACCACCTACTATGATATATGAATATGTTGGGAATTGAATGAAATATGACCCCCATTTTTTAATTTTTGTTTTTATAACATCAAAAAATATTCTCCTCCCTAGTTCTTTTTCAAACATGATTATGATGCAGTATACAAAAAACATTATTGACCCTTCTAAATTATTATTCACTTGACTCAAAGGTGAGATCAGGTTAGTGTTTAAAGATTTTTTTAATTTTATCAAGCACTATATATAATATTATGAATGCCCTCCATTTTGCTAAGATATAGACAAATTATGAATTCATATAATAATTGCTTATATTTTGAACCTCCATCAAATATTTGTGAATGGAATCACTAATCAACTGGGCCTAATGGATGTACTATTTGTTTTAATGGATTAACAATATATATTGGTACATATAATTATTTGGATTTTGATTCCTTGTAAATCTATGCAAGAGTATAATGATGTCTCCTACTTCATCCTTAAATTCTATCCTAAACAAGGTCTTAGGCATCCTTATAGTTATAGGTCTAGGGGTTTTTAATCACTATTTGTTTAAAACCTATACAAAAGCTACATTATTATCATGATAGAATTATTTGGAGTAGTTAGGGGTTATATCTATATATATTTCATATTCTATAATCAAGAACATGGTATAGATGAAATCAAGATCAAGATTCAAAATCATCTCTCATTTGTCATTCATGACTTCCCTATTCTCAACATCATAATGTTTTTCCATGGCGAACACAAGATTAGGGATTTTTACTAAGAGTGGGAAGGATTTAGCCTAGGGTAAACCACTATCATATATTATCTAAATCCAATCATTCTTGAATTATACATTTACTCTATTCCAAAAAAAATTTAGGTCTATGTGACCTAAATCTATGTTTGTGATCTCATTAGTGTTTGAATCCAGGCTGGATGAGATGCTAAGTCCCTTCAACTTAAATTTCATCTACTTTTAGGCATTTAATCTATAAAATTGGCATTAAAAAACTAAATATAGAGTTGGTTGGGGTTTAGACCTTATATTTTAGGTTATTCTTCTATTTTGAACTTGGTGGGGTTTTGACTTGCAATTATAGTTAAAAAGTCCAACGGAGGTATAATGTGCTATTTTAGCTTTAAAGTTGGACAAAAATGTCTAAGAGGGTTTTGAATTACAATTTTAATTTCAAATTTCAATGAAATGTATGATGGTAAAATTCTTTGTAGAGGCAAGCCTGACTTTGGATGGTAACTTAGAGTGGTTAAAGCAAGAGAAATCTTTGTCAAGGTTTTTTATTTATTTTTAAAACTAGAATTTCCATGGGGTTTGATCTTATAAAAATACACAAGATTTATTTCAAAATTTATGTAGAGATTTTAGTGGGAATATTCCATAGTTTAATAGTTTTTTATGAAACCCATTAAAAACCCTAGGTACAAAAAAGGAGTCCATGAATTTTAACAAAGCTTCTAGAATTATATGTAAGAAACTAGAAAACATGAGAAATATGGTAAAAAGATGATAAATACATAGCTAAAATCCTAGATTTATATTTTATAAACCTATGGTTAGATCAAATATAAATAATGGTAGTAATTTTATGGAAATACAAATGACCTATAAAACTATTGCGAATGTGTGTGTGGGGTTAACAATGGTAGATCTGGTACATGGCACTGGTGTTTCTTGGTGATGAAGGTTGGTGCTTGTACTACATGTCTTAGAGGTCTGGATCATATTTCTTCTTGGTGATTAATCTCTTACTATGGTCTTAAAATGTTAATAATGATGTAAAAAACCTAATTTTATATTAATAAAACATGTAATAAATGCTAAGCATGGTGGTGGATGGAAAAATAATAGGAAAGTAGGGTTTTGGAGTTATTTTAAAATATTTAAAGTTACAAGATTATAATTTAATTTTCAATATCCTCTTTCTATTGAGTGATTTTTTTGGACATGGTAAATTCCATGGAAGTTGGTATAATAACTCTGGTCTCAGTTTGCAACTTTGTAAAGTTTCAAAGTGTATCAGAAGTTCTAATTCCCACTGCATCAAGATGAAAAGTGGAAGGCAGAGTTAATGTTGCACACTGAAACTTTGAAAAGTTTCAAAGCATAAACACACTTATTACTCTAATAGGGTGATGGTGAACATCAAAAACTAGATTTTGTGTTGCACTTTTCAACTTTGTAAAGTTGTAAAGTATAATCAGAGTTACGATTCCCATTGATATTAGGTAAAAGTGAAAAGTAGAGTTCCAATTATAGTTTGAAACTTGCAAAGTTATAAAGTATAATGTGAATTTTTATTTCTTCTAATCATTGGGTAAGAGATAAAGTGGAGGTTTGGGTGCACTTTACAACTTTTCAAAGTTGAAAACTACACTTAAAACTTTAGTTCCCACTTGGGTCTTGATAAAAGGTATTTATGTCACTTTAAAGTTTTTTCTCAAAAACTTGTTTGTCTCCATTAGGGTACAATATGTTTTTATATTTTTTTCATAAAAATTTCAACACCTATCAATGGATAGTTCCTCAAACACTACTTATAGGCTTGAATTAGCCTAACAATTTCCTATAAATACCTTATTTTTTCCTTTCCTACTTTGTTTTTGTTTTCTTCCCTAGTTTGTTGATAGTTTACATTTTATTTCCCTACTTTCATGATTTTTTTTGTCTTCATAGCCTCATCTCTCATCTCTTTTTATTGTGGCATGGTTTTTCCCCTATAGGTTCCCATATTAGTCATATGAATAGAATATTAAAAGGCATGTGTATAGGTAACTTGAATAGCATTTTGGTGTGTAAGTACTCAGAGTAGTTATTAGCCTTATATTATGTTTTTGAATTGGTTTTAAATTTTTGGCTATCATATATGTTATAAATTTGTTATATTTAGGTTAATTTTGGGTAAGACTATTTGATCAATGAATACATTCTCTCAAAACTAAGCACATAATTCACATCTTAATGGTTTTTGGGTTTCCCTAGATGAACCTGCTATGGTGAAGGTCTAGGGTGAAAAATATATAGTCCTACATTTCACTTACTATAATGGTCCCTAATCTAGAATTAATATACTACAAAAGAAAATAGAAAAGATAAATCAAAAAAAGATAATAAAATAAAAAAGATAAAATTTAAGGAAAAAATTATTCTGGATGATTCATGCAACTCCACCATGGGCTTTCCAACCTAGTTGGTAGTGGAGAAAGGACTTGAGTGGGATCAGAGGAAACTCTATCAGGTTATGGTCACCTATATAAAAGTATAACAATGTCCAAGAAAGCATTATTAAGGTAGCATTCACTATCCTCTCAACCAGATCTATAGTAACTAGTCCTTTTAAGTTATAAGAAGTGGTAAATTAACTCATTTTCACATGCCTAGTCAAATAGAATGTTTGATTTGATATTTTGGCTACCCATGTCTTCTAATTTATTAAACCCATTAACATTTCATTCATAGTATCAATAAAATATTCTATGTTTATAGGTATGTTTCTATTATTTCAAAACACTCAAGATTATTTTCTATTAGAGTCACCATTTTTTTTACTACACCAAATTCCCTAATTATTCCAAGAATAAAAGAACCTCTCTTTTTTCCCTTTTGATCTACTCTCACTTATACTCATGGCTTGTTGTAATTATCACCCATAATTTTCATTGGTAGTCCATATTAGTTTATGTGATGAACTAGGACTTAGACCCATCACCATTGGAAAGACCATGTTCATGTGAGTCAATTTTGTATTTTACACTTCATGTAAAAGTGGAGTTTTGACTTCCCAAGTTGCATTTGAAACCTATATATCTTAACCTAATCCATGAATTCATCTCAATTTTCATCCCCTTTGTGATCCTAAAACCTAACCCATTATGATGAAATAATCTAAATAGTAAAGTTTCTATATAACACTTAGCCCAAAAGTAGATTTTTGTTATACCCAAAAGTAGATTTTTGTTATACTTCTACTTGTGTGGCATTGTTGATTTCTTGCTTTCTCAAATATTTGTAGTTAATTTTAATGGTTATCTTGATTTATATGCATGTCAATACCCTATGACCTAATCCATCCTATCTACCTTGATTATAGGGATAATTTCTGTGTTTTATGTTTTGATCATTAATGCATTTTAGGGCACTTATCTCACTCGTCAGGTCTTCAAAATAGGCATTCTCTTACTTGCTTAGGTCTCTCATTTTGACATGGGGTGTCATTTTAATTAACATGCAATTTTGGTCTCCAAAACCTCCTTTATCCTCTTCACCAAACCCATTCAAGAAAGTTTTGTGTTTGGCACTTTTCACAAAATGACTTTGGGGCCTCTATTTTGTACTTATAAAATCTTTCTTCTCATGGGTGAAAACTTGAAAATTTCTCCATTTTGGTCTATTAGGATCAAATTCTCTTGCCCAATTATAATCAATATTTTTGGGGTGATTTTTGTCCAAGTTAAAAATTTTGTTAAGCACCATACCTAATCAAGCTTATAAAACCTAAATAAGTATTAAGAGAGGGGTCATTTTTGTCTAGTAATTATAATCACTATTTCAAACTCTAATTAGGTCTTGGCAGATCTTGCCATGATATTCACATTTTTATTAGGGTTTTAGCATTCAAAGTCCTAAAATGATATTTATTGGGGTTTTAACCTTGATTTCCCCTAAAGGGATATTTAAATGGTGATCAAGGGATGATCCCCTATTAAGTTCGGGACCATCCCCTTGAGTGACTTCCTTTCTATGTGAGTCCCAAGACTCTATTGGGTTTGTGAGTTTCCCACCCCTAACATTCAATACTATGTAGGGTTTTTATCCCCAACTTCACCAAATATAGTGGTGTTCACGGTTCTCCACTTATAATTCCATGATGCAAGCCTATATTTGGTATTTTTTCCCTCAAAACCATTATTATAATGTGTAAATCCAAGCTAAAAGTCCCATAGATGAAATCAGGGGTCCCAAGCCTGATTAGGACTTGGGATCCCCATTTCATTTCCCTACCAAATTTAAAATTTAAAATGTGGTTCTATTTAGGATATGGGTAGCGATTAGGTCTAAATAAGTATGTTAGTTCTATTTGGGATTTAAAATCCTGATTAGAACTAGAAATTTAAAAAATGAATAGTAACATTTAAAAATAACCTTGATGGCCTTAAAAGTTTGGATAGGTCTACTAAGAGTGATTTTGGTAGATTTTAGGTTTTTGAGCATAACTTTTTATCTAGGTGTGGAAATTTGAAAATGATTAAATCATCAATAACTTGGTTATGACCTAGATGAAATGATGGTCTTAATTATCCCTCATTATGTGTATTTTGAAACTTGTTCACATTTTTATATGTTGGTACATTATTTAGATATTTTAATTCCCTTTTTGACTCAATTTTGATTATTTTATAGGGTAAATAGTGAAAGTGACATGAATGGGAAGAGGAGGTAGATAAAATAATTCATGGTAGTTGTTGGAAGTTTTAGAGGGAAAATTCCTCCACTATGGTGCCCTTTAACTATATATTAGATGCCCCCTATTGTCAAAGGGTTGGCTTTTTCTCCTCACAAAAGAGATTTGGCCAGCCCCTTTTAATTTTCATGTAATTTTTAATTTTTATATTATAATTTATCTCCCTCAATTCCTCACCTACTATAATGTTAATTAATTTTTAAGAGAATCATTGTAATGAACTGTAATGTGATTGTCAAAACAATGGATTGTTGATTAATTGAATATTGAAGATTATTTGGCTTCAATTTACACATGTATATAATGATGGTTATTTTTATTTCCTTATTTTCATCCCCCTCATAATATTGCATTGTATTTTTATTCAATCAAGTATATGTTGGTTGGTCTGTTAGTTGATTTATTGAGTTTATATGTTCAGGATATCAAATTTGGCATTTTGTTTGTAGACTTTTATTTTCTTCCACTCTCCTTTATCTATTACTTTTATTTTAATTAGTTATTAGTCTAGGGTTTGAACCTATCAAATATATTTCTATCATTTATATCGATTTCTTAATTTATTTTCTATTTTGATATTACATTGTTGAATGTTAAACTAGTGGAATGATCAAAACAAAATCATCTAAAACAAGACATTGAATTAAACCCTAAAACTCAATGATTTGAATCAAGGAAACACTAAAGATGAATATAAGTTTGTTTATTTTATTTCCCATAATATAATAAATTGTTATGAATGGGTGAATCCATACATTTTCATTACCAACATGACATAAAATGCATTTAAAAATATTAAAAATGCACCACATTTTACATTGTTCAAGTACCCAAAACCTTTTGAAATGCATATTTAAAATCTAGGATAGTTTGAACCAAAAAAGACCCCTTGAATAAAATGGTCATAATCATCCACTAAGTAAATATCAGTGTGCTTAGACTAGGTACATGTAAAACTTAGGGATATTTCCTAGAATCTCCTTTCAAGAGAGGTGAGTCATGAGACAAGCCTATAATGTTAGTGTGTTGCCAAAATTCACATCAACAATATATCCTAAGCCCCTATAAATAACTACTATGTAGAGGGGTCTATATGCCCTATGATAAAAGGAACCAGTTAAAAATAATTTAAATATAAATATGGGACTAAATCGTGTAAGTAAATGTGAAGTAAATATGAAAATAGTGTAATATCTACTCAAAAAATGACATGAAGGATCTCTACACATGTCTTCAATAACATCAATTAAGTCTCAATGTAACTGATATCTAAATAGAACCATAGTCAATCCTATATTTTCTAAGCATCATGCTAGGATTTCCTAGAATATAATCTCAAATAAAAAATTATGTGTGCTAGGAGGACAATGATGTGGGGACTCATGATGAGAATTACATAATAAATAAAGAGAGGTTTACATTAAGGAAGGATTGAGACACACATCCTCAATTCAAATAGGTAGTTATAGTTATAGCCAAGGTTTATATTTTATCCTAGGTGTACCATGTGAAAATTATTTGAAATATTAAGGCACTACACTAAAAAAATATCTAAAATTCTACCAAGTGGCTTTACATTTATTCATAAAATGTATAAAACACTAGTATCAGAGATAATACACTTATTTATTTTGGGACATAATTAGGTGTAATATTTATAGGTTACATGTTTGGATGAAGAGTAAAATTAACTAGTTCAATATAAATTACATCTAGATATTATCAAAGGAATAAAAAACTAATTGAATAGTGTGTAATAGTATTGTGGAAAAAATAACAGAGCTTAAGATTAGCAGAACAAGGTGATCAACTATCCATGGTATGAGTTGGTGTTTTAAACTTTTGTTATGATAAGGAATTTTGATATGATCTATTCTCTTGAGAAAAAATGTCCAAAGTCCTTATGGAACTTTAAATATGGTTGTCCCTATGGTATGGGTAGGCATAGTGCCATATCTAGCCTATGTGGAGGAACATATTAGCATCTATCTAGAATCTCATTAAACAGGTATCACTATGAGGGCATAATTTAATTGATTTAATTTTTTGATTATGTTGTTTTATATGTATATATATGAGTGATAGGAGATTAATGGAATAAAGAATATGTTTTTATTATATTTTTATGAGATATCCTTAATTTAGGTCATATAAGTGTAGCCAACATCTTTTGAGGAAGCATGTTTAATGGATTAGAATATCTATCAAATTGATAAGGTGCATACATATCTTAATCATTAAGCATACTAAAAAAATAAAATAAACTATAGGAAATACATGTAAAATATATGTTATAACTAGTCCCATCTCCAAACTATCAACATTAATAAAATAAGGAACAATTTCAGGAAAATTAGATAAAGAATAAGTGCTAAGTAAAATGATATCAATTAAAATAATTCTAGAAGAAAATTAGTGTTTTATCCATGTAAGACTTAGATGGTGTAAATCCTATGTTGTTAAAGGGATGAGTATAGTAAATAATGGTAGAAATATGAAATAAATATAGCCACTGATCTATTATAGATTTGACTAATTTTAACCTTTTTAAAAATAACAATAAATAATATAAATGAGAATTTAGTTGTAAAATGACTTAAGTGGATGATTTGAGGGTTTAGAAATGAGGAATAGATTATTTGGAGTGTCATAAATAGGATTTGAGTATCAAAATCCCTCTTGGATAATAGCACCATATAGAGCTAATGTCATTATTTTATTAGTGTTATCCTCTATGTAGAATTGTTCTAAGATTTTGGGTGCACCTATGCCTTGGTTTGAAAGTCCTATTCTTACGTGAATGAGTTTAAAAACCATAAATATGGTTTACTTTTACCTATTTAATGAGGAAACCTTAATCTTCCAAATTTCTATGGCATGTAGTTGATACAAGCAGTAAACTATGTTTGTTGGTGGGAAGGTTGGACATCCTTAACACCCTATTGTGATGGGAGTTGCCTACATAATAATACTCTGAAGAAGGATCAAGCTTGATTTATTTATCCCCACTTAATTTCTAGTGAAAGTGCAAGTGAATCTATGATTATTATATACCTAAGTGATTTGAATGTGATTAAGACTAAACATTTGAGTAATTTGAGCTTTGAAATGTTGTAATGGTAGTATGTATAAGTAAGGTAGAATAGGGATTGAAAACCTTAATTGTGCAAAACAATTTTTGATTTTGTATGTGTAATGTACATCTCATTTGCATATAGTGTTTATAGGGATAGAAGTCATGTACATATATTATTATGATTCTTGTGTGTGTTCTAAAAGAGGTCTAATCTAACCCTAAGAGGTCTAATTTTTGAAAAGATATGTATTTATGGAAACTAAATTGAAGGGACAATAATGCCAAAATTAGGGAACTAGTGCCATGTGGCACTATTATCCCTATTATGGAACTAGTGTTTAAGTGGTAGAACTTGAGGCAAAAAGTGATAGTATACAAAAGTGATGGTCTAGGATTACTTTAGGTATGACTATGGATGCTTATGGCCCACATGAAGGCTAGATAAGTGTGGCAATAGGCACTAACATAGGTTTAAGGATAATATAGGGATATGTGGTCTCAAGTAGCACTCTTAGCTCTTAAATGTCAATTTTAAGTGATTGCATTCCCCCTCTTTATTTTATAAATGGAGCAAAGGGAAATGACAAAGATAAAGAGAAAAAAATGTAAGTAGACATACCTAAGAGGTGAATCCCATGAAGCTAGATTTGAGTATGTGAACCATCCTCCATTGTGTGTCCTCAAAGTGACATGTGCTTAAATTATTCCATAATTAAGAGATTAAAAGAAAATACAAAACTGAGTAAAGAAGTGAAACTAAGTAAAGAGAGAGGAAAGGAATGAATACACCTCGCTAGGTATGCAAAATAATGAATAAACTTGGTGAAAATCTATGTGTGTACATGTATGTAGTGATCAATTGGTGAATAACATTGACTGATTTGATATATTTATAAATATTCATGTGTGGATGGCTCAAGAAATCAATCTGATTTTGACTCCATCATTACCCACCCCTGATTCATAGATCATGACCTATGAATAACTTGGATTGGAATAATGGTGTGTATAACACTCTCATGTAGGTGGCTCCAAAACTCAAGTAGACTATCACTCCATCATTGTTTACCCATGTGTAGTAGATGCATCAAAAATTAAAACTATGTGATGTAATTAGAAATTTATAACTAGAGACATATAACTAGAGATGTCATCTCTATATCCACTTAGGTATATTAAGTGGCCCTAGGCTACTTAATAATTACAACCACTATAGATGGAGTAAGTTGTGAATCTAGTGGGTATCCTAAAACATGGTGTTTAATGTATAAAGCATTGAAAATGACATGGATTTTGTTATTCAATATGATAAATTAGTGTGTAAGTGAGCATATGAAAATAATATGTCATTTACATTCTACCAATATGATATCTAAGCATATAGATTTTGGACCGAGTTTTAATAATATATATCTAAGCATCTACCTAAAAAATATGAATAGTCATGTCATTCATGATGCCCCCAATCTAAGCAAACTAGTATTAATCAGAGCTAAACTGGTAAGAATTTGAGTTAAACTAGTATGAATCTAAGATAAAATGTTAAATTTATAATTAAAAATGTGCAAAATTGGACTATACCTACTATATTTTTTAGGCCAATCTAGATTTTTTTGAAAGTAAGGATACTAGATAGTAACACCATATCTTGGATAGTAGTGCCATGTGGCACTAGTTTCCAAATTTGGGTGTTAATGTTTGATTGGTCTAATTCATGTGTAACTGTAATTGATCTTTATGTCACTATTTCCCACTTGTTTTCCTAATTATTATTTTTGTATTGAGCATGTGTGTTAAAAACCTTACTCTAAGTTCCTTCTAATATCCTAATATCTATGACAAACCCTTGTGATTGCCCCCTCTTTTTAGGGGATTTATTATACATGTTCAAGAACTATCCTCAAAATAAAAATCTCTATAAAATGTGTTTTATATATATCATATATGATATATCTATAATAAACTAATCTAATTTGCATACATAACATTAGAATATAATATAATTTTGGCATAAGCTTACAATTTGTGATGTATGGTATGTTGATCATTCACAAGGCTATCAAGATAGATATAATAATGTATGTAACAATAAATTTGGGTAATAAATGAGAAAATAACTATGGGAATGGGGCATGATGTCCATCACAACACTGAAGTAGGAAGGTGATATGCATGACATCCCTAATGGCATCTAAAATTATAGTGTTTGATAAATAAAAGACAAGTGTCATGGCCATAATGCATAAAATAAAACATACATACAACACACATGAGGCACCCAAAGTAGCCCAAAGGGAAAAAAGACAAGGGACATGGGCACATGTCACTAAATCAAAGAAATAAATACATATAAGGACATGTTAAAATGTCCACATATGAAAACAACAAGCAAGTTAGCTTAGATCCACATGGAAGGACATGTTTAAATCTTTGCATACAAAATCATGAAGACACACAAAAGGACATGGGAATATGTCCAAATTATAAATATAATGAAAATAAATGGTGTAGAGCCTTATATAAATGGCATATTCAAATTCCTTTTAATAAAAAAATCATAGAGACATAATCAAGCCTAAATTAGGAAAGATATAAATGAAAGTATGCATGAACATGTGTTACAAATCTGCATAAGAGGTAAGACATCTATAATTTGAGTCTAAAGTCATAGTATTTGTAGAGTAGTAGGATTATGAGACAAGGTTAGGTCATGCATTGGTTAATAAATCTATAAAATAAGTATAAAGGCCTAACATATCAATCCTAATCCCTCAAGGGGCATTGTTAATGACTTTAAAGAGCTAACTAAGAAAGGAATGTCATCAAACCTCCCAAGTAGCTATTATCCATTAAAACCTATCAAGAATAATGATTTTCCTCATATTTGGTGCTCCAAGTCTTTGTCAATGAAAATTAACATGAGCCTCCATCATATCCTAGTGCACCAATGGCCTAGGATCATAATATTTTATCAATTTGTGTAAATAAGTGAAGCTTGTCTATAGTAATTTATGCATAGTAAGTTTGTATAACTAAATATTAAAAATGGTCACCTTGGACCTCTTATTTATAGCTTTATAAGAATGTCTATGATTAGGCATGACCATCCATCTTGAGATAAATATGTGTGGGCATGAACTAATTTAATTTTAGAGCAACAAGCCATACATATGCCCATTAATATTTGGAAGAATGGGGCATTGATGAGGTATGGGAAGGCTTAATTCTTATATTTATCTAATTAATGGCTTATGGATGCCATGCCATTGATGATGTCATGGGATGACATAGAATTGAATATTAAATTTCTAGTATTTAGATATTCAACAACTTACATGGAATTTTTAATTAAGCTCTTGATTTGGTTTAATTCACTTAAGTGGCTTTAATTATTTTTTTAAAATTATTTAAAAATATATTGCATGCTTAATTAACCTATTCAAAAATGTCATTTTATTGAGTTTTAATTTGACTAGAGTATAATTAGATAAAGGTGTTAGTTTCATATGGGATAATACCATAGTTAGGGTATTATGGATGTGAAATAACACATACATGTGATGTGTGCTACCAAATTAATAGAATTCAATGGCCCATGACCTCATTTTATATGGTCACAATTTTACTTTAAATGATTTAAGAAAAAATAATAATCACATAAAATGCATTGACCCATTCAAGGATACATTTGCACCAATTGACAACTATATGTGACAATTTTGAACATTTTGGAGCTTTTTAGTGATTTTGGTCTAGATTGTATATTTTTACATAACATCATTTGGATTGATTATTTTATAAAAATAGTGATAAGAATTGGATGTCTACATTTTACCCGTATTTGAGAAGGCATAATGAGACATTTGGTCGAAGCAACATATATTTAAAGAATGAAAAAGTCACTATAACTAGAAGAAATATTTTTACTCCTATTTTCCTTTAAATGTTGCATGAGTTATGATAAAAATAGGGCTAAGAAAATTCCCCAAACATTGTTTGGATAACCCATAATGTCCCCTCAAGGAGAAGATGACATATTTGAAATTTTTAACAAGTTGGACCTCGATCAAAATAAATAGTAATCACATTAATTTCAATAATAGAGGTTAAAAATTGGAGCAACTAAAAGAAATCAAGAGTAAAAATAGATAAATACTACCAAAATAATAGCTTAGGAGAGATAAAATGGTTCAAGTATAGGCCTAGGGGGTGAAAATTTTAAAAAATTTACTATATTTTAACCCTTGAGGGGTAAAAATAGTTCATTTGCACCCCTAGCTATTGTACATCAGAGCTCTGAGAATTGCATATGAGAAAGATGAAAAACATGGATAATATCTCACACCACCATCACATTAGAGATCAAATGAGAGAGTATTAAAGGCCATAGGGGAGAACACCATTGGTAGGTACCTTTTTTGGTATTTAATTTTTTCATTTATGGAATTTATTATGCGTAGGAAGGAGGTTGTTTGGTGATCTTACCAATTACATAATTTGGAAATCAATGAGTTCACCTATGAAAATGGTAGAATCACCACAAGATTATTGAATTTTTTGACCTTTTGGTAGAATTATGGGTTAAAATAGTGAATTCTCTACTTTGTCAGCAAATTCACAATTTAAATAAAAAATTAATAAATAAATGGTCAATTAGTGAATAGTAGTTGGATCACCCACTACTTTAGTGGGAATGATGTATAATTTAGTGAGTTTGCTTAAGAATGGAAATAACAATTTGTTAAGTGGCACAATCACCCTATATAATGTTGAAATAGCTTTAATAGGGAAGGATGGGGTTTATAAGAGATTAATCCAAGACCAAAATTAGAATAAGAGAGGTTAAGGCCAATAGATGATTAGTCTAGGCCCCAAAATTATAAAGAATCTAGGTAGATTTGATTAGTGAAAGAATAAATACCTGACAGGCTTCCCCATTTTTGTGTTGTAGGAGTGAGTCATAATTATTACATCATGAGTTATTTGATAATAGGGAATATGGACCAATGATATTATGGGTATTCTAGAGGTTGTGGAGCTATACCACCTAACACAATTTCCAATTATTTTAGTAGACAGGGTGTACCTACCAACATTGGTGGAGAGGTGCCACTCAGGGACCTTAACCTTTCATTTTATGATTAGGGAGGCCATGGTGACATTGGATGATGTGAACCATATAATATGGGTACTAATATGAGGCCTTAAGGTTACCTAGATGTTGGCAGGATGATGGGCTATTCTGAATGACTTATGGGTGTTATCACACACTTAGAGGTGGTATAATTTTGTATTAATATTAACACACTAAAGAATATGGCTTGGCCTCCAACTGATGAATCAAGAGTAGGATAGGGGATACTTCATTAGAGGTTTTGATATTGATGGATCTTATCAGTGACCTCATTCTTCCTAATAAGAGTGAATGGTTTTTACCCTTCTATCTTATCAGGGTTATCTAGGAGATGTTTTATCACCTAAAATGGTTTTCTTGGGGGATGATTATCTTGTCCTAGTTATATATAGAATTACATATGATAGCTTATCAAGGAGGATAGAAAATTATCCATAAGACATTTTTCTAGATTTGGGCCTAGGAGTATATTATTGTTGAGTGACTAATCAATCTGAGATAACATAGGGGACTATAAGATATAATGGCTTGGAGATGGTATCTAATATGGCCAAGGTTATAGGGTCATCTAGGAGACTTGTCTTATTATCAATGATCCATTGATGAGATAGAGGATAGGGACTTTATCTTTCACCCCTATATAGAGACATAGTGGTTTTTCATTGTGTATTTATTTGTGATTAGTTATATGATCACCCCATGCTATATTATAGACCTTCATGACTATGTGGTAGAGTGATATAGGCTAGATCAAGTCTAAAGGTAATTTAGATTGTAGTAGGATATCCCAAAGGGCCCACACTATTTTTCCCATATGACTAGGGAGATTTGAGAGTGGGGGTCACTAGTGCCAAGTGTTGAGGTAGTCACAGACTATGATATGTTTCTCCATGTTTTATGAGATTATGTTCGATGGGTTATAGATGTTAGGGTTATTGATACTTATGTAGCATGGTAGATTGGGGTTAGACTAACCTGATTGACTAGGCCAGTATTAAAGCATCTAATATTGCATCAAAAGTGGTTGAAATTAAGGAGAGATTGAAGTCAGGCCCTAAGATAGGGATAGGCAAAGGCACCAACATAGATATCTATTTTTCATGCCATTCCAATATAGGTACTTCATGCATAGGTATAGTAAGATCTACTAGATGATATAGATATGGTTGACCTAGATGGATAGTATCTTAAGATAAGGGATGCCCCAATTGGCAATGAGGGCCATAAGATGGACACATGAGAGGCTAGGAGCTCTAGGATAGGTATATGCATAGGTTTATGAGAGGTAAGGCCGTCTAAGATAGGTATAGGTATAAGATAGGTAGGACCCTATAGCAAAAGGAGGTTTATGGAGGACCATAAACTGAATGATATTATTTATAGAGATAATTACATGCCTCTTATAGATTGGAAACTTATAGATCATTGAGGTTGGGTTGCATGCATAATTAAATATAATGGAAAGAGAGACTACCAGACTATAGGGTCTTATTGTAACAAAAGATACAAAGATTACCACTATGAGAGGTAAGGTAGTGTTGTTGATATGGGTTAAAATGTAGTTGGATACATGAGACAAGAGGCTACTAATATTGGTTAGTGAGAAGAATTTTTCTTGAGTAGAGAAGGAGAGATTGACCTCCAAGATATAGATGATATAAGAGAGGGATAATACTCATCAAGCCAAGATAGATAGTGGTTTAGGAGTAGATATGTCCTTGGTTAATATGATTTTGTACAAGGATAATGTATTCCATGTGAAGTATGATGTCCTACATTCCAAGGATGAGATATCCCACTAGAGGTGGACATATGAGATGATAGTTCCTGTGGATAAGAGGGTAAAATCCTATAGGTAGTACACGAGATCATAGTGGAATAGTTAGACCTATTAATTAATACATGATATCAAGTTAGAGTGGTTAGTTTCAAAGCCAAAAACATAATGGGTACTCATGGGGCCTCCACTAGCATGTTCAACATCATTGCCAACTTCAGGGATGGGTTAGAGCTTCTAGAAGAGCCCCCTAGTGATGACCATGATCAGAGCTGATTTTTTAGCTCTTATTTTTGTATTATGATATGTATAGATATTCTCACAATGTATAATAAATTATTTATATATATATATATATATGACATTCTTTTTTGTATTTTTTCTACTTGTAAGTGGAGTCTTAATACTCTTTCATTATCATATGATGTTTACATTTATGTTTCTATTGTTATTATATGATGATATATATTATTTTTAGGAGATTCACTTCCTTATTTAGCATATGGATATTTATTTATTTATGTTTATGTTTCATGTATGACTAGATGCTAGAGGATAATTTAGGAGATGTACATCCCAAAAAAACCATATAAATAGTCAGCTAGACTAAAAGTGTATGTTAGGAGATTCACATCCTTCATTGAGTCTTTCTTATTTCTATTGTTTACTTAGGATAGATATTGTTTAATTCTTGGATTTATAGGATGGTGTGTTCAGATATCATCTCTATCATTATATTGATTTTTATAATTTACATCACCTGGTGTTTACTTTATCAAATGGAAATTATGCATCATAAGTATGAATAATTTATAATAACATTGTATTTGTCTTTTTAATTAACTAGTTCAAATGTGAATACTTATAATTAAATATAATGATAAAAATCACTAAAATATAAATTACAACTATTTATGTTTAAACACATAAAAAATAAAATAAAGAACAAATAATACAAAAATGTTACCTAAATCAAGATATGAATGATCAAAACTTAAATAGGAACAAAGATGTATTTAAAACACAAACTAAAAATAATAAAATAAGAACACATTATTAAACCACATATAATCAAGATATGAATAATCAATATACATGTGTATTAATAATGATTATTTGAAAACTAACCAATACAAAAGTATAATGTATGTATAATGTGCTTATTATAGTTGTGACATAATCTATTTTTATATGCTCTTAAGTTGTCTAGGCCATAAAAATGATTTCCATCAAATAATTCTAACTCTTACAACTTGTAAAATCTATAATCTTCATCATCCACAATGTTCTCCAAAGATACTCGAAATGAAGGTTTATTGACCTTGATCAGGATAATATACTTTATGATATAAACTAGGGAATATGGAGTGGCTCCTATGGGGGTTCAATAACTAGTCTGATAGGCCTAGAGGGGGACAAAATTATTCAAGTACCAATTACAGCCAACTTCATTAACAATCTTGTTTAGGATTGTAATAATGATTCTATTAGATGCTTCATATAGACCATTTCCTTACATTTTATATGGTGTGGACTTTTATTCTTGATTTTTAACATGCCATAAAGAGCTTTAACATCTCTATTTAAAAATGATATGTTATTGTTAGATATGATATGGGTTGTGATATCATATCAATAGATGATATAATTATGGTAGATTTATCAATATGTCTCCCAATGATTTAAGTGAGAAGAATGGACTCAATCCACTTATTAAAATACTTGATAACAATCAAAATGTATTTAGGGTCAATCAAAGAGGTTGGGCTTATTTTATCAATGGGATTGAGACCCATGTAGAAAATAACCATGGTATCATGATTAGTTATAGTGGAGATTAAGGTACATGTATCAAATTTCCATATTTTTAGAAATCAACACATTTCCTAATATAATTATAAGCATCTATTTTAATATAAGGCCAATACTACCCCATACTAAGGAGATTCTTGGCTAGGATGAAACTAGTGGTCTGGGTCCCACACATTCCTTCATGAACCTTTTTAAGTACTAACTTGGATTCTCCTAAATATAAAAAATGAATAAGTGTTCCTTCATATCCCTTGTTATAAATCATGTTTCCAAGGAGGGTATAATGGTCTATGTGATGAAGGAATATTTTATAGAAACTATGTGAAATTTATAGGGGAAAACCTTAGTCATGAAAATAATTATAAATGTATTTGAACCAAGGTATTTAAGGTAAGGTATTAAGACTAAAAATTGTGCCTATCCTCTCTAAATCTATCAATATGTAAACATGATATAAAATATTCTTGATGAGAAATTGATTCTCTTTGACATTGTCAGTAATTTGTACCATGCACCCAATTGTATCCATTGCATCAATTGATCTATTATTAGCTTGTGACCCCTATTTAAATTATATAAACTTGAAGTGGGACTTGAAATTTCCATAATGTGATTTTAGGGAGAAATCTTATCATCTTGAGTCTGATAAATGTGTTTGGTTTTATTAATAAGAAACTAAGAATCTCTATAGATCACCAAGTGTTGTATATCTCAATATATTATTGTACAAACTCCTATAATAAGAGATTCATACCCAGCTATATTATTTGTATAATTTTAAGTTAATATGAAAAGCCTTGGGAATGAGATGTCCTTTTGGTGTGACAAATAAAATACCATATGTAAATCCATGAGATGTAAGGGATCCTTCAAAGTATAAATTCCATTGTTCTGGTTCATGAGACACTTCTACCATAATGATATAATCATCTGGGAAATCAACCTTGATTTGTTCATTATATATAATAGAACCTTTTAGAAGTTGATCTAGAATGACCTTCTCCTTGATATCCTTTTGATTTTTTTACTCAACATCAAATTCACTCAAGATCATGACCCATTTATCCATGCATCATGTAAGATTTTATTTGTATAATAAAAACTTTAGAGGGTCCACTTTAGCAACAATAATACTTATACTATTCAACATGTAGTATGCCAACATTTATGAAGAAAAAACCATTACTAAACAAGCCTTCTCATTATGAATATAATTATGCTTATATACTACAAGCATTTGACTCAAATAATAGACTACATGATATTTTCCTTTCTAATCATGTTGGGCCAAGAGTATCCTAAGTGAATGTTTTATGGCTAAAATATAGAGAAGTAATGATTGTCCAAGTGTTAGTAGTCTCAAAATTGGGAAGTTGACCAGGTATGATTTGAGGTTTTAAAATGATTTTCACACTTAACATCCCATTAAAAGTGACCCCCTTATTTAATAGGTGCGTGAAAAGATGAAAATTGTCTTCCAACTATGAAAAACTCTATGAATGGACTGAATCTTGCCCTGAAAGCTACATAATTATTTTAAATTGTAAGGTGGAGGCATCTCCATGATATTATTTACCTTAATAGTATCCACTTTGATACCTCTTTGAGATATAGTTATTCTTATAAATTTTCATTAAGTGATGTTAAAAACACACTTCATAGGATTTAAATAAAACTTGTATTCATGAAGCCTCTCAAAGATTCTTTATAGAACATTAGGATGTATGGCACGTGTCCTTGGTTTTGATATAATATCATCAACATAGTCCTCAATAATATTGTGCATCATGTCATATAAGATGATAGTCATAGCATGTTGATCGGTGGCCCCAATGTTATTCAAGCTAAAAGACATGACTTGGTAATAGAATGTTACCCATGGTCTAGTGAATGTAGTTTTGTGTTGGTCCTCTGAGGCCATATTTATTTGATTGTATCTCAAGAAGCCATCCATGAAGGAAAAAATCTCATACCCAAAAATTAAATAAAAAATCATGTTGATATTGGTTAAATACAAATCATCTTTAGGGCATGCTCTATTAATGTGTCTAAAATTAGTACATAAGTGAATACCCTATGATTTTTTATTGATGATAACTAAATTTGATATCCATTTAGAATAGTCCAATGGTCAGATGAATTTATATCCCAATAGTTTCATTATTTACATTTTTACAAAAATAATAATGTGTGTATGAATCTTTCTCAATTTATGTTTGAATAGTTTGGCATCAGGATGCACCATAAGGTAATGTATGAGAGAAGAAGGGTCCAAGCCTTGCATGTCTGAATAAGCCCATGAAAAAATATCAATAAAATCCCTTATAATGGTGGTAATATAGTCACACACTTCATTGGTGAGGGATGATCCTAGATAGATAATAATGGGATCATCATAAGTTCTCATGTTCACTTCAATGATGTTCTCTAATATTAGTGTATAACCATCCTCTAAGATAGTGGGTAGTATTTGGTCTTATTTCTCATCTTCTACTTTAGATTCTTGTTGTTCATCCTAAAGCTCAGGATAGTGAAATGAATTTGAGTTCTCTAATTCAAGTAATGGCGAATTTGCAAATACCTCTATAAATTCTAGAGAATGATGCTTAAGGACTTCATGTTGTTCAATAGTCATACTGACATTGGCTATAGAGTTAAGACTAGGTGAACACTACACTTACTTTGGATTTGAGCAAACTCCCCCATCCAAGAGTGCATGAAACAAATTTTCACTCAAGGGCTTGTCTTTTTCTTTAATTTTTCCCTAACCAAAAAGTGCCTCAAAGATTTTTTCACTTGAATAACTCAATGTTTTATATCTTATGTGACTAATAAAGTTTTCCTGATCTCCAAAGTAGGCAACATAATTGAAGGAGAAGTCAAATATTTTTTGTGATTGCAAATGGGCAATCCATCTCCAAGGCCCATGTACTAAAAAATAGAATCTTCATTGTAAAACTCATCTAAGGGTATGATAGACTTTTTTTGTCCTAATATATGAGGTCAAAATAGCAAAGGTTATGTGTACAATAGGCTATAATGGCCATAATAGAATTATATTTAAATAGGTATGTGTCAACTAGCTCATTATAAGTTTTATAATGGGACATTTCATTTATATTGAAAGTTTTGTCATTAGTCCATTAAGAGGAATCACTATCTAGATGCCTGAGGTCACCCACAAGAGGTATAAATTTGAGACCTTGAATCATAGTAGGTTTATCAACTGATAATGGTTCTAAGATTCCTTGCTATTGTGATCTTAGGCCTTTAATATAAGTGATCCATAATCTATTTAGGAATAGGGTACTTAGGATCTTAAAATAATTATCAAGGCCATAATAATATAACAATCCTTATTTACTAAAGGATTCCTTATCTTGATTTCATAAAGATGCTGGTATAAATACCACAGGTGGTTTTTATGTGCTTTTCTTCTTTTTCCAAATCATGTTGTGCCTAAAATGGGATTCAGATGGTTTAGGTTTACCATAAGAAGTAGGAGACTTGGGTAATTTTTTAATATGGAAGGCATCCTTGATTTGGTATGTGAAATGCCTTCATCATAAATAATGACCTATCTTTTAAATGATGTGGGGAATGGATCAACCAAAGTAGAAGAAAGATCACTTGGGTTGATATAATTATACTTGGGTGGTTGCACAACTATTTATTTATTCTTATTCACTATGAAATCATAACTAGAGCAATAGTTAGAATTGTGAAATTCATTTTCTAGGTGTTTGTAATATATCATAGGGTTACAAATCAACATGATTGGCAACACCAATTCTAGCCTAGGGAAACTTGAGTCATTAGTGTAAGGTATATGGGACAACCCATACTTCATGGATCCAAATATGACAAAGAAGTATATTTTATATTAATTTAATGTCCACAACATGGAACAATGCATCATGGGGAATAAACTCAATAATGATTGGAAAACAAATAGTTTAAAAATATTCCCTTTCAACATTGTTGTAAACCTTGATCATTATTGTTTCAAACTAGATGTCTTTAGAAGTATAACCCAATTATTATATCAACTTTAGTAACACTACATTCAACCTTGAACCATTATCTATAAGGACCCACTTGATATTATGATTTTTTATAATTATCTCAATGTACAAGGGGTTATTGTGGCTTGGATTGAGGGAAGACATATCTATCTAATCAAATGTAATTTTTTGGTTCAGACATAAATTTCCTACAAGCATTTGAAAATAGTATTGGTTGATATCATTAGGAAAAATGGACCATTGAAATAAGTCATTCAATATAGTTATATGGAATTATAGCATATGAAAAAGATATATGATATAAATTTATGAATGGGTTTTAGTTAGCTAGTCATGAATTCCATATGGATTTTCAATTGAAGAACAAGAGAGATTTGCCTTGGCTAGTACAGTGTTCAATTTTGGATCAGAAGGAACATTATTTAGATTTGGTCTAGAATTTAAAGAAGGAAAAGGGCCTTGGAGAGTGACTCATGAGAATATAGTTATACTTGCATAATCTAGAGTTATAAAATAGTTTTTATAATTAGAAGAAGGCAAAGGGCCTTGTATTGTATCTCATGATCATCTAGTTATGATTGCATAATTTTGAGTTATCACAAAGTCATTATAACTAGAGGAAGAGGATGGAGGTATAGAGATAGTAACCCACATAAACTAAAGCACAATGGAATTACTTGAAACTAACATGGCATTACTTTAGGAAGAGGGTATTAACCCTACAATAGGGAGTCCATTACTTTGAGAAGAATTGGATGGTTCACAATTTTTAATATTTATGGTGGCAATGTGATTTATATAAACATGTCCTATGGTGTTATTATAATCATAAGGCATATTATTGTAACCCAGGTTGTTAGTTTGGGAATTATGATCCTAATTATAATTATGATGATTAGGCTTCTATCCTTGATTTTATTTATTTTAGCCTTGCCCTTGGACCTAATTGTTCATTTTTTGCACTTTATTGTGTTTTTGAAATGGATATTTATATATTCCCATGTCCTAATTTATGCTATGTATTATTTGATTTATTTCAATTTCACAACTTTTCATAAAGTCCTCAATAATATGCCTTAGTTGTATGCATCAATAAATGGTATGGTTGATAACATGATGAAAATTAAAAATCTCATCTTATCGATACCAATCAAGTTTGAATTGATCTTATGAGAAAAATTTCGGTATAGGCCACACAATCAAATTGGCCTCTATGAGCTTCTAGAACATTGACTCAATAGGCTCTTCCAATTTGTTGAATACTCTATACTTATTAAATGCCCTTTATGTAAGATCTCATTACATAGTTTTTAATAGATCATGTGGGGTTGTTTGTACATTTGGATCCAATAGAGCCTATACTATTTTCATGTGCTTGGATTATTTTATTGTATTTCCCACCATGTTTTTATTCTTGTTAAAAACTTATGTTTTCTCTATAGTATTAGTTTGAATAGGTTTTTGGGTCTGATTAGATGTTTAACCCTATGGAAAAATATTTACAAGGACCTTAGTAATGAGTGCCTTCTCAATTTTCACACCTTTGTTAATGATCTCCCTTAATGTGTTGGCACAATCAAGTGAAAATTTATGAGCCACATTATGGTGTAGGTTTTTTGAAAAGATATCAATCAGATATTTATCTACCAAGTTATGATGAAAGAATCTAGATAATTCTCTTCACCACTATAATTATGCTATGAATCTTTACCCATTCCTTTGTTTTACATTGCCTAAGTCAACCACTATTAACTAATGCTCAATGTAGTAATAAAAATGGTTGAATAAATTCTCTAATAATTTTTTCCAATCTATCAACAATGCCTTGGGAAATTTAAGGAGTTAATTTAAATATTTTCCAAACAAAGTATGTGGAGAAAAACAAATTATTTAAATGTTGTTATAGGATACTTATTGGTAAAGTACAAAAAAAGCTTGGATGTGATCTTGAGGGTTACCCTTCCATTTGTATTTATAAAATTGGAGAACCTTGAAATGAGGTGGAAAAGGGACTTATATAATTCCTAATAATGGATATGGTCATATCTCATCAAACTTATACTTCTTGATTTGGTTTCCAATCTCAAGCCTTGAAACTATCTCCTTCATTGAATTCCACTCCTACATGTTTGGTGCATTTGTTGGTGGAATATAATTATTTGGGGGTGGAATGTTACCCTAGGTGGTCATGGTATGGATATGGACCCTATTCCATTATTTTTGTTTTGTTTTACTCTTTTATATGAGTATGTTTGTCATTGATTCTTAGGTGTTTGATATAAATTCCAAATAATTTGTTGTGCACTATATAAATACTATAGGTTTTGGGGTGTTATTTTTAATTTTACCAAAGTATGTGTTGGTAGAGATGAACTTGATAAAAAAAAATTCACAATACCCACAATTTATGATGAGTCTTTCATTCCTTATGGTTACAAAGGGGTGAGAGTGTCCTAATGGTTAAAAATGGTATGTTCTATATTAGGTGATATGTGTTGCAAAGCATCTAAAGGTTTGTTCTATTTAGGAGAAACTCAAAGATCTATTTTAGATGTTAGATAAACTTAGGTATTATATTTTAGGTTGATCATATGCTCTTTCTAATTATAATTGGTATTGTTAATTAAATTTGTATCTACTAAAATTGTTAGGTCTATGACAACCTATTCTGCATATCATTGATTGATTTTTTGAATCTAGGATGGAAGATCCTAATTATTTAGAGTAGACTCTATAAGTGATTTTCTCCCCTTAAAAGAGGAATAAATGTTTTATTTTGTGACATGTGTGATATTTTACTCTTGTTGTTGTTCCTCTACATTAACAAATGTGTGTAATTTTTCCATTGGGAAATTTGATGGCAATCATGCTCCTGATTTTATCAACCTTAAAATGGATTCATCTTTATCTTCTAAAGGTTGGTGTTCATAATAACACTATTTAGATCCTAAAATTGTTTGTATAACATCAAACATAATGGAGTGTTCTTCTCCATTATAAAAATTCTCTTCCTCATAACTAGGTATATAAGATATACCACTATGACTATAACTTTGCATCATGATTTAAAATGGTTTTCTAAATTTTATAAGTTATGTAATGTGGTTTACAAATTCTTAAAAATGTGTTTTAGACTCTTTAATAAAAAAAACTAGGTAAAATGATACTATAATGAAAGGAAATGGTGCAGTACCACATATATAGAAGAAAGAGGTTATGAAAATACTCAACCTTGTTTAGTTGAAATCATCAAATTAGAGGAGAGTAAAATAATAATTGGAATGTAGGGTGTAAGTTATCACACAAAAAACTAAGTTTAAAGTATGTTAATACCATAAAAATCCTAAGCAAAAATGTAATGAGTTAGGTCTAGAGAATCTATAAGAAGATTTTTTAGATCAAGAAGAAAAAAATATGGGATAAGAAGCTCAATATTTGAACTAACACAATAAATACTAAGCATGAATCCAAAACTAAATGGGTATTGCAATGAAGCCACATGGAAAAAAAGGTAAAATGGTCTAGGAACTTAGAGCATGTGTGAACACAAGATAATGTAAGTAAACAATAAGAATGGAATGAGGTAAGAGTCTAGACAAAATGGCCTTAAATATAAATATAAAATCTCATAAAAGTTACTCAAACCAAGTGAAAAAGGTAAACCAATAGTATTTAGATTATAACTTATAAAGACAAGATTTTAAATTTGGATTTTTAAAAAAAGACTTATAAATTTGCAAAGTCATGAATGGTTCTAGACTCACACAAGAAGCATAACAATGGCATTTTGAAAACATAAACACAATGATGTGTTGTGAATTTTGAATAAGGAAAGAAGTGATTTGGATTTGACCAACATAATACCTCTTTGTTTAAAATAAATAGGTGTATAACAAGTCTTTGGTTTTTGACACATTTCTAGTTGAAAAATAGTTTTTATACTCAAAATACCATGTAAATAAATAAGAACAAGAAAAACACCCAGGTGAACATCTTATCCTAGTAAAATGATAAGGTGGATTCATACTTTTGGATTTCATCTATATACTCCTTGAGAGGAAATAAATTTTAAATCTAATAAAATTAGATACACATGAAAATTAGGGGTTTTGGGCCCCTTTTTCTCTCAAGAGATTTTATGTAGCCTAAAAACTAAGCTACTCACACTACAACAATATTAATCCATGGAAGGTGTGGATGTTCTATAAACTATCAATTTTTGTACATTACAAATGGTCTAATATGTGTGATTAACACTAAGGTACAACACATAATTTGGATACATGTTAACCAACTTGTTCTAAAAAGGTCTTTTCCTTTTCACAACCACTACATCCATTAATTACTTAGTGTAGTGTGATGTTTGAGTTAAAACTATGTTTTAGGGTAGTCTCTTACTAATGGATCTTGTTTAACCACTCAAACAAGCATCTTATCAATTTAACCTCAATTTATAGACCCATACCATGGAATAGGGTTGAAACAATGTAATAATATGGATTCTTATGGAAATGTTTCCCTAGAAAACCTATGGGGAGGCTATGAACTCCCTCCCATAATCTAAGATGCAATAAATAAAAAGTATAGGACTTTAGGTTCATTTTGGGATCACTAAAATTACTTAGAATCTAGGGAGGGACTTAACACCTTCCCTTTCATGATTTTAAAATGTGAGAAAAATCAATAAGTGAAGCATTTTTCAATAACCCAAGCTCCTATTAACACTCCAAATTATACCCTAGGATGAGTTTATTCAGGCTTACCTCCATGTTTTGGGTAACATGAGGAAAGACTAAGGTTGTTAGTGACCTATGGCTAGTTTGGACATATAATTTATGGGGATAAGTGCCTTGATGAATCTATTATGTATCAAAATTACTAATACTTAATAATGTTGGGGTGAAAATGGATATAGGGGTTACATAAAAGGAAACCTAATCTAAGGATGGTGATGCACCAATATGATTATCCACTCTATTTGCCTTAAACAACGTTAATGAATTAGAAAATTTATTAAACTAATATGCAATAGTGTTTCACATGGAAGGCTATGTTAGGTGGATATAACATGAGGGACATGAAATGGAGGTCTAATCTTAGACACTTATCAGTCAAATTCCACTTAAAGCTCCATCACCAACACCTTTTACACATCATGTGACTTACATAGAATACCTACTAGCATCTAGGCAACAAAATGACCTAAAATGGGAGAGAAAACTACCACATATGAATTTAAAAAATCAAATGATACACTAGATATCAATATTAATGAGTTTTAATAGTTCATTTATCAATCCAAGAGGTTTACAATGTGTAATTCTAGGCAGAGTTTCCTCATACCCAAGTGAGGGATGTGTACAAGGGCAAAAAAATACATAATTTATAGAAAAATATCTAAGAAAGGGAAGGAAATATGGCATGTATAAATCATTTAGGATTCATAATGATCATAATTTACTCTATAATAGTCATAATCAACCATTAAAATCCTCATAATCTCTCCATGCATTGGTGGTCTTCAATGGACAACTTTGGGAATTGAAGTGTAGTGATAGGGTTTGGTGAAAACTTGGTTTAAACCATAAAAACATGTACATTCCAAATATGTTCAAACTCCCTATAATCATGATAGTTACAAGACATTAATATTATTTAATTATCCCACCATGAGTTACTAAGAAACCCACACTTCTCCTTGCATGTTGACTAGGCTAGGAAACTGCCTTTTCCTTCATAATAACCATGGATAATTGTCATGTTAAGATTTAAATAATAGTTACATGGTGTAATGAATTTAATTTACCATCTTATAAGCCTCCCATATTGACCATTACCTCTTATTGTTAATCAAGTATGCCATAATTAGTTAATTAGGCTAGTAGTTTACTATTAAGTGTTTGGTGGACATGAAACCTAAATATAACTTTTAGAATAGGTAAAATATAATGATTTAGGTTTGAATAATTTTTATATGACATGATTTAATCCTTATAAGCATTATATACCTATAATTCTACTTGAATTAGGTAACTAAATCACCTCTTAGTAGCTTTGATGGAATACCTATTTGGTGAGGAATTGTAAAAGAGTTTTCTAGAATATTTTTGAATCATTAATGGGTGATTTGGAAAGGTGAATCAAGTCTCAAACCACCCCCTCCAATTATTGGTAACCTTTGACCATGTCATGTACCCTGTCTTTTTTCAAATCCTTATAAAACATAGTTATAGGGTTGTTCATACAATTCCCATATATAAAAATACCATAAGCAGGGCCTCATTTGAGTAGACTATGTTATTCATGTGTTATTAGGGCCATTCTACTACAACTAGATGTAAATTCTTCACTATCTTATCAATCGAGTCATTACTAGGGTTTAAATAGGGTTTTACAAGTCTACCATATTAATAATGGTTCATAAAGTACATAAATCAAATCTTAAAATTATGGCCATGGATGTTTATTCCATAGATCCCTGATAACCCCTAAATTGATCTTATTCCCATGCATCTTTTACAAAGAGAAACAAGTGTAAGTTGGTAGACTTTGACCTTCATTCTAGGCATTTTAGGCAGTTTATAGTCTTAGTGTTTATTCATAACTATGGGCCAATTAATACAAGTATTTCCTTCATGTATTTTTATTACATAGGGGTAAACAACTTCCCCTAAGATACATGGGTCTATGTCCCTTTGTCATGAAATATGTGAGTGTTGAATGTGGCAGCTTGAGGTGGAATATTAGGTGTAATGCAATTAAAGCTATGTGTTAAGACCATATTTAGTAATTTATTACTTTATCCTATCTTAAAAAAATTTATCAATGTATAAGACATCATTATACACCTTCTCATTGTTTTAAGTCTATTTTAGGGTTGTCTTTGTCACCATGATGGAGGTGATGACTTGAGAACTCAAGAAAGGCTTTCGGCCTTACAAACCTAAAATGATTCTCATGAATCTAAAGAACTTATAGGTGAATTTATGGACTTAACATCATCATATCACCTTTTTCTATCTGATATCCACATTATTTACTTGCCTTAAACTTCTTAGATCACTATCCCAGTCCCAATCTCATGAAGGCATGTCATGTTTCTCATTATCCATGCCAAGTGCTTGAACTAGTTGGTGCTAGAGATATAATTAGGAATTGTGTCCCTCTCTCAATAATATTTGTATGGTTATAAAACATGAAACATTCCCTCAAGACCTAATAACACCTTTGTTAGTAGTTCTTCACCTAAATCTTTTCTATATATATCTTTTATCCCCTTGCCTAGGATTTATGAGAAGTTAGATCTATATATCCATAAGGGATTAATTTATTGCCCTCATGCCTCACATATGGATCCTATCACCTTATAAATATTTCTATGACTTTTAAATCCTTCCTCAAGTACTCTTAACATCATCTCAACCTCTCTACCATGGTCTTCCTTAAGTGTCATTGTTGATTATTAAGATTGAGTGTTTAAGGGTAGGTGTTAGAGATATTAGTGGTATCATCCCTACTTCCACCATGTTGATGAATCTATAAATTTATATGGAATTATTTAATACTCATGTAACTCCTCTAGAATATGGATTCTCTCAATTGTTTTTTTTACACGCCTTCTTGAAATGACCTAGGGTATATGCATTACCAAGCATGTGTATCCCTAATGAATGGGTTTGGGTTATTTTACCATAATTGATACTCTCATATATTCTTAAATACTATGTTAAATATTTTACCACTTTTTTCTATAATGTTTCTATAACCTTAAATAACACTTAAGTATGTAACTACCTTCACTTCTTAAGTATAGTCCTATGTATATCAATTTTTAGGCTTAATGGGCATAAATCCTATAGAGACCCTTTTGACTACCTCAAAGAACAAAATATAATTATAGATGGAGAGATTTAATTGTAAAAAGTCTTAGGCCTCTATTTACACTATAAATATTCACTTATGCATAAGGTTCAACACACTTTGGCCTTGTTATATGACCTTGCTTGTAGGTGGTCTTAAGTCTAACTGGGCTCTGTAATAGATGAGATTTTATCTAATGATAACTTTATCCCTATTAAAATAACATAAATTTTATGAATTTATTTACTTTTTTAACCTTCACACAGTTCATGACACCCTATAATGGGTTTCTTATCTCAATTTGTCCTTCCCTTTCATTCAAGACTATAGATGCAATTTTGGAGTGTGAGTGAGAAAGGAAGAGGTGAGGTGTCTCCTAAAATAAGTCCTACATAACATATTTTTAATTTTTATATTATTTTACCATTTTTATATTGTCTTTATTTTTCTCCTTTCAACTTCAAATAGGGCTCGTTTGATCAACATTTTCTCCATCTATAGTCAAGCTTGTAGGTTGCATTCCTAGGCCCCTGATTATGAGTTGTCATTTGAGAGATGATTGATGTTTATTGATCCCTTAGATGACTTAAAAATATTTATGAACTTATACCACTAATTATAACCCACTTAAACATTCTTAACCTCATCGAACATTAGTGTTTTACCTACCCCATAGGCTTGTGTGAGCTCAATGGAGCTTTGACTAAGCTTGTCTCCTTTTGGAGTGAGTTCCATGTTTTTGATCTTTGTTTGATGATGAATCCTCCATTTATACACTTATTTATAAGTATTTCTTACTAAAAATTATCATTTAATACCTTCCACACTCTTTAAGTCCCATCTTAGCAGTCCATACTCCATTTGTTATTCTGCAACATAGGCCTGATGTGACTATGATGGTTTGTCACTATAGAATAGGATAGGGGTGAGGATGGTATTTTAGGGTATAGTGTATTTGGGGAATAATGGAAAAATAAATATCATGAATAAATAATGAGTTATATATGTGTCTTGAAACAACCTGATGACAATCTACATCTACCCTATTCTCACTTACAAGAGAGATCAAACCATACTCATGATAGTCACCATAAAGAAGGACTTGAGAGAGTTGTTTGGTTTGATGGTGATTGAGTTGTGCTTGGGAGATAAGGGAGACTTTAATTTAACTAATGAACCTACCATCAAACCTAAAACATCATTAAACACTTACATTTTATACCTTAAAGCATCTAACTTAAGAAGAACAGTGTGTGTAACCTCCATAAGTTATACCTTGAATATTTTATTATTAACACACCCTCAAACATGTGAACCAAGAGTAGGGAATACCATGGAATGACTGTGGGAGATTTAAAACACACATATGAATACAAATTTATAAAATAATTTTAATAATGCACTAAAACTAATGAAACTTTGACCCCTACATAGATGAAGATGACATTTTGATTGCCCAAAATTTTAACTATTATTCATAGAAGATAGACCATGAATTTGAAGACCAATTCTAAGAATGGGAAGTTCAAGAGACCCCTTCATATACCTGAAGTATTAGATCCTCACTTTGTCTCTCCTATATGGATTCAACACAAACCTAAAATCTTTTCCAGGGCTACCAAAGAGCTTATTGGGGAAAGTGAAATAGTTTTAAGCATGTTTTACATCTTTTGGACTAAAAAATCCTCTGAGGTATCGAACATTGACTCTGAGTTAACTTTTTGACCTCCATATATATGGATTTGAATGTACAAATTTGCACAAGCTATAAAACACCTATAAACACCCTATTTTCTTGAATTTCTTTCAATTTTAGCCCTTGGGATGCCATTAACAAGAAAGAGGGGGAAATTATAAGTTAAACAACATTTTAAAATTATTGGTGTAGATGGGGAAGTTGAAAGGTCATGGATTCCTAGTGTGGGGTCCATTTGATGAGTAAAAGGTGGGCTTGGATTTAAAAGGGGACATTTTTATGTATAGAATCACGTTGATATGACTATGGATGATAATGACACCCTTTTTAGAATTCTTAATACAATGTGACATTAAAACAATACCCTTTCCAAAGGTTTTCACAATGCAATTTGGGTTATACAACTTGTTTAGAGGATCACTTAATGGTTTAAAGGATGAAACAAGGTTTGAACTAGGCTTGGATAAGTATGTCATATAAAATAACCTTATGTACATTATATGCATCATTTCATGACTTCAAACAAGGATTGGAAAACCTCATATCATGCTAACAAGGTTTATATTAAAATAAGTGGCTTAAAATAACCCTAAAACTATAAAATCTATAAACCTTAACCTTGCCAAATTACCTTATCCTTTGTTAAAGATCCCTAATCTTGTCAAATAATGTTTAGATCACTCCCTACACTATAAGAGACCTTTGACACTCCTGACCTCACTCAATAACCATCATGACCATTTAACACATCACCCAAGGACTTTAAAATAGGCCATGACATATGTATCTCCCATGCAAGTTCTAACACAAATATGAAACCTTAAACCATGATAACAAGGTTTTTTTTTTAAAAAGAGAGGGAACCATGACAAACTCTAGACCACTATGTACAAGCTCTGAAGGTGTTTCATGAAAAGTTTTTGATTTTAGAGGCTTAAATATGACCTAGGAGGCTAAAATGTTAACATCTTTATAGACTAATATGGATTGACCAACTTGTTAGTCAAGGGAACCCACTAAATATTCATGATAATGACAAGACAAATACATAACATCATGACTTGGATGACCACATTCTTTGATTACCAATCAGATAGAGCACCTTATAACACGAATATGACTATAATAATAGCCACACATAAGGAAAAACACCAAAATAAATAACATATTAAACCATATAAACAACACATAACATCTAATAAATAATAAGATAATATGCCAAGCAATAAAGGTAGATAACTACATCTAAGACATGTGTTGACACACTTATTATAAAAAAGAAAACAACTAATAGATATAACTAATTTGAACATACCTTCCTCCTGTAGGATCAAATGAGAAGGTCATTTGATCATCATGGCACCTTGAAGTTAAATTATTATATGATGACTAAAATATAATCAAGTACTACTCATAAAAGGGGGAATTTCACTTGCAGATGGAGATATATGCATTATCATATCCTCTTGGGAGAGTAATATGATCTTATTGATCCATTATTAGGTATATAGGCTAGTTATGTGGACCAAAAACCTAGTCAAATTCATCCCACACCCATGTATTTTACATAAATGCTCTCATTTCTACCTTAGTCATGGGTTTCTCCTAATTTTCCATGTTCATATACAGTGATTATCTTATCGACCCAACTAGTATGCCTTGACTTGTGTCTTCATTATACTCCATATGATATAGTGACTTATCAAAGGTTCCAAACTCTTTTCAAGTCTCCAAGCATAGATTCTATACATCACTAGGGCCTTTATGTTTTGCATCTTGAGCCTGGTGAGGCATACTAAAGGGTCTTATGATCATCATTGCACCTTAAAGTTAATTTATTATACGATGGCTAAAACATAATCAAGTACTACTCATAAAAGGGAGACTTCCACTTGTAGATGGAGATATGTGCATGATCATATCCTCTTGGGAGAGCAATATGATCTTATTGATCCATTATTAAGTATATAGGCTAGTTATGTGGACCAAGAACCTAGTCAAATTCATCCCACACTCATGTATTCTACATAAACACTCTCATTTATACCTCAGTCATGGGTTTATCCTAATTTTCCATGTTCATATACAGTGATTATCTTGCTGACCCAGCTGCTATGCCTTGACTTGTGTCTTCATTCTACTCCATTCTACTCCATATGATATGGTTACTTGTCAAGGCCTCCAAACTCTTTTCAAGTCTCCAAGCATGGATTCCATACATCACTAGGGCCTTTATATTTTGCATCTTGAGCTTGGTGAGACATACTAAAGGGAAAAGTGTCTTCACTTGGTTTTTGTTTAAGAGGATTAAATTAAGGTACTATTTTATAAAATATTTCAAAAACTAGAGCATCCTCAATCTACCCCATAGGAGATGTAAGTCTTATAAGGGTCTAATGTTTATTAAAAATGCTTATGTACTACTACCAAAGATCATCATTATCCTCTTGACATCTCATGTGATCATGATCATGATTTACATTCTCATCCACTATTGGGATCTCATACTTATCAACAAACTCATCTTGGTAGCGAAGAATTGGTCCTTCATGTTTGATGAAACTAGAAACTTTAACATGAACACATACCTTTTATTAAATGTTTAAAGACTCTTGAAGTCTATCTTCTTGTTTTGAATCTACTTCAAGTTATACAAATGTTTTACTTTAATAATATTTAGGACTATCATTATAGAGAGCATATGCTATGTTATCAAGTAATTATTCAAGGTCACTTTCATCTTGGCCAATTGGAATGTCTTCATCTTATGACTCATATTTCATTCAATCACCTTCTTAAATTTCACCTTCTCTTGAATTATGGAAGACTAATTCATATCATTCCTTCCCAATAGGTGTTCCAATGGTGATTTATATTTCTTGTCCACTTAGATAACCTTCCTCATTTGTCACTACAATTATATATCCTTCACTTCTCTCACAAAGGGTAAACTCTTTCTCAAGGATTGGAATGGAAGATCCTTAAAAGAGTTTAAGAAGATTCATTATGCTCATTCAACTACTCACCTTTGAAAACCATGACCTCATATTTATTTTACATGTTATCTTAAATATACCTCCATGATGGGAATGTCTTAGGCTCTTGAGAAGGGAAGGGTGGGTTTTTAATGGTTTTATATATATCTTTATCTCTAACACTTTGATGTAGGATAAACTCATCTTCTTTCCCCTTTGACTGCACTACTTGTTTCCAAGTTATAAACTTGGATTTAAGAGCTCCCTCTATTATTTGTGTTATAATTTGGGGAAGGAATGAAGGTAACTTCTACTAAGATGGCATTGCTTCTATTTCTACCATTGATTGAGATATATGTTTATTTGCAAGCTCAACTTGTCTAGTAAGGTGAACCTCAAAGTCATGTTTGGTTTTATCACTAATCTCCTCAAGATAATTTGGAAGGGGTTGGGCCTATAAATTCTGATCTAGACCATGAATCTTATCCTTCTTAACACACACTCCCTCCCCATTTTACACTCTCTCTTAAACTATCTTCCAAGTAGGAAATGTTTGAAGGACTTCAGGGAGATTAGAATTTTTTGACACTCACTTATTTTGGATTGATGAGGGAGGATGGAATTCTAAAAAAATGTCTGATGTGGGATGGAAGAGGGAAAATGAGTCTGGTATAATTGGATTTGTTTCCCCTCATGAACCACTAGATTTTCCTATATATTTTTAATTATACCACCTACATCTAACATGTCACTAGTTGGTCTTTATTGATTTCCCTTCATGATAAATTTCCATTCCCTCCTAGCTTATTACAATGAAGCCCTCATATTCATGATTAGGTGACTAGGTGTCTCTTGGCCATATATCCTTTGTGTGTTAATCCCCATAATGTGTCTTTCATATCCTAATAAGGTTTTCTTAATGCTTGAAATATATGGAATTGAGACATGGATAAATTAAATAAAGTAATTAAGAGGGTAAGTGGGATACCAAGATAGATTAGGAGGATAGGTGGAATGCTAAGGAGGTGAATAGGACTCATAAATAGCTTGATAATATTTGAAGCAGAGAGGTTCATTATATGGATGATAGAGATCATATGGATGTTGATAATGTGGTATATGATAAAATTATACTCTATATGTAACCATTACTCATCATGATACACATGAATAATAATGTGAATTATCAAAAAAAATTATTGTTACCCTTAAGTGAAGACCTTATGATTCCTTCTAAAATGAATTCTAATTACAAATTTGTTTCTCTAATGCTTGAAGATCTTTGAGATGACCAAGTTCTATAAGTGAGTACCATAATTACTTGAATCTAGTCCCACTGAGCATGATAAAAATATTAACACTCCAAACCTCACCCTAAGAGGAGGTTGTTTAGGCCTACCTCCATGTTTGGGGTAACATTGGAATAACCCAAGGCTGTGGGTGACCTATGGATGGGATATAACTCTAGTTTATGGGGATATCTCCCATATCCATTTGTTATGGCTCAAAATCACTAATACCTACTGATGTTTGGGTGAAATGGATATAAGGGATACATAAAATAAAACATAATCTAAGGATGGTGATGCACCAATATGATAATCCACTTTATTTTCCTTAAATAACACTAATGAACTAGACAAATAACCTAGCTAATATCTCTAGGAGATCTTATGAAATAGTGTTTCACATGGAAGATTATGTTAGGTAGTTATAACATGAGGGCCATGAAAGTAAGTTATGATTTTAGACACTTATCTATCATATTCCATTTCAAGATCAATCACTAATACTTTTTTCACATCACGTGACCTACATAAAACACCTACTAGCATCTAGGTAAGACAAGGACCTGAAGTAGGAGAGAAACCTTCCACATATGCATATAAATAAAAAAATAACACACTAGATACCAATATAAAGGAATTAAAATATTTCATTTAATAGTCTAAGAGGTTTACAAAGTGTAAATCGAGGTAGAGTTTCCTCATACGTAGGTGGGGGACTTGTGTAGTGGCCTAAAAGCCGAAATTTATAGAATAATAGACAAAAAAGGGATGGAAATATGACTTGTAAAAATTACAAAGGAGTCATAATGATCTTCATTTACTCCATACCATTAACAAGTAGTCATAAAAATCCTCATACTCTCTCCATGCATTAGTGATCTTCAATAGACAATGTTGGGCATTGAAGTGGAGTGATGTAGGTTGGTGTAGAATTAGTTGACCCCATAAAGGCATGGAAATGATAAATATGTTAAAATACCCTCTCCTCATGATTTTTACAGTACATTAACATGATTCAATTAGGCCACAATGAGTTATTTAACAATCCACTCTTCTCCTTGCATGTTGACTAGGCTAGGAAACTACCTTTTCCTTCATAATGACCATGGATAAGTGTCATGTTTGCCTTCAAGAATTAGTTACATGGTGTAATTAATTTGAATTTACCCTCCTATCATCATCCCATGCCAACATCTACCTCTTCTTATTGAACAAGTAGTCCATACTTGGGCAATTAGGCACATTGGTTTAGTGTTAGGTGCTTGGTGTCCATGAAACTTGAATAAGACCTATAATATATGTAAATTATCATGATTTAGGTCTAAATAATTGTTAAAGTGGTTTATTTTTAGGTGTTTGGTGTCCATGAAACTTGAATAGAACCTATAGAATATGTAAATTATCATGATTTTAGGTCTGAATAATTGTTATACACCATTAATTAATACTTATAAGTATTATACACCAATAATTATACTTGATTTAGGTGGCTAGATCACCTCTTAGTATATTTTTCAGATTGCCTATTTGGTAAGGACTTGAAAAAGAAATTACAAGTTGATTTGTGAATAATGGGTGATTTGGAAAGGTAAGAAAAGTCCCAAACCACCCCTATAATTATTGGAAAACTTTAACCATGTCTTAAACCTTATATTCTATTAAAATCCTTTCAAAAACATAGTTTTTGGAGTTATCCATACAATTTTCATTCAGACTAATACCATGAACAGGGACTCCTCTATGTTTACTATGTGATTCAAGTATTCTTAGAGCCATTATACTATAAATAGATGTAAATTATTCATTATTTTCTCAATTAGGTCATTATTATAGTTTAAATATGATTTTGGATGTCTACCATCTTAATGATGGTTCATAAAGTATAGACCTCCACTCCAAAACTTATGTCCATGGATATTGAGTCCATAAACACCCTTTAACTACTCTTTTTCTAATGTAGATTGTACAAATAGAAATGAATGCAAGTTTGTGGACTTCGAGCTCCTTACTAGGAATTTTGGAGAGGTTGCATTCTTAGTGTATTTTCATAAAGATGGGACCCTTAATCCAAGTATTTATTTCATCAATATTGAGTTCATATGGGTTCCCAACTTCCCCTAAGATCCTTGGGTTTGAGACCCTCTTTGACGAAATATGTGAGTGTTGAAAGTGGTAGTTTAAGGTGGTAAATTAGGTGTAATATAGTTTAAGCTAGGTGTTAAAACTAGATTTGGCACTTTATTACATTATCTTATATAAAACATATTTATCAGTGTCTAAAAAATCATTACACACCTTCTCATGGTCTTAATTATTCTTGAGGGTTAGATTTGTCACCAAGATGGAGGTGGTGATTTGAGAACTCTAGAATGGCTTTAGGCTATGTAGGCTTAAACTCAGTCTCATGATTCTGAGGCACCTATAGGTGAACTGATGGCCTTAACATCATCATATCACCTCTTTCTACTTGATCTATACACTTTTTACTTACCTCTAAATTTTTAGACCACTATCCTAGTCCCTTTCTCATGAAGGCTTACCATGTTTCTCATTCTCCATGCCAAGTGATTGAACTAGTTGGTGCTAGAGATCAAAGTAGGAAAAATGTCCCTCTCTCTCTACTATTGATGGTGTTGGAAAAAATGAAACACTCTCTTAGGACCTAATAATACTTTTGGGATTAGGTCTTCCCCTAAATCTATCCTCTATATATCTTTTATCACATTACTTAGGGATTATGAGAAGTTAGGTCTATATATACCTAAGGGCTTGATTGAGTGATCTTATTCCTCACGTGTGTCTCCTATCACCTTAGAAATTTTTTTATGACTTATTAATCCTTCCTTATGTTCTCTCAATGTCATCTCAACCTCTCTCCCATGGTATGTGTTAAGTTTCATTACTCACTACTAAGACCAAGTGATTGAGGGTAGGTGTTAGAGACCTTAGTGGTCTCATCCCTACTTCCACCATGTTGATAAATATATAAGTTTATATGGAATTATTTAATATTCTAGTAACACCTTTTGAACATGGATTCTTTCAATTATGCTACCTACACACCTTATTGAATGGACCTAGGGTTTATGCATTACTAGGCTTGTATAGCCCTAATGCAAGGGTTTGGGTTATTTTGCCTTTATTGAGACTCTCATATTTTCTTAAATACTCTATTAAATATCTTCCCACTTCTTTATATAATGTTTCCAATCCCTTAAACAACCCCTAATCATGTAAATTCCTTCAATTCTTAAGCATAGTCTTATGTGTATTAGATTTTAGGCCTAATGGTTCAAAACCCTATCAAGACCATTTTTAGCTACCTCAAATAACTAAATATCACTTTATATGGATATATTTATGAATAAAAATTATTATGCCTCTATTTTCACTCTATCTCTTCACTTTTGCATACGGTTTAACACACTTTGGCCTTGTTATATGACCCTGTTTGTAGGTGGCTCAAGTTTGCCTAGACTATATAAGAGATGAGATTTGCTATCATGAAAAATTTATTCCTATTAAAATCACATCCATTTTAAAAATTTATTCATCAATTTTAAATTAAAACACTTAAATACACCTTTAATGGGTTCCTTTTCTCAATTTGGCATTCCCTTTCATTCAAGATTGTAGATGTAATTTTGGGGATTTGAACTGAGTGAGAAAGGAAGAGATGAGGTGTCTCATTAAAATAAGTCTTCCATAGATAATTTTTAATTTTTATATTATGTTACCATGTTTATATTTTTTATTTAATTCTCCTTTAAAATTCAAATAGGGCTCCTTTGACAAACTTTATCTCCATCTACAGTCAGGCCTGTAGGTTGTAGTCATAGGCCCTTGACCATGAGTGGTAATTTAAGACATGATTAATGTTTATTGATACTTTGGATTGACCTAAACATATTTATGAACTTATAACACTCACTCTAACCCCATTAAAAATGTTTAACCTCATCTAATGTTAGTGCTTCACCTACCCTATAGGCTTGTGTGCACTAAATGGGGCTTTGACTGAGCTTGTCTCCTTTCAGAATTAGTTTGGTGTATTTAATCTATTTGAACTTGATTAATCCATTTATATACTTATTTATAAGTCTTTATGATTCCAAAATGTCCTTTAATACCTTCCACACTCTCTATTTCCCATTCCAATAGTCCATACTCCATTTGTTAGTCTACACCATAGGCCTGATGTGACTGTGAGGGCTTGCCACTATAGAATAGGCTAAGGGTGAGGATGGTATTTGAGGGTATATGGTATTGGGGTAATAATTTAAACATAAAAATATTGAATTATGAATTAGGTACATATAGGTATTGAAAAAACCTATTGATTATCTACATCTACCCTTTTCTCACTTGCAAGAGAGATCACACCATACTCATGACAGTCACCATAAGGAAGGAATTAAAGAGTCATTTGGTCTAATGGTGACCCAATTATGATTTGGATAGGATGTATAATTAATTTCCCCAAATAACCTAACTTCAAACCTAAAACATCATCAAACACTTCCATTTTATGCCTTGAAGGGTCTCCCATAAGAAGAATATGCTTGTAACCTACATAAGTGACACATTGAAGATTTTATTTCTAACACACCCTAAAACATATGAAACAAGAGTGATTAATACCATGTAATTACATTTATTTTCTTTAGAACACACATACAAACATTTCAAAATAAATTCAATTATGCACCAAAACTGATGCAACTTTAACCCCTGCATAAATGAAGAAGACATTTTAACTTCCCAAATTATTAACTAGTGTTATAAAATTATAAGACATGAATTTTAATACCAATTTTGATTATGAGAAGGTCAATATACCCCCTTACTCTTCCCAAAGTATTAGATCCTAATTTTCTCTCTCCTATATAGACTGAGCACAAACCTAAAAGATGATCTCAAGATATTAAAGAGATTGGTGGGGAATGTGAATGGTTTTGAGCCTATTTTTCATATTTTGTAATAGAAAATAATTTTAGGTACCTAACATGAACTCTGAGTGAACTTTATAAACTCCCTATATATAGACGTAACCCTATAGAACCTGAAAACACCCTATTTTCTTGCATTTTTTCTAGTTTCAAGCCTTGGGATGTTGTTGGTAGTTAGGAAGGGGGAAATTATAATTAAAAAAATAATTCAAAACTATTGGTGTGTATGGGGAAACTAAAAGGTCATGGCTTCCCACATGTGGGGTCTATTTGATGAGTAAAAGGTGGGTTTAACTTTAGAAGGGGGTCTTTCAATGCATGAAAACACCATAATATTACTATGGATGATGACCAGATCCTTTTAGGACCTTTTAATAAAATGTGACATTAAAAAATTACCCTTTCCAAAGGTTTTCATAATGAAATTTGTTTTATACAAAATGTATGGAGGATCACTTAATGGTTTAGAGGATGAATCAAGGTTTGAACTAGGATTGGACAAGTGCCATAGAAAATAACCTTATATACATCTTAAGACTAATTTCATGATTTAAAAAAAGGATTAGACACCCTTATATCATGCTAAAATTTTTCTTGTTATAATAAGTGGCTTAAAAACATCCATAAAACTATAATAACTAGAAAACTTAACCTTGTCAAATTACCTTAACCTTTACTACTAGATTACAAGAGACCGTTGACACTCCTTACCTCACTTAATGACCATCATGACCATTTATCACATCACACAAGGAATTTAAAATAGACTATGACATATGGATCTCTCGATTAAATTCTAACATAAACATGAAACCTTAAACCATGATAACAAGGTTTTCAAGAAGCAAAGAGGGAACCATGACAAAAACTATCCCACTATGTACAATATATGAAAGGTTTTCATGAAATGTTTTTGATTGTAGGGGTTGAAATTTGTCCTAGGAGGCTAAATTATAATCAATTCCATAAAGGGGATGGGGGGAGAGCTTATATGCTAAACTCATTTTTCAAAATAAACACACAAGAAAAATCAAAAAGAAAAAGCTCTTATGAGAACTTAATTAATTTTTTAGTTTGTTTTACAACACCAAAATGAGATATGAATTGAAATTTTCTTTTAATTTTTTATAAAATTGAAACTAAGTATTCTTAACACCTATAAAATATTATTTTAGAAGTCAAAATAGGGATGTATGATTGTCAAATAATTTTAGAACTTGTTGTTTTTGCTTTATTTTTTTTGACATAGGTTGATTTCACCATTATACAAAGCATTTTCACCATTCCATAGTGTGATTCTACCATTTTTCAAGATGAATTCATTGAAATGTATATATAGAAAGATATTTTTTTGTGATTCTACTGATTATAGGGTGCTATCAGTAATTAGCAAGGCATTTCGACTGATGTGTAGGGTGATTCTACCAAAATGTTAGAAATGAGAGAAAATAAAATAAACATATCAGTTACCTATATGTTTTGGCCCAGGATGATCATGTTGTTCTTTTGGAAAACCCACCATTCCATAGGTTAAACCCACTAATCTATAAGTTAATTTCACCAGTCTATATAAATCACATAGATAGACATGAAATAAAAAACTTGATTTTTCCATTTGCATGATTGATTTCACTATTACTCAGGTCGATTCTACCACTCCATAGGATGTTTTCACTAATGTTTAGGTCGATATCACTGTTTCATAAGTCAAATTCTCTGATTGATCTAGACATCGTAAAAATGTAAAATGAGAGAAAAATAAGTGAAAAATAGCCTCCAAAGAGGGTCTAAACATAAAATAATGACTAATAGTTGTGTGAGATGCATGCTTACATTGAGCATACTAAAATGTACATTAGGATTATAATACAATTTTAGATCATGTGTTGGTTAATAAATACCTAAAATAAGGATAAATACCTAACTTATCAAGACTACTCCCTCAAGGGGCATTGTTAATGACTTAAAAGAGATAATTAAGAAATTAAAACCATTAAACCTCCCAAATAGATATTCTCCCACACAAGCAGTCAAAAAACATGATTTTCTCCAGATTTGGTGTTCTAAGTCTTTTTTAATGAAGAAAAAAATGAGCCTCCATCATCTCCTAGTGCACCAATGGCTAAGAATCAAAATATTTTCATCAATTTTTGCAGATAGGTGGAGCTTGTCTATAGCTATTTATACATAGTAAGTTTATATAACTAAAGCTTTAAAATTGTGGTAAATAAATCTTTAAAATTGTGGTCTTAGACCTCTTATTTATATCTTTTTGAAAATTTCTAAGATCAACCAAGACCATCCATCTTGAGATCAAGATGTGTGGCCATGAACTAATTTAATTGTGGAGACATAAGCCATAAATATTCCCATTAATATTTGGAATAATGGGGCATTGATGAGGCATGGGAGGGATTAATTTTGATATTTATCCCTTTAATGGATTATGGATTCCACCCCATTTATGATGTCATGGGATGTTGTAAAATTGAATATTGAATTTCTAGTAATTAGATATTCAATAACTTTCATGGAATTTTTACTTAAGCTCTTGATTTGGTTTAATTTTCTTAAGTGGATTTCATTAATTTTATACAATTATTTGAAAATCTACTACACACTTAATCAACCTAGTCAAAAATGTCATTTTACCAAGTCATAATTTGACTAGAGTATAATTAGAAGAAGGTGTCAGTTGCATACAGGGTAATACCCTAGTTAGGGTATTATGGATGAGAAATAACACATGCATGTGACATTTGATATTGAACTATAATAATTTAGTTATCCAAGATGTTATTTTGTCTAGTCACAATTTGATTCAAAATGATTTAGGAAATAAATAATAATCACATAAAATGCATTGCCCCATTCAAGGATACATTTGCACAAATCAACACCTGTAAGTGACAAGTTTAAACATTTTAGAGCATTTTAGTGATTTTGGTCCAGATTGTGTATTATTTAATAAATAATTTAGATTGAAAATTTGAGAACAATAATGATAGGAATTGAATGTATACATTAGTAAAAAAATTGAATAGGTGTAGGATGATCAATATCAAGATATAATAATGTTAAGTATGTGATGTAGAGTTTAGAAATATGTGACCTAGTAATTTAAATTGTGTATAAGATACCACCAAATGGGTGAATATATAAAATGAGGAACTTGTGTATATATTTATATGACCTTAATGTGTATATATTAGTAATTCTAGATCTATGTAGTGGAACTCAACCTTGTAAGTACCTATGAACACTAGACAAGAATAAGTGAAGCATGTATATATGATAAAAATTGGCTATACTAAGATAGATATCATATGTATGTTTGGAAAGTATAAGAAATGTAAATGTGGAAATTAATACAATCTATAATTTGTATTTTTGAGTAAATATTTAAATGTTTTTGTGTCTTGACATATTACATTTTTTTTTGTATTTTTTGGATATAAGTTATGTAAAATCAACATGAAAATGAAAATATATATAGGGAATGAGAAATAAGGAAAGTATGTAAAAATAAGGAGGAATAATACTAACTAATGAGTATCATTAAAGACTCACTATTAATGTGTTCTATGTAAAAAACAAAAATGTTAATCTCTCGTGTAGTGAGATTTCTATGCCAAAATTGAATAATGTTACATTACGAATTTGAGTATTATTCATCATCAAAATAATAATAATAATAATAATAATAATAATAATAATAATAATAATAATGCTATATGGAATTGCCTCCAACTATAGAGTTAATCTTTATAAACTTTTATTTGAAATATTGATTGTGATTTTAACCTTTGAAACTATTCTTATTATAGGAATATGGTGGTGTGAAGGTTCTTATGCTAGAAAGTTTCCTATGAGAATGTTTGTTGGCTTAGCATGATTTTGTATTTGTAACTTAGGCTCTTTATTATTTTATGGCATTTCCTATGTGTTTTGAATTTTTGCCTTGGTAAATTATATCTATGAATGATGTTCCTTAGAATGTTTAGTAAATCCCAAACCTTGTTGACCAAAATTACCAACTATTGGAATAGGATTAGTGATGCCTTGGGCCTGCTTTCCCAAACCTTTACCATGATAATCAAACTATTGTAGATATGTTTGACCAAACCCATACTACTTTGAAAGTTGAGCCTCATTTTAGATAGATATATTTGTATCTTTTACTTCATTTACTTGTTATTGTTATATTGTTTCTTATTTTTATTAAGCTATGTGAACCTTTTATTATTATGAGTTATGCTTTGGTAACCTTTTTTGTATTCTTTCTAATTTTGACCTTTTTTGAATCTGTAGATGTGCCATTGTATGTTATGTGGATGATGTTTCAATGTCTGAGTCATCTATATCAATTATCTATTATAGTTCCCTTTTTAATGCTAAACATGAATCTGTGTGGTTCCCATGCATTATATGATATGCATAATAATATATGAATTTCCTCATTGGGTGTAGGGGATGTAGGTTGATCAAATCAGATTTAATCATTTCCCTTATTATCTCACTTGAACTCTTATTGGAACTTTTTAATATTGATAAATAACTTATAATAGATGCATTTTGTTGTAATTTATGATTTGGATATGGAAGAGTGTGAAGCGCAACTTTGATATGTGTAGATGTATATACATTATAAACACTAGCATATTCTAAGGAATTTATACATGCAATTTGATTTACCAATAATATGATCTATTCACATAATAAATAATTTTGAATATTTAATTCTAATATAAACTTGTTGATACTAGTAATTTTATCCATTAGAGTTTCATAAGTGAAAACCCTAGTTACTTATGATTGAACATGTAGGAACACACATATATAGGAGAGGTGTGCATAGGTTGAGTATGGGAATTAGTAATAATATTATAGGATAATTCATCTCATGGAGGAGTGATATCATGGACCTAGTTAGAGGAAAAGTATATATTACCCTCATTGATATGAGGAGGAAAAAGAGATTCTTTATTATGTATAATATATGACATGAAAATTAAAACATAGTTGTTATCTTATGTAATAAATCCTCTATGTGTGTAAGGGTTGGATTATTAATATAATTACACATAATAAAAAGATAACATGCTATGAAATATGACATATAGTTTAACTGATTTAAATCATCATATACATGTGTGTTTATGTCATCTTTGATTTCATTCCAAATAAAAGGAAACAAGCCTACATGATAAGATATAAAACTTTGCATCAAAAATTAATTAACTTCATCTATCATTATTATCATGATTATATGAAATATAAATCTAGTTGACATCCTAGAAGGCAATAAATAAAAACCCTAGTGTTATTTAGGGTTATGGTTTGTGTAATGTTTGATGTAAGTCAGGTTTACCAAATGTTTTAACCTTTTAAGACTTGGATGGTGTGAATCCTATGTTTTTAAAGGGATGAGTATATTAAATTAGGGTATAAATATGAAATAAATATAGCCATTGATTTATTACAAAATTAGCTAAATTTTATCTTTCTAAAAATAATAATTTATAATTTAAAGGAGAACTTATTTGGAAAAAAATGAGATGGATGATCTAGGGGATCAAAATAGAGGCAAAGGATAGTCTAAGTGTCACAAACAATAATTTGGTATCAAAACCCCTCCTAGATATTAGTGCCCTAATTTTAAAATAACACCATGTGGTGATAGTGTCCCTATTTTAGTGGTAGTGTCCTTTGTGTAAAACTACTTTAAGCTTCTAGGTGCACTTGTGTCTGGGTCTGTCAATCTTGTTCTTGCATGCATGAGTTTTGAAACCATATAGATTATTTTTTGACTAATTTTATGATAAAAACCTATTATTACATGTTGCTAGTACATACACTTGATACAATATTTAAAGTGTGTCTGTTAGAGGGGTAGGTTGGACATCCTCAACACCCCATTATTATGAGAGTTATTTACATTCCAATACTCTGTAGAGGGATTGAGTTTGATGTAGTCATACCCATATAAGTGTTGGTACAAGTGAAATTAAATCTAGTATGATTGTAGACCTGAATGCTTTAAATATGCTTGAAGTTATAGATTTGACTAATATGAGATTAGGAATGTTGTAGAGGGTAGTATGTAGAATTAGGGTAGAGTAGGGATTGAAAACCATAATTGTGCATAACTTGTTCTAAGTTTGTATTTATAATTTTAATATCATTTCCATCTATTGGTTATAGGGATAAAAATCATGTATATATACTAATATGATGATTGTGTGGGTGTTAAAAGAGGCCTATGCCTACCCTAGGAGATCTAATATTTGAAAAGATATCTATTTGTGGAAAAGGGAGGGAAAGGAAAGTAGCACAAAAATTGGGACACTACTATCATGTGGTGCTATTGTCCCTATTATGGATCTAGTGTATAGGTGGAATAACCTAAGGTATGAAGGGCCATGATACAAGAATGAGGGTTTGAGACTACTTTAAGGAAAACTAGGGATGCCTATGGCCCACACAAAGGCTAGATAAGTGTGAAAACAAGTTTAAAAATAGGTATATGACTAAGCTAGGGATAGGTGGTCTCAATTATCACTCTTAACACTCAAGTGTCATTTTAGGTGAACAAAATGATTGTTGGTCATAAGATAGCTGAATCGAGGAATGATAATGAAGGATTTCTACATCCTTAGGTTAGGCAAAAAAAAAATATGGGTCATCTAAGGTGTAATTATCATCATAATTAGGATTAGTGGGATTCATTTTTAGGGGATTAAAACATTATGTTGATATAAGATTAATGGGAGTGAGGATTATTAGTAATGATCATAGAATCCAAAAAATCATTAGTTTAATTATTAAAAAACTAAGGTCACAAGGTAGGTGTAAATTGAGCGATGATGTGAAAAGAAAGGTCCAATGCTTTTAATTTTAGGTTAATTTTATAGGGTTCATCATCATGAGAATCAAGGACATTGGGTCGAATGATTTACACAAGATGGTGAAAAATATAACCTTATTTTGAGTGGATGTGATAGTTAAAACACTGACATTAACAAAATGGTATTATAGATAAAGGTTCAAAGGTTGAGATTTTATAGACACCATGTTCTTGGAATTGCTCAAAATTTCAAGGGTTGGTATCAAATTGTACCTTATAAGTGGAAACCATGTAATGAAACTTCATGCATTGGAATTTGAAATTGTCCATAACCATCATGTGTTAAGTCTAAGGGTGGTTGATAAATATATTATAATATAGAGGTAAATTGACTATGATGACCTTAACTCAAGCCATAATAGGTGGTACCTATTGACTAAATTTTCACTTGGTGTCAAAATTGTTCTTCCAATTTAGGATGAAACTCTATAGGTTTTTCAAATTTTTGTCATGGTCTTTTCATGGTCTCTAATAATTCCATATGGTCATATGTGTCCTTGTCAAGTCTTGTCCAAGTTCTGATCTTATGCCCACTTATCTAATCCTATGGATCAAATACAAGGTCTTTGAACTATTAAACATGGTAAAAGGTTTGTCATGGTATAAGGTAATTAGTGAAGGTTATTTATATTTCATTAATATCATAATACCATGTACTAACCTTTTATTTGACTCTCATATGCAAAAAATGTCAATTGGGCCACCTTTTGACCCATTTGAAAGAGTTGGAAATACCATTCAAAAAATAAAACATTTCAAGAAGATTCCTAATTTACCTGATGTTAGAAACAAGTTATTGGAGGTTCATAGATAGTCATATACTGACAACACTTGTTGTTCAATGCCTAAAATTGGTAAAATGAGACTTTAAAAGCACTTGTATGGCCTTGAAAGATTATACTTCAGTTAGAAATGGTTTTTAAGTTTCCATTGGGATCCATAATATAATTTTACATCTTTCGACTAAGTTTTAGGTCAAACTAACACTCTAGACACTTTTATCCTCAATCACTACTTTCATAAGCTCAATAAGGCAAATTTGAACTAAATGATATGGCCAAGAGAGAGAGAAAGAGATAGGATATGAAACATTGGAAATTTTTAGGGGTTCTAATAATCTTGAAATAAGTTTCATTGTTTTGTATAGTGGTTGTTTATTATCTATGAATAATCACTAAGAGTGACAACATGTCACTATGGCCTATCCATCCAAGAGGGGTCTATTCTTGTACATGTTTCTCCACATCATAAATATATGGAGAGGAATGGTTTTGAACATGTTTAAATAGGTTATGGATATAATTGTAATGGTTATTTCATTAGCAAAATCATCTCTATGAAATATCATCACTTCAAGGAAATAGGTGTTGATCTATAAGTTGTTTTAGTGGATCCTGCTACAAGTTTATTTTTTTTATTCATGGTGGTCATTATCAAAGGTTTAAAATGATTCATCTCTCATGGAATATCCTTAAGTTTCATGGATTTCATATGTTTTTGTCTAAGATGTGTTTTTATCCATATTCTTCAAGTGTGTTTGCTCTTAGAAGATATAGTTTGTGTTGAACAATCCACTATATGTTTAATTGATAATTTTGATCAATTATTAGAGGTGCATCACGGTATAAGATTATAAATGACATTTATCTATTTCAATCATGAGATAAATCAAGACAATAGTTTAATACACTTCTAATGAGAAGTCATAAGTATTTCCTTCATATCTACCTATATGAACTATAAGGGTAGTTTGAAATATTCTCATTACTCATGGAAGGATATAAAATATCTCCTTATACACTCACATGTTATTTATTTTTACATTTCCATCATCAATTTGAATGAGTCCACTAGATTTTCTAAGATAATACATAGGTCATATGTATGTGTTTTCTATATATAGTCCAAACAAAACTAGTAAAGTGAGTTGAAAATGACATAATTATTATCATATGCTTTGTGATACCTTTAAGGAGTAATCAAGATGTATGTAGTGGTTTGATAGTGTGTATAAACTTATAACTTAAGAGGTGGGTCTTTTTATCCCTAAAGCCAGTAAATGAGACCTATAGGCCCCAAGCCTCTAGGTCCTCATTTTTGACCAAAACCAACATATAATCAACACACAAAAAAATAAAAATAGTTAAAAATTCTCCAATTTTCCTCAATTTATAATGAAATATGACATAATCCATCAAAGAGTAACTAGGTCACTTGGATAGTCATAGATAGTCTTAGGACTAAGTACATAGTCTAACAATCATGTAGATGACTTGTAACAAATAGATATGGTTAAGGGTTTGAAAGTGCCAAGAAACTTATGTATTATACCTTTTATTTGGATTAAATATTTAGGTTTTGAAACTTCAAAACATCATGGAAATATAAATTATTTTACTTTCCAAACCTAGATTTAGTCATCATACCCTAAAGGCCACCTACAAACCTACTTTAAGAAAATTTCATTATTTAAGATGAAGAGAAGAGACAAAGATATTTGAAAATGATTTAAACATAATCAAGACTATAAAAATGTTCAATAATATTTAAAAGGTCAATATGTGAATGGTGAGGTCCTAAACTTTAATTACATAGTCATGAGCCCTAACAAGCACCTATAGGTTGTTAATTAAAAAATTAGATAAATGTGCATATAATAAAGAGGTAGAGATATTGAGAAATGATGAGAACCTAATTATAAACATCAAAAAAATTCAAGGATGAGGATAATATTAGTGGTGTGATGGTGAGGTTGGTAAGTAAAGGAAGATAGTCAAAATACTCTTAGTGTCACCTACAAGCTACATAAGGACATCTTGATCCTAAGCTTAAGTGAGAAACAAAATGATATAAAAAGACTATGATGCCTACCTCAGATGGATCAAGAATTCATAAGGTGTTTTTATATCAAAATAAAAAAATTAATTATTGATAAAATTGAGTTCTAATATCCATACATAATCAAGATGAGCAACTACAATTTACTTGATCTATGAGGGGTTTGCTTTATTGAGGAAAGGGTAAAGGAAGGTGAGAGGTATGAAAAGATGAATATTATTTGATTAATTATTTATTAAAGAAATAAAAAAATTATTGAACCCTCATACTATATGATATGAGTATAAAATTTTCAAATCCCCATTTAGGTTTGTAGGCCTAATTCACACACACAAGCTATCTAGCTAATCATGAGAGAGTTTGGTGTTTTGAGGGTTTTATAGGTATAGTAAAACTTTTTAATTTGGTATAGAGGTTTTTAATGAGTGTTATAAGGAATAAATGGTCAGTTTAAAGCTACACAAGTAGTGGATACTACCATTTTTTAATCTCAAACCTTGCCCACTCCATTGACAAGTGATAGTCTTGAGACCAAGGGGTCTATTTGAACTCAAAGCAAAATGCAAGTATGCTAGACCTCATGAAGGGTCCTTTAGTAAATTAATATTCATATAAAATTTTTCCATAAACTTTCATGAGGCACTAAATCTTAGTTTTTAGTCCAAATGCCTTTGAGGGCTTGCAAGGCGGTAATAAACATTAAACCCCAAGCCTCTTGACCAGTACACTAGATGTATTCAGTAGGGTAGTAGCCACTAAAAAATAATGTGGAATCATGGGGGTGATTTTTTTAAATGTTTAACAAACTCTCCCTATAGTGAGATTAAGTTTTAAGGCCCAAAACCCAATTTTGACCTATCTCAAGCCCAAGAAACACTAAGACTATTACCTAAGTAGCTTTAGACACTCACACCATCTCTCACACTTTGCATGGGAATTTGGGACATTTGAGATAGTTTATGATGTTATTAAATATTTTTTTTAGGTTTTAAGGATGTCAATTGGTGATATTTTTTATGAACAATTGTTAAGACCCCAAACAAGACCTAAACCCTCCTAAAACCCTAATAATGACCAATCAAGGATAAAAGACCTCTAATGCACATATAATTCCATATTTAGATCCTAATATATATTTCATATTGTTTACTACTCCAAATAAGTTTTACATATGAACTTTTATGCTGATGTCACCTATATGAACTATCATAAATGCCTTATTTTGTGTGTTTTTGGTGTTTTTTAGGTGTTTTGAGAAGGAAAGAACTTCCTAATAATTAAACAAGGTCACTTAGGATGTGTAATAAATATTAAATCCTAAAAAATTTCATATTATATTATATAAGAGATCAAACTATGACTATTTTCCAAGGTAGTCTCAAACAAGCATAAAAAGAGACTGTGGCAAGGTAATTTCATGGTTTCCATACTTCCATAGGGTCTTAGGATGTCAAAATTGACATGTAGGTTTTCTATGTAATATTTAAAGTTAATAAAATTATTTTGAGTTATTTAACACCTATTTAATAATTATATATCAATAAAATAGGGTTCTAGGGAAGGAGACCTGATTGACGCCTTATTTAAGAAAGAGAAAGGCAAAAAAGATGGACTTCCACTCAGAGTCATAAGATGAAATTTGAAATGTATATATAAAGAAATAATGGGTCCTATAATGTTCTATTTTTTTTCTCATTATAATTTTTACAACTTCCTACATAAGGAGGTTTATAGGTTCTTAGGGTTACAAGGAAAATAGGCTTAGTAAGGGCTTGAGGAGCAAAACAAGTTCTTGGGAATTGTTACATAAACCAAAATGGTTTAATTAAAACCTAATAACATATTTCAAGAAAATTTATGGAGATATTATGACTTTAATTAGATGAAATTGAGTTTTAGGCCACTTGAAACAAGCTAGGTGTGAGATTTTAAGAGTCTCAAGACACCTATGCACATGAATGATGAAATTTCAAATTACATGTGCTTATTAAGGCTTGGAAGATGTATAATGAGTTATATGAGATAATTTAATGGAAAATTCATGATTTTAAATTCCATTTTTCACTCTTTTCATCCAAGAAGGATAATTTCCAAGATGCTAGTCAAAGTTTCAAGCCAAGTTGTAACCCCTATAGCACATGGAAGGTTCAAGTATCTTTAGGAGTGAGACACATGGACTTTGAGGTCTATTTGGATTATATCATAACTCCATTTATTGTTTTAATACATGAATAAAATTTTCAATCTACTTGTATTATTCCCCCTTATCTCTCTTCACACTTCTCTTTATAAGCAGACACCTTTGGTTAAGTTGGAAAATCCACATCTTGTATTGAAAAGCCCTTCTTATTTGAGTACTATTATTGCCTTTGAATAAAATATTTCAATCTAGTTTTGATTTATTAACCTTTTTTTTAAGTGTGTAAATTAGTGCATAACCATCTATGTTCTCTATACTCTTTCATTTTTTGTGTTCATCAACTTGCAAATTAGTGAATGACAAGCGATAACCATCTATCTATGTGTTCACCTTACGGTTTCATGTTTTGAGCAAGTAGTATACTCTCTACAAGGTCAAATGAAGTGTATTTATTTTATATTTATGTATATAGTTGAAAGTAAGGGTACTATTATCTACAATCACACCTCTTGTGCATCAACCTTAAGAAATGCATTACATATCACCTTCATGTTTGAGATACTTATGTTAGAAAAACCTTTGATGTTGAAGTCAATTTTTTGAATCATATTTCATAGTGAAAATACATGGTGGTATTTTTGAGATTAAATTGGTTCATCACCTTATTATATAAGGTTTATTTATTTTTCTCTCTATCCCTTTTGAACCCCAAATAAGCTAGTAGTATAGGTGATGAGCTTTAATATACATATCAAGGGAGTGAGCCCTTCAATATATATGTTTATGCCTGATATAGACAACTCATAAGTATAGGGATAATCCCATGTTACACTTACTTTGGATAAGGATTTAACTACCTCTCCAAGGGTGAAAATTTGAGTGACAATAGTTTTAGCATGCCTAGTTGAATATTGTCTCAAACACTTCATGTCAAGGTGAATGCTAGTTTTGACAAGACCATAACTACATAGGTGTTTCCTAGTTAGCATTTGGAGATTCCACTAAAGGTATAAAATCTATTTATAGAAATATTTATTATTTCTCATTATTTCATGCTTTATGGTCTTTAGTGGGTCAGCTACTAGTAGAAGTAACCATCTTACAAATGCACTCCCTCATCTTGAACTTCCTATTGAATTTTAGTACCCTAATCCTATCTTAACATTCAAAGAGCCTAAAAAATAAGAATACTTTGAGATTTAAGAAGAGAAAAAGAGTGACTAAGATTTTGGAGGAATATGGCTAGACAACATGATTTCCCAACTTTCAATACTAATAATCTCATAAACCTTGCTACTTATGTTCATATCCTTCCCAATGCCACCAAGAGTGTTCCTTCTTTCAATGGGGAAGGTATTATAACATGAAGTGAGTTTATTACATACATTTATAACTTCTACAATTTTCCTAATATCATTGAGAATGATATAATAATTAGATTGCTTACCATGTGTCTTAGCAAAAAAATCCCTTGATTAGTATTAAACCTTACCAAGAGGATGCATTAGTACTTGGGATGAGTTTAGGGAGTTGTTGACTACAAGTTTTGAGGACAAAAGTAATTATACATCACTAATTCATCAGTTGAATGCCATCCAAATAGGGCCTAAGGAATCCATGCATGAATTAAAATAAAGGTTATAAATAACATGAAATAATATGTCACCTCTCATGAGACCCCTACAAGTTTAGTTTTCCCAACATATCTTAGAGTTATTGGGACTGATATAACTATCACATTGTAATTCATAGGAGGGTACGCTTTACCTAATGCCTATTGTTGGCCATTTTGGCCCACATACCAACTTCTACCTAGTTTAAATAGTTTAGTAGGGTCCCAACATTTTATTAATGGATTAGGTGGTTTCTAAGTAGGCTCAACTTTGCAAATGGAGAGGATCCAATAGTGGTGCAAAATATTTTATTTAGCTAAGTCTTTACTTGTTCATTCTTTCAGTGATAAACAAAAAGTCTAAAGACATGAATTCCTTTAGACAAATTGACCATGAAAAAGTGATAAATAAAAATTATAAAGACATGAATTCCTTTAGAAAAATTATTTGAAGGAAAATTCTATAAGAGAAAATCCCAAATAAATAAGCCATATACAAAAAGTCTGAATGAAGTGTCCACAGGAGAAAAGGCTAAAATAATTATTTTGGGAAAGTAGCCAAAGAGAAAAGCTTGAAACAAATAAGCCATGGATATTAGTCTAAAGGAATACATGCAAAAATGAAGATATTGAGATCAAAAGGCTAAGGAATTACAAGGATTTAACATGGAATTTCAATGCTACATATCTGATCTTAACATGGAATCTCATGCATGTTTTAGTTTTCAAAGCCCCTTTTCATGTAAGTGGAGGCCATTTGGAGTTGATTGGTCCTGAGTTTGAGATAAATTTTGTCTAAGTGTCACATATATTATTATTTATCTTGATAATTAAATGTATTAATACTTATAACTTGTTCAAACCAGAGTTACTCATCTAAGGATTGGCATAGCATCATCTCATGTAAGATGGAGTTACTTGGAGTTGACTACATAAGGTTTATCATGCATTTTCCTTATTTTCTATGTAAAGGAGATTATTTTTTTTAACTCAACTTCCAAATGCATCAAGTGTCTCTTTGAAGATTTGGTGTATCTTTCATGCATGGAGTAGATTAGTCCAAGATGGGCCCACCATCCTTTCCCAACACCAAGAGCTTTTTCATGCAGGACATAAGACAAAAGGATATTATTTGAAGTATATTTATCTTTTGATAACTCAATTTAGACTTGTGTGATGTGGGATTTGATCTCCTCTCTTATTTTAAATGCCAAATTATTGGCTTTGGTATGATTTTTAATATATAAGTTAGCTCTTCAGCCATTTGGAATGATCCCTCTCTTGATACAACTAGACTCTATTAGGATTGAGTTTTGTAACCTTTTCAGATAAATAGAAGGACCGTTTTTGGATTCCAAGGGGCTAGTATAGTGTATTTATGTTAGTGATTTACATATGTGATAGAATTTTCTTCCTTATCAAGTCCTGATTCTTACCTCATTACTAGTTGATCATATTAATTAAGTTATGTTCTATGTTTGATGTCTTTTGGATAAAGTTATAGTGTATGTATGTGGCTAGTTAGTGCATTGAATCAATCCTATAACATAATTTTCCTTAGGCTTTGATCACTAGATAAAACCTTTTTATGCAATAATGATGCATAAGAGTCAATTGGAGTTGAAGATTCAATCTTTTCTTGTCTAACGAGTGTTTTAGAAGATCAAATAGAGTGGATGAACCAAAATATAGGTATATCACCATGATTAGATAGGTTTTCCTTTAAAATTATTTTCTTACCTTTTTCCTCTTCCCTTTTCTCAGTAGTTTGTAGCATAGAGTAGAGATCCTAACTGATACATGAAAGGGAATTAGTCCTTAGAATCTAGAGATTCAATCCATTGATTAGGCCACCCACCTCCTAAGATTATTTCCATGTTTTAGTATATATGAGGGCCTAAAACTACCTTCATAAGGGTACAAGTCTAATTGATAATAGTTTTTGGCATGCCCAGTGGGACCCTTACTCCTTGGAATAGGTAAATTTTGGAGCTAAGGAGAAGCATTTGTAGTAGAGGAGAATATCTATCTTCATCAAAAGATAAAGATTCTTTAAGTTACAGAGTTCATAACCTCATTTAGGCAATTCTTTCATGCCAAAGGTTACTATGAGATCAGCTATGAAAGGTATTCATTTTAAATTCATTGAGTTGTCTTCTACTTCATATAAAATATCAAGGTTTATTAGGACAAACCCATATCATTAAAATTAATATTTGTCTCTTGGTTATCCCGATATTCTAATCACTACAACCCCCACTATCCAAATGGATATCACAAACCATGTGTTTTTTCCATTCAATAGAGGTATCCAAATGAATTTATCCTAGTTTTATGAAATTCCAATGTTTAATCTCAAGATCATCCCATTATTATGAAAAGAAAATTAAAAAAACCCTATTGAGCATATCCACGATGTAGCTAATCTATATTCAGTACATAATGTTATTGAGGATAATGTTTCTATTAGATTGCTTGCTACTTCCTTCAAAATAAAAGCATTATAGTGGTATATAAACCTACCAATAAACACCATTTCTACTTGGGATGAATTGGGTGTAGCCTTATTCAATCAATTTGAAGACAAATTTAATAACCTCTCTTTGGTTAAATATTTAACTACCATAAATAGAGCTCCTCATGAGTTCATATCTGATTTTAATCTCAGATTCCAAAAGATATGGACTAGGATACCTATATTGATTATACCATCCCATGAATATGTATTCTTATACTATTTTAAATCCCTTAACTCTAACATTAGTATGATGATATAGTCAATGGGTGGTACTACCTTGGTAGATGTTTATGAGGTCGTAATAAAGATAGAGAATAGTTTGATACAAGGTGGTAAGCTTTATCCAAGGCCTCCAATGCCTATATTCCTAGAAATAAATTCTATACCATCCTTTCAAGTTCCTCAAATTCTATCCTTAGCTCCTATTCCATCACATCAAGCTCAAATTATAGCCTCTACTAGTCAAACTAGTGAGATAGGAGAGTTGAAAGGCTTGTTACTATCCTTTTGGAACGAAATAGTGAAACTAAAGATACAAAAACATTAGGATAATAGGCCCTATCAACAATTAAATTATACCACTTATCATCCTTTCAAATATCAAAGGCCTCCTTATCAAAGTTTTAAAGATAATATACCACCTTGTCAAACACAAGAAACCATAACTCTAGCTAAGCCATATGCTACCTTTCATCCTAATTCTCCTTATACTTCAAAAGCAATTTTTCCTACCCCACCTCAAAACAACTTGATGCAAGACTTAGGTTGGCAGTCCTCAAATCTCAATGATGCTCAAAACCAAGCCTTGGTATCACAAAACATCACTATGCCAAAAATGACATAAGAAGAGATTTATTTTCAAGGAGATTAGTACCAAGATAAAAATTTGGAATCATAAGGAAATACTCATTAGGTTAAATTTTATCCTAATGCCATTAATTTAAATTGGTTAGTGGATGATCATGTTTCTTTTCTCAGTGTGTTGAAACTAACTATACAAGTGGTCAAGTTGCAGTTGTAACTAGAGCTAAAAAAGAGCCATTGATGAGGCTCAAGAGCTGAAAAATACTTCAATTACTCCTAATTTTATTTATAATAATACAAATAAACAAATTTATACCCCTATAACTCAAAAAAATTAGAATATAGAGGTTAGTAAAGTTCATCAAATACCTCTAGTTTGTGAGCAGATAGTGCTTCAAAAATTGCAACCAAAGGTTGGTGGATCTTAGTTCATTATAGTGGATTAGATGAATAATTATAATAACATAATTTTAATTCTATATTATCTTTTAATCATAAGACAAAAGGATATGATCATCCAAGAGCTTTCAACTCTCAAATTATCTCCAAAATTGGTTAGAAAGAAGGTGTTATCTTGACTAATTCAGATCAGCCAACTAAGCAACAAGTACATCAAGTAAATAAGATTTTAAAGGTGTAAAAAAATGAATTAAAATAAAATAAAACCCCTCCTTTGTACCTTTATTTGATATATGGTGATAATTTTGCTCATAACTATATGGTGAATAGTGGAGTTAGTAGTACAGTCATGCCTAAACAAATTGTAGATAAGCTCAACCTTGTTTATAAGCCATACACTAAGGGGGTATTGAAGTTGGATGGTTAATAAAAAAATATGGTAGGCATCATCAAAGATATAAAATTGACATTACATGCTTATCCCAATATTACTATTTAATAGGATCTTTTTTTTTGGTAGACTTGACTCCTTACTTTGTTATGTGCCTTTTAAAGGACTTCACCTCAAAGATTAGGGGATATTTATCAATTGATTGGTATAATTTAATGTTAAAAACCAGTTATGGTACCAATGTAATGATTCATTTTAAACCTATTTCACATTTCTATATGGAGTCATATATGGCAATTGTTGTGAACACTAAATGTATCATCTTGGATGATGTACTAGAAAATAGTGGAGTAGAAAATGGATCACCTTGGGATGGAGTTCAAATTTTTTTTATTAATGAATGGGATTATAATTTTCATGATCATGATCCTTATAATCTAATTGAAGAGGAGGGACTCAGTGTGTATTACCTTCATGAGAATGATGTACCAATTGTAACCATGGTTAAGGATGATGAATTTAGTGAAGTTTTGTGTAAATTATACTTTGATAGATCAATGAATAAACATGGTACTAGGGTTGGAATGATGTTGGTTTCTATAAAAAATCAAATTTATTTCTCTAGTATTAAGTTTTAGTTTTGTTTTTCAAACAATGTTGTAGAGTATGAGGCACTAGTTCATGATTTGAAGTGGGCTAGGAAGATGAAAGTTAATTCCTTGCAAGTTTTTGGTGATAGTGAACTTATAGTTCACAAAGTAATAGGTTTAAATGTATGTAATAAATTTTTGATTAAATATTACAAGCATAAAATATGGGACTTACTTGAAGATTTCTAAGGTTTTAACATTCATGCAATACAAAGAGGTGAGAATAAATACATAGATAGGTTGGCTACCATTGGGGTACAATTTAATATACTAGCTAATATAAAAATTAAAAAGATTTAGTCAAATATAAAGGTGGTTTTAATGAATTTTTTTCTAGATAATCATGAGAATTGGCAAGTGTTTGAAAATGAAAATCAAATTATGAGATTATTGCAAGAGGAGGTTGAGTTTTCTACAAGAAACCAATAAAAGTATTTGTAGTAGTATGGTGATCAGGTTATGAAACTAAAAATAAATAATTTACACAAGGGATTGGTCACACTTGGGATCATTTTTAGTGGTGATGATGAGTTAAGGAAGGAGAAGTCTTCCTTGACAACAAAATAAGAGCACTATGCCAATGTAGAGATTGTAACTGGTAAGAATTTGAAGTTTGGTAAGGTATGCACTTCTTCACAAAATGAAGATTTAATTGAGTTATGAATAAGTTTTGATGATGTATTTTCATGGAAATATAGTGATCTCAAGGGATTTGACCCAATTTTAGTTCAACACGCCATTGAGTTAGAGGCTAAAACTAGACTAGTGAGATAAATACAAAGGCCCATCAATCCTAAACTTAAACCTTTGATGAGAGCTAAGCTTCATAAGCTCATAGAGTTAGCTATTATATTTCCAATCAAGAACTCAACTTGGGTGTAAAATATTGTTCTGATATGGAAGAAGAATAGTGAGATTAGATTATATGTTAAAGTTTTGTTATTTGAATAAGGCATCACTTAAAAATCACTATCCATTGCCATCAATGGAACATATTTTATAGATGGTTGTATGTTAAAATATGTTTTCTTTGTTGGATGGATATAGTGGCTAAAATAAAATTTTGGTCAGGGAAGAGGACCAATTTAAGATAACCTTTAGAATGAAATGGAGGACATTTACATATAGAAAGATGCCCTTCAGTTTATCGAATGTTGGATTAACCTTTTAGAGAGACATGGATATCATATTCCAAGGCCTTATTAACAAGTTTTTACTTGTTTATTTAGATGATATAATAGTTTTTTCAAAGAGTACAAGTGATCACATAAGCTCATATAGTTAGCTATTATATTTCCAATCAAGCACTCAACTTGGGTGGAAAATCTTATTCCGATATGGAAGAAGAATAGTGAGATTAGATTATATGTTGAGTTTTGTTATTTGAACAATGTATCACTTAAAAATCACTATCCATTACCATCAATGGAACAAATTTTATAGATGGTTATATGTTAAAATATGTTTTCTTTTTTTGGATGGATATAGTGACTACAATCAAATTTTGGTCAGGGAAGAGGACCAATTTAAGACAGCCTTAATAAAAAAATGGAGGACATTTACATATAGAAAGATGCCCTTCAGTTTATCTAATGTTGGATTAACCTTTTAGAGAGCCATGGATATGGTATTCCAAGGCCTTATTAACAAGTTTTTACTTGTTTATTTGGATGATATAATAGTTTTTTGAAAGATTTCAAGTGATCACATGGTTCATCTCAAGCAAGTATTTGAAAGGTGTAGGTGATTTGGGGTATCTCTAAATCCCAAAAAATGTGTCTTCTCAGTTCATAAAGGTAAGATCCTAGGCCATGTGGTTTAAAAGTATGGTTTAAGCATATATTCTGAAAGGATAGATCTATTATTCCACTCTCCTTGCCTAAACAGAAAAATACTATTTAGAGCTTCTTTGGGAAAGTCAATTTCATACAGAGATATATTTCAGATTTTTCCATTTTAGCTAAGCCACTTATAGCCATGCTTAAGAAGAATCAGAGATTAAATTGGTCAAAAGGATTAAAGATTTATGAAGATATTAATAAATCCATATCTAGTGCTCCTACACTTATAAATCTAAATTTTACAAAGTATTTCATTTTGTATACATATGCCAACATGGACACCATTTTAGGCCTTCTTATGTAGAAAAATTATAAGGTTTTAGAGTAGACAATAGCCTTATTTATTCAAGGCTTGGAAGAGTATGAAACAAGTTATTTTTTTGTTGAAAAACATATACTTTCAGTTAGATCGTCTCTTAAAAAGTTTAGATACTTGTTGTCTAACAATAAGATACACCTAATGGTTTCTCATCTGAGCATCAAGGAGTTCCTTTTGAATAAATACATAAATGAGAAGAGGGTTCATTGGATAATGAAATTAATGTATTATGATGTGTAAATTAGGGTCAAAAATTTTATTAGAGACAAAGGATTTTATGAGCATCTAGATCAAGACTTGTAAGAGACTAATCAGGCTATTTTGGTGTCAAATGATGAAGAGGTTGCAGCTGGTCATACCTCACCATCCATTTGGTTTCATGACTTGGTAAAAATATCCAAGACGGTATTTATCCCTATCATCTAAGTGATTCAAAAAGAAGATATTCTAGGTTGAAATCAATTCCCTTTTTAATTATTGATGGTTTTTTGTTCAAGAAAGATATCAATGACATGTTACTAAAATGTATGAAACCAAGCCAAAATTAGAGATTACTTGAATAATTCCATGATGGACATGGTGGAGGACTTTTTTTGAAATATTACAACCATTAAGACCATGAGAGGTGGGTACTATTGGCCTAGTATATTTAGTGATTGCCATGCATGGGTAAGGAAGTGCAATCAGTGTGCTATGTTTGTAAGAAAAGTGAACTTGTAGCCTTACCTCTTCAACCAATTGTAGTGGATCAACCCTTTGTCCAATTAAGATTGGAATTTATTATTCTCATAAATCCTCCTTCAATTTCATGACATAAATGGATTGTAACTAATAAAGATTACTTCACACATTGGATAGAAGCAATGCCATTGAAAGATGCAAATGAAATCAATGTTCTTGATTTATATGAAGGTTTCATTACTAGATTTGGTGTTCCTTCAACTGTTATTTCTGATAATGTAATGGATTTTTTTAGAACTAGGATCAACCAATGGGATGTCCAACATGGAATTTATCTTAGCACTTCTTCAAACTATTATCCATAAGGTAATGGCCTTGTTGAATCTAAAAATAAGAACCTATTGAAAATCATAAGAAGGAAAATTGAATATAGTAAAATATCATGGCATCTCAATTTTAAGTTATCTCTATGGGCTGATAGGATCACCTACAAAAGATCAATAGCCAACTCTCCATATAAGCTGGTATATGGTAAGGAAGCAAGGTTACCCATTTCTCTTGAGTTTCTTGCTTTAGAACTAATGCCTCAACTTGAGTTGTTGAAGAATGAACCCATAGAGATCAAGTATGTTGAGCTTATGGAGTTGAAAGAGGTAATAAATCAATCCATGCTAGCCATGGAAACTCATCAATCACAAGTGAAGAGAGCTTTTGACAAGGGAGCTTCATCACAAAGTTTCAAAGAAAGAGTTTTGGTCCTCAGGTGGGATGAGGATAGAGATAAAATAGGAAGGCACAAAAATTTGTATTCCCTTTGGAGTGGGCCATACACAATCTCTAGATATAAATCCTGCAATGCCTTCTAGCTTGCAAAGATGGATGGTGATTATCTTCAAATCCCAATTAATGGGATACATCTAAAACATTGATCCGGAAGAGCTAGGTTCCTTGTTTGTTTATTTTCCTCCAAGTGATGTTTAAGAACATTAGTTTAGTTATGTTTTACCTCAAACAAGTGCTTTGTTTGAACATTTTATTTGTTTAGTTAGTTTTCCCTACTTTGTGTGTTTCCCTTCTTATTTTGGAGGATGGAGTTGTCTTATTTCAAGTCAAAGGTTGTACTTACAGTCATGAATCAGATTCCTTATTATTTCATAAGTTCAAATGTCATGTTTATGGTCTAGTTTTCGAGCACAACAAGCGTGCTTCCCTATGAGTTTCTAGAAATGCCGGCCATTTTGGCCCACATACTGACTTCTACCTAGTTTAAATAATTAAGCAGGGTCCCAATAGTTGATGAATGGATCAGGTGGATTTGAAGTAGGCTCAAATTTTCAAATAGAGAGGATCTAGTAGTAGTATTCAATGATAAGCCTATAGACCAAAAGCTAAGCACAAAATATTTTATTCAGCTAAGTCTTCACTTGTTCATTCTTTCAGACTTTGTGGGGACTAAGTGTTCATATCTCTTAGGAATTTTATTTGGACAAAAGTTTCAAAACAAATTTTTTGAAAGGTCTTTTGGCAAAGCAAGTGCCCCAAACTTTTTTTTTGAATGATCCATTTCAAGAAATCCTGATGAATTGGTATTTTGGGAAATTTTTCTAAAGGAATTCCATTGGGAGTAAATTTTGAGGAAATGGGTACTTTTAAAAAGCCAACAATCCAATCTTTTCAAAAGCCAATGGTGTAATCTTTTCCAAAGCCAACAGTCCAATATTTTCAAAAGGTAACTTTCCATTTTTCAAATCCAAAGGGACTTTTTTACTAGGTTAAAAGAATAAAGTCCATGGGGAAATTATCTGTGGAATTGAAGAGAACAAAAATCTAAAGGATATCTTTTTGAAGGGTTTGTTTCAAACATTTTATCTGAAACAACTTTTTTGAAGGGAACTTTTCCCAGTGAAATGGTCCATATAAAAAAAAATTCAAAGGGTTCCTTCCCTTTAGAAAAGGCATTTTAAAAAAGATGAAGTGGACCAAACATTTCTCTAAAGGTCATTTCAAAAATTATAAAGGTCATTTCAAAAATTCTGAGGGGCATTTTCCAAATGTCCAAAGACATGAATTCCTTTGAAAAAATAATACACAAGAAATTGATAACAAAAAATTTGAAGACATGAATTCCTTTGGATAAATTGTCTATGGTAAAGTGATAAACAAAAATTTTAAGGACATGAATTCCTTTAGACAAATTGTCTAAAGGAAAAGTCCATAAGAGAAAAACCTAAATAAATAAGCTGCGAACAAAAAGTTTGAGTGAAGTGTCTATGGGAGAAAATGTCAAAATAGTTCTATTGGAAAAGTGGTCAAAGAGAAAAGCCTAAAAAAAATAAGCCTTAGATAATAGCCAAAAGGCATACATGTAGAAAAAAAGATCCTGAGAGCAAAAGATCAAGGAATTACAAGGAGCTAACATGGAGTTTTAGTGTTGCATATCTAATCTTAACATGGAATTTCATGCATGTTTTAGTTTTTGAAGCCCCTTTTCATGCAAGTGGAGGCCATTTGGATTTGATTGGTCTTGGTTTTGAGTTTAATTTTGTCTATGTGCCACATCTATTCTAATTTATCCTATTAATTAAAGGTTTTCAACTCTTCCAACTTGTTTAAACTAGAGTTTTTCATCTAAGGATTGGTTTATCATCATCTCATATAGGATGGAGTTACTTGGAGTTGAGTAGACAAGGCTTATCATGAATTTTCCTTATTTTCCATTTAAATAAGGACTTTATGTTTTTTCAACTCAACTTCCAAATGCATCAATTGGAGTTTCTCTTTGAATATTTGGTGTAGCTTTCATGCATGGAGTAGATTAGTCCAAGATCAGCCCACCATCCTTTTCTAACACCAAAGAGTTTTTTCATGCAAGACATAAGAAAAAAGGATATTATTCAAAGGTTATGTTATCTTTTAATAGCTCAAGTTTGACTTGTGTGATGTGGGAGTTGATCTCTTCTCCTATTTTCAATGCCAATTTCTTGGCTATGGTATGCTTTTTACTATATAAGTTAGATTTTCAGCCATTTGGAAGGATCCTTCAATTGATAAGACTAGACTCTATCAAGATTGAGTTTTGTAACATTTTCAAATAGATAGGACTATTTTTATATTCAAAGGGGTTGGTATAGTGTATTTATGTTAGTGATTTACATATGTGACATAATTTTCTTCCTTTTCAAGTCTTGATTCTTTCATTGTTACTAGTTAATCAGATTATGTAGGTCATGTTCTATGTTTAATGTCTTTTGGCTAAAGTTAAAGTGGATGTAAGTGGCTAGTTAGTTAATTGAATCATGCCTATTCCATCATTTCCCTCAAGTTTTGATTACCAGATAAAACCTTTTCATGAAATACTGATGCATAAGAGTCAATTGGATTTGAAGATCCAGTCTTTTCTTGTCTATTTAGTGTTTTAGAATCTCAAATTGAGTGGATAAACCAAAATATAGGTGTATCACTATCATTAGATAGGATTTCCTTTTAATTTTCTTTATTACCTTTTTCCTCTTCCATTTTCCTTGTAGTTTGTAACATAGAGTAGAGATCCTAATTGATAAATCAAAGGGAGCTAGCCTTTAAAATCTAGATATTTAATCCATTGATTAGGACACCCATAGCCTAAGATTATTTCCATGTTTCAATAGACTATGAGGGCCTAAAACTACCTTCACAAGGGTGTGAGTCTGATTGACAACACCTATGATGTGGATATTGAAGCTAAAAATGGTTTGATCCAAGTTGGTAAGCTCCCTCAAAAAGTATCAATGACTAACATGCCTACCATTTCTCCAAGTCTTTCTCCAATTAAAAATCCAAATATTAATTTTAAATTTGTTCCAAAGAAATCATATGATGTCATTTATTGGCAAGAAAAGTGTAATGCCTTATAAGCTTTGATTAGGAAACCCAATTGACATATTGGGACTTACCAAAATTACCATTATTTCCCCCCACAAGAAAATATATTTCCACCTCATAGTAATGGTCAAGGGAGGGGACAAAGTTAGCCTAGTTTCAATAGGCCACCTAATGTCTATGATCTAAATTATGCTCCCATCACAAGAGCCATGGTAACATTCTATATCAACCTAGTTCAAGGAGAATAATGGCATAATCAAGGATAGTACATGAATGCCAATGAGGGTGAAGGAAAATATTTTATTTCTCAAGGATGTTATACTCATCATTTTATAGAATAATATGAGAGCTTCATGTAAGCAAAATCAACTGAAGAGTGTGGCATTCAAGGAGTGAACTTTGGAAAACTTATAAATAGAGGATAAATTTGTTCTAAATTAGAGTACCTCATTTTAAACCAAAAAAAGGTCAAAGAAAATATATTAAGTAAATTTTAAAGATGTGGATACAAGTCTAAACAATCTTCCTTTAAGGCAACAAGGTGTGAATACAAATGTGTCAAGCTCTACAAGTCTTGCAACTATTCAAAATCAGAACTTGGGAAAGGTGACCCAATCTTCATTTCCTCAAGATCAAGGTACTTCATTTCCTCTTAGGATGAAATAAAATGTTAGTTTCTCCCATTTGAATATAATCAACTCTCTTAAGATCATAAATACTAGCATATCTCTTTGGGAATTACTCTGGATCCCTAGTCAAAATGAATTACACCAAGAATAGTTATGATAACTTCATATCAATCCTTAACCATCAAAGCACATTGGTGTATCCCTCAAAAATTAACCTTCTAATATTGTTGAATATTCCACCAAATCTAAAAATACCACACCTTTTTGTCTTAACCTCATTATGGGAGACAAGCTATTTCATATTCATATTGTGGATAGTGGGGCAATCACTTCAGTTATGCCCAAAACAAGTTGGGATTGAATTATGAACCATATATAAAAGGAGTGTTGAATATTTATGGGACACCAAATAAGTAAATTTGGCTCATCAAAGTTTTTAATGTGTCATTACATGATTACCCATTTTTTTGAATACTAAAATACATAGTGGTGGTGGATTTGCCTACACACTTTATCATTTGTTTATCAAAATACTTCATCTATAAGATAAGAGGATATGTTTCTACTTATTGGTATTTATTAGATTTTAAAAAAAGGTATGGATCCAAAGTTAAAATAAGGACACATCCATTGGCCAAGATCCAAATTTAACTATATGTGGAATCTACTTCTAATTTGAATTGTACTATCCATGAGCAAGAGGAACATGCCATTGTTAATAAAGAATTTTCCAAGATTCAAGGTATTTATGATATCTTATTAGATGAATATGGTGATAAAATGTATGAGTATTATCTATATAATTTTATTGAATAGATTACAATTCACACATACATCATTCATGATGAGGGTGATGAACATTTTGAGGTAAGTCTTGATGGTCCTCTTCAAAAAAATGTATCAAGTAACTACTGTCTTCACATGGATGTTGATTATAAGTCTTCAAGTATGATAGACCATGAGTATGTCAAACATGGTGAATTTATTCTTGATCAAGGTGAAGGAGTTCATGAGTGTGATAGTCATGAAGACGAAGATGATATATGGAAGTAGTTTCATGCCATAATTCAAGAGTTTGAACAAATAAGTAATCCAACTCCATTTCATAAAGAATATGAGCTTGTTATTAAGGTCATTGATGGACCTATTGAGTTTGAATAATAATATAAAGTCACTCTAAAGTAGGTTTTAGTCTTGAAAGAATGAAATCAGACCAAGGCAAAAATTTGTGTGGTTGAAGAGTAGCCTAGGTAGTAGTCTGAAATTAAGTCATTTACAAACATGATGGGCTAAAAATAAGATAGGTTTGATAAATATAGACATCAAGAAAATCATTTTGTAGATGAAGGTGAAATTTAGAAATATCCCATGAATCCCAAGAAGCAAAAGTATAATCAACAAATGATCATGAAGGAGATTAATCAAGATGCACTATCAAGAATCCATAAAATAGAGCTAGCAGGACCATTAAAAGAAGTTTCAAATGGTGTACATGTAGTTAGTAGAGGTCCTATGAGTTTTAAGTATTTTGATTATCCTCACAAGTAAATGTTTTTGAAAAACATCCATCATATGGTGACTTATTCTCATGGATCAGTTGTGACTCAAGAAACATTTTTTTTATCATTGTTGAAGAAAGAGGAAGTGTTTCATCACCTAAAACATGTTTTAAGGTCTATACATATTAGGATTGTATGTTGTTTGAGTTTTTTGTTTGTGGTTTTCACTAAATGCTTTGAAGCATAGTGTTTTTTTTTATTGTTATGTGTTTGGTGTGATTTTTTAGTATTTAAAAGGTATATTAGTTTAGATTGTAAAATAATAGTGATTCCATTACCTGATGGAAAAATAAGGTTATTTGTCTATTAGCATTACAAGAATGCTACCCCTATGAATTTATAAAAATGTTGACCAGATTTTTACTTGGTGTAAAAATCAGTCATCTCCTCTAGGATGAAAATCCATAGGGTTTTCAATTTCTTGTCATGGTCTTGTCATGGTCTTAATTGTTATTTAATAGTTCCATATGTTCATGTGTCATTATCTAGTCTTGTCCAAGTTCTAGTCTTATGTTCACTTGTCTAGTCCTATCAGTCAAATACAAGGTCTTGGTGTTGGCAAACATGATCAAAGGTTTTATATGGTATAAGCTCATTATAAAAGGTTATTTAGATGTCATTAATATCAAAATACCATGTACTAACCTTTTTCTTGATTTTCATATGCAAAAATGTCAATTTGGCCACCTTTTGGCCAATTTGAAAGAGTTATACGTACCATTAAAATAAAAAAAATGTTTAAAGATGATTCCCATAATTTTTGGTGTTATAAAAAAGTTAGATAATGTTTAAGAATAGTCATTATACTAACAACATTTGTAGTTTAATGCCTAAATTTGGCAAAAAGACACTTTACAATCACTTACATGGATTTAAAAGATCATATTTTAGTTTGAAATGGTTTCTAAATATCCCTTGGGATTCATAAGATCATTTTATAGATTTGGACCAATTTTTAGGTTGAATTGACACTCCATACACATTTTCTCCAACATCTTTACCTTTATAAGCTTATGAAGGCAAATTTAAACTAAATGGTATGACCATGAAAGAGATAATTAGGAGATAAAAATTTGACCATTGTTATGGATCCTATTAATATTAAAATAAGTTTAATTGGTTTGCATATTGGTTGCCTCTTCCTTATGAACAATTTCTAAGAGTGACAATAGGTCACTATGGTCTATCCATCTGAGATGGGTCTATTCTTGCACATGTTTATCCACTTAATGAATTGATGGATAGGAATGGTTTTAAAGTTGGTTTTTAGAGGTCATATATCTCATTTTCATGGTTTTTTCATCATCCAATTCATCTCTATCAAGTGTCTTCACTTGAAGGAAAGAGTTATTGATATACAACCTATTTCAGTGGATCCTCCTACAAGTTTTTCTTTTGTCTTCATGGTGGTAATTTTTAGAGGTTTATAATTGTTCATCACTCATGTAATATACCTTAGTTTCATAGAGATCGTGTGTTTTTGTTTTTGATGGGGTTTTTTTAATATTATTCAAGTTTCCTTGCTCTTGGAAGATATAGTTTGTGTTGAATAGTCCACTATATGTTTAATTACTAATTTGGATCAATCATCATAGGTGCATCATGGTATAATATTATGAAATGGAATTAAAATACTCGAATCATTAAATAAATCAATATGGTAGTTAAGTACACTCCTAATGATAATTCATAAGTGTTTCCTTCATATGCACCTATAAGAACTATAAGGGTGGTTTGAAAGATGATTATTGATCATGAAAGGATATAAAAAAATCTCCTTATACACTCACATGGTATTGATTTCTCCATTTCCACCATCAATTTAAATGATCCCACTAGATGTTATAATATAATACATGGACCACATGTGTGTGTGTGTGTGTGTGTGTGTGTGTGTGTGTGTATACTGATAATATGTTGTTTATACAAGATCAATCAAGTGATTTGAAAATTACATAGTGTGTATCATAAGATATATGATTCCTTAAAGGAATAATTAGGAGGTATTTAGTGGTTTAATAGTGCCTAGAATATCAGAACTCAAGAAGTGGACAGTTGTAGCCTTAAATCAAGCAAATGAGATCTACAGGCCCCAAACTTGTAGGTCCTCATTTTGGACCAAAATAAACATCTAATAAATGAAAAAATAAATCCAAATATTTAAACCTTCTCTAAGTTTCCTTAAGTTATAATGAAACATGTCATAGTCCATCAAAGAGTAGATAGGTCACTTGGATGGTCACGGATAGTCTTAGCACTAAGTACATAGTCTAACAGTCACCTACAACACTTGTACATAATATATATGGTCAAGGGTTGACAATACCAATAAAACTATGTAATTGGATAAACCATTTAGTTTTATACCTTTCAAAGCATCAAGGTAATAGAAAGGAGTTTAGTTTCCAAACCTAGATGTAGTTGTCATACCCTAAAGGACACCTATACACCTACTTTAAGTTCAGTTCATTCTTCAAGATGAAGAGAAGAGATAAAGGTGTTTGAAAATTATTTTAACCCAATCAAGAATTTATATGTGTTAAATAATATTTAAAAGGTTAGGATGTCAATGGTGAGGTCATAAACTCAAAGTACATAGTTAGGACCCTAATAAGCACCTATAGGTTGCTAATTGAATAATTAGCTAAAGGTGAATATAATGAAGATGAAAAGATATTGAGAAATACTGAGAACCTAACTAGAAAATTAAGACAATTTGAAGGACTAAGATAATATTAGAGGTGTGAGGGTGAGGTTAGTAAACATAAGAATATAGTCAACCATCTTAAGTAGGCACTTACAGGTTATTAGTGTCATAAAATAATAATAGACCTAGAGAAAGGGGAAAGTTATGTGTGATATAGGATATGGAACATAATTTAATACTTATATTAAGTCTATGAACTATTGAATAACACCATTCAAGAAGGGGTGGGTTCTAAAACATAGAAGACATTAAAAATACTCTTAGAGTCACCTACAAGATACATAAAGATAGGTTGGTCGTAAGCCTAAGTGAAAAAAAATGATATAAAAAGACCCTGAGGCCTACCTTTGATGTAATAACAATTTATAAGGTGTGTTGATACCAAAATAAAAAAATTTAAGATTGAGAAAAATTATTTTTAATCTCCATACACAGTCAAGAGGAACAACTACAATTTTGCTTGTTCTATGAGGGTTTTGCTTGATTAAGGAAAGGGTAAAGGAATGTGATAGGTCTAAAAAATTGAATATTCTTTTATGAATGATTTAGTGAGGAAATAAACATATAATTAAAAACTTATGCTAGATTATAGGAATATAAAATGTTTAAATCCCCATTTAGGCCTATAAGGTTAATTCACACACACATGCTATCCAACTAGTCATGATACATTTTAGTATTTTGAGGGTTCTATAGGCACAAAAACACATTGTGATATGGTAAATAGGGTGGTAATGAGTGTTTCAATTCATAAATGATCATTTAAAATCCCATAGGTAATGGATATACCCATCATTTTATCTCAAACCTTACCCACTCCACTAGCAATGGGTAGTCTTGAGATCAAAGGTATATTTGAACTCAAAGCACATAAGAAGTATGTAAGACATCATGGAGGGTATTTGAGTCAATTAAAAGTAATAAAAAAGTTTTAAATACACTTTTATGAGGCAAAAAATATCAACTTTCAGTCCAAATGCCCTTAAGGGCTAGCTAGGAGGTAATAAACTTTAAACCCCAAGCCTCTTGACTAGTACTCCATATGTATGGGGTAGGGTAATATTTACAAAAAAATCATGTTTAATAGTGTGGGATATTATTTTATAGTTTTATAAATGTCTCCCAAAACTAATATTAAGTTTTGAGGCAAAAAACCTAATTTGGACCTCTTTAGAGCTCAAGAAACACTAGGACTGCTACCTGAGGAATAACTTTAGAAATTCACACAATATATTACACTTTTAATGGAAATATGACACATTTGGGATATTTTATGGGTTCATTAAATAATTTTCTCCCATGTGTAAGGAGGTCAATTGGTGATCTGTTCTTTATGAACAATCATTAAGACCCCAAATAGATCTTAAACCCTCTTAAAACCTTGATAGTGACTAGTCAAGGAAAAAATAACTATAATTCACATATAATTTCATATTTTTATACTAAAAACTATTTTATTTATTTATTACTCCAAGGAGGTTATACACATGGATTATTATGCTTATGTTGCCTATATAGACTATCATAAATGCCTTGTTTTAAATGTTTTTAGGTGTTTTATATGTGTTTTGAGAATGGGAGAACTTAAAAATAACTAGATGAGGTCATTTTGGATTATTAATAACTATTAAATCCTAAAAAAATTTATATTAGATTCTATAAGTGATCAAACTAGGCCCATTTTCCAAGGAAATTTCAAATAAGCTAAAAAAAGACTAGGTCGCAAGGTGATTTCATGGTTTGCATACTTACATAGGGTATTAGGACCCAAAAATTGACATGGATGTTTTTTATTACCTAGGTATATTTAATAACATTATTTTTTATGATTTTACAATTTTGGTAGAAGTTTGGAGCAAGAAAATGGGGTTTTAGGCAAGGAGGCCTAATTCAAGAGAGACGAAGGTAAAAAAGATGGACTTCCAGTAAGATTTAGAAGATAAAAATCGACATAGATTTGTAAAGTCATAATGTATCATATAATATTCCATTTTTTTATTATTTTCATTGATAAAACACCCTACACAAGGAGGTGTATAGGTTTTTAGGGCTACAAAGATAATAGGCCTAGTAAGGGTTTGAGGAGCAAAATGAGTTCTTATAAGTTGTCCCAAGAACCAAAATGGTTTATTTCGGACATGATAAAATATTTTAATACCATTAATGGATATATTATTACTTTAGTAATATTGACTTGAGTTTTAGGCCACTTAGACAAAGCAAGACATGGTAAATGAAGAGTCTCAAGACACCTATGCACATGAATGATGGAATATCATATTAGATGAATTTATTAAGGCATGGAATATGTAAAAGGACTTGTATGAGGTTATTTTATGGTTAATTATTGATTATAAATTACATTTGTCACTACTTTCATATAAATAAGGGTAATTTTCAAGAAGCTAGTCAAGGTGTCAAGCCAAGTTGTAACTCCTATGCCATATGGAGGGTCAGATCATATTTAGGAGTGAGACACATGGACTTATAGGTATATTTAGACTATCTAATATAAATTTTTACTATTTTAACACATGAATAAACTTTCCAATATTATTTTACTACTCCCTTTTCTCCCTCTCTCTTCACACTTCTCTATACAATCAACCACTTTTGGATAAGTTAGTAAATCCACATATGGTATGGTGAAGCCCTTATTTTTTTTATTACTATTATTTACTTTTAATAAAATATTTAAATATATTTTTGGATTCTAAACTTCTTGTCTAAGTGTGTAAATTAGTCCATAGTTGAATGATAAGTGATAACCTTCTATCCTTGTGTTCACCTTACTCTTTTATGTTTTGTGCAAGTAGTATTCTCTCTAGCAGGTCAAATGAAGTGTAGTTAGTGTCTTTATATGTCTCTAATTATAAGGAATATTACTAATGTATGAAATTAGACTTATTGTTCATCCACCTTAAGAAGTGAATTACATATCACCTTCATGTTTGAAATACTTATGTTAGACAAACCTTTAATGTTGAATTCAATGTTTTGAATCATATTTCATAGTGAAAATATTTTGGAGATTAACTTGGTGCATAACATTATTATAATAGGTTTATTTCATGTCCTCTCTATCCCATTTCAACTACAAACAAGCTAGTAGTATATGTGATTAGATTTAGCAAACATATCATGGGAGCTAGCCCTTCAATCTAGAGGTTTACCCTTACTATATAAAACCCATAGGTCTATGGGTAATCCCATGTTTCACTCAATTTAGATAAGGCTTGAACTACCTCTTAAAGGTTAAAAAAATTGAGTGACAACAATAATTTTAGAGGAAGCTAAACAAATCTTAGTGGAGGAATTTTTATCTAGTTATATCATTGGCACATGTTGTGGTTAGAATTAAATTTTCATTTATAATATTCTAAGGTTTTTATTAATTACAAATAATCAAATGTAGCATGAAAAGTGATAGAGACATTTTTATAAATTTAATATCCTAAGGTATGATGACAAGTGCTAGAGCCTTTCTATACTAAGTCTTGAATAAAATGTCACAAGCATGGAAACTAATAAAAAAATGATGGTAATCCACAAAAATTAATTTTTTTTAGTGATAAAAGATGTAATGGGAGATTTTAATTAATTATATATGTTATTAGTGTGATCAATATGGATGGACATATCTTCACATTACTACAAGATTCTTTCCTCAGATCTAGGAAAGTTATATTTTTACCCCATAGGTGGTGTTTAAGTAATGTTAATATTAATAAAGAGATACATAATATGGTTTTTATGTCATGGATAAGTTATAATAATCTAAATAAATATAATTTTTGATGGGAATGTATAAATTTTTTCTTTTGGATCCTAATCATCAAAGCTAGTGTGAGTTGGACAAGATTATTAAAAAGGGAGATAATTATGAAGTGGATCATCTTTAGATGAATTTAAACCTAATTAAACATGATTTTTATTGAAAGTGTGTGATATCGGTTATTACACTGATATATTTGAGGTAGTTAAATAAAATATATCATTTTCATTAGTTTAGTTGGTGACATAAAAAATTCAAAAAAAAATATATTAACCTAACCAATAAAATATAATTTAAATTAGGTATATAAATAGAATGTACCAAACTAGATAGTAAAATATAGGTAGGTTTAGGTGAATGTTTCTATATTGAGTTGCATGATATAGTTTAACCTAAACTAGAGACAAAAAACTATACCAAGCTAGTTAATATGGTATGAATTGGAGTTGTCAAAGGAACATATTGTATTTATTTAGATGATATAGATGTGAAACTATGTAACTATACCAAGTTTGTTAACACTTATAGGCCATGAAAAAATATAGGTGATGATTATTTAAATCAAATAACTATAAATTATGTGATGGATTATCTTGAACTGGTTAATAAGTTGGATAAGTAATATGAGGCTTAAGAGGATAAGGATTGATGTTTAAAACAACATGCTTCATGTTGATATTTTTCACTAAATTTTCCTCATTATTTAAGAGGATAAGGATTGATGTTTAAAACAACATGCTTCATTTTGATATTTTTCACTAAATTTTCCTCATTACTAGAATAATGAGGTTTTAAAATGGTTTCAAAAAAATAGTAACTAGTTGGGAAGAGTTTTCATTTTGATTATTAGCTTATTGAATTGGAAGAGGATTGGAATAGATAATAGGTTAGAATTATATTGGTGAAGTGCTTCAAGTTAAACCTTGCATTCATGAGCCTTAAATACAATATTATATGCTTGGTTGAATTTTATAAAAATGGATTCATGGTCAAATTTAGGATCAAGAAAGAACTCAAAAGCTAGATGTTTACTGTTATTACATGTTTCATTAGAATGACCCCAATTTATGTGAAAGCTACAATTTTTTTTGGGATAATACCAATGAGAATTAGGATGGGAAGGATAAATATAATTAGGTGAGTAAATAAAAAATAATATCCTAATCACATCTAAGGAAAGATGCTAATGAATTTCATAATTTTTGACTTGTGAGGGAGGAGGAGGATGATGAAAGGGACATCCCTTAATATGTGGGGAGAAATTAGTTTTATCAGATCTTCATAGAATAATCGAATGGATGGTTATCTTAGAATCATAATAATCAAGTGCACCATCATCTATAACATGCTTATATTTAGGTCTCATAAACATTCAAGTATGAAACATAGGTTGGGAAGGATCTAATTGTCTTATAAGGTAAAATTAAAATTTAACTTTGTTTAAGGATTCCTCTAATGATTTTGGAAAGATTCTTTATATTGTATTCAAAATTTACATTTAATGTATTATAAAAAATATGGAATGTGTTGTCTATCACCATATTGAGTTTATATTTTTTTTCCAAGGTTTTCTAACATTTGATAATGTTACAAGTATAATCAATGAGCGGGGGGGGGGGGGGGGGGGGGGGGGCAGGGGGGTGAATCAATGAGCCCAAATAATATAACTTAAATTTCAATCCTTTAAAGTCATTAATAAATCAATACATATATTTGTGAGGCATAGATCATTCATAACAATTCATCAAGAAGGACAATCCAAGGTCAAGTACATAACACATGACATATGTGGGAAACCCTCTTGGGGAATAAAACCCACTAGAACCTATAATTGGAATATTATCCCATAATAACAAGATCCAATTTATACCATCTATAAATGATCAGGTAATTACCATTCATTATTTTAGTGAGACTACAATCCCATAAAGAATTACCACACCTATCTAGCTAAACTACCACAACAACTCAACCTTTAGCAAGGTTCACCTTGCAAGGAGGTTGAAACCCCCTTAGATGCTAAGCTACCATAATAACACCTATGAATATAACCTATCCTCAACATTTATTAGATGCCATTATGATAGAGATACAAAGTATATTGGATATTCTTCATCTCTGTACACTCAATGCATCCAAATCCACCTTTCGGACCACTTTACACTTCTCAACAACAACTCTATCACCAAAACACTCCCTATTATTCAGAGCACATTATATAATTAAACTAAGACATAAATATCAATTAGGACACATTACATATCCCAAATATCTCCACTCTTCAACCCTTCACTCACACTCACTTTAGCACACCTATAATAACTTTATCATAACAATAGAAACATGAATAAATGGTCATACAAATAGTCCACACTCTGATCTACCTCTTAAATCAACCACCAGGCTTATACAATCTTTACTTTACCTTCACTCATAATATACTCTCTCAAACAAAATATTGAGTGACTTGCTCATTCTACTTCCTCTAGGCTCATTAGGACCACTAACCTATATGTCCTCTGACACCAACTTAATTAGACAAGAATGTTTGATCCTCTTCACTCTCTACTAGTCCTCACTAACCTGTACCTTCTCTTTCAAAGGTTCTTACCTTCACTTGGTTCCACATTTTCACTCCATCATCCAAGTCTTACTTGTTTAGAAACCAACATATTTATTTTCATTATTTATAAATCAATCATGATCATCACCATATTATTTGGGAATTAAGCATTCCTTAATATTTAAGGCATCTATCTCACCAAGACATAGCTAAAAATAATGTTCATAGGTTAGCCATCGAATCTAATGGTCACCCTTAAGCAACTACACATTTCAATTAGGCCCTTTTAGTCCTTATAGGTCTCATGTGGACCCATTCACTACTTTAGAACTTCATCAAACAAAACAAGAACACATGACCACTTCCAAATGTATGGAATCATTCCATATGATCTATAAGTCCCCCTTAAGTTCTAATAACTGACATATTATCCTTCTTCTTAAGCATAAATTTCTCAAACAGCATTCTATGCACACTGTCATTATGAACAAATACACAATCACCATCTTAAGCTTTGTTCATACTATATACAAATGATCAAACCTTAATAATGCACAAGAATGGTTTTGATGGAGTCTACAATATTACCCAATAGATAATTCATCAAGAGCTATCAAAACAACATCAAGACAAGATAAATTATCCTTATCGAGTCACTTGAAAAAAAACATGAAAACATAGTCAACTTTGAACCTTCATAACTATGTTTATACATGTTTTTAGATCTACAAATCTATATTTCCAAAATATCCTTGGAGTACTCTACAATTTCACTATTTACATCATGAAAAAATTATGTGTAGATCAAAATATATAGCTAAAATATATATCACTATTTTTTTCGTTTTCAAATTCAAATATTTAAATGTCAATGATCATAATTATACTTTGAACACTATGCTCGCATCTCTTGTCCTCTCAATTTTAGATCAATCTTACATTGTCAATCTTCCCTAAACTTTAACACATAGGCAGCAATTTTAAAATGTTAAACCTTATTCACTTTGACCTCATCTCATGCACCCTTGCAATTTTGACTCAATACACATCATTGATCTATATGGATCAATCATGTCTTTAACTATCAATGCTCATTGTAAGATCAATCTATATAAACACCCACTCACCATTAGATCCTTATCCTTTACCTTTTCTCAACATTAAATAATGTGAATTTATTACCATCCCACTACTTCTTAACATATTAGATTAAATTCACTCCATTTATGTCCTTGAGACTTTCTTGATCTTTACCTCTTTCAAAATTGACTAAGTATGAGGACCCTTGCAATCTGTTTGAGAAGCCAACTTTGATCCTTAATAAAAAAAATTGTACTTCAATGCATGATATCAAATTTGGAATATATGATCTCCCCACATAATATAATCCATCCATATAAAAATTTCTCCTAGAAGACACATACATGCAATATATTTGATCATTAACATGTTCACTTAGAATTTTCTATTATAGAGTCAACTATGCTTGGAACTACCTAGAAGGTCAACTTTGCTCATGCATATCTTTTGATGAATTTTGGTGCATGAACTAAAATTTAGTGAAAATAAACTAGGATAAAAACTAAATAAACCCATATGATCACCTTCTCTTAAAACATCCACACATGTTAGATATGTTACCATCAAAATTATTGCTCATCTCTTTCTTTCGTCATGCAAATTTGGCTAAGTATGGGAAAACACTGTCAAGCTCCTTGGGAGCCCAACTTTTCACTTGCATATATTTTTTTGTGATTATTTGCATGAACTGAAATTAAATGCATAGAAACTAGGCATAAATTTTGTCATAACCATATGACCAACTCCCCTTGACTCATCCACATGTGGCAATGGTGATGTCATCAAACTGCATACTCATAGTTTTTACCACTGGACCTAAAGTGTATAAATGAAAACTATGGACTACTAGATGAAATAGACTCATAAAAACTATCTCTATAATCATCATTGACCATTTATAATACCCCTTACACATTCTTAAATCACCATACTCATCCTTAAACATCTCTAACCATATGAAAATAATAGATCAACAAATCATACTTAAATCATACTAGGATAATCACATTACACACTTTATCATTGTCACTTAGACTATAAAAACTCTTCATCCACTCACTAGGGAACCTTCATGAAATAATTTATAGATCTCTAATAATATAAACCTTTGTCATTTATGTCAAAAACAATCATATATAACAATATACATCTCACCTTCTCTTTCTTCAAGCACTCCCACAATAAGAACTTTCTCCCCCTTTGACACAATGAAAAATTGGGAACCAACTAATCATAATGACATGAAAATACCATTAATAATAAAGTACCATATTATAAATATGATACACATGCCCCCTTACCTTGAGCCTACCTCTTCTTGCCTTGATAACTTCTTGCTCCATGCCAACACTCTCTTCAACCAAGCATTGAAACAAATGAATAATGAACACAAAAAACCATAGAAATATGATGGGACACATTAAGAAACATATTATATGGAATCCCTCTAATAAATTTAAAAATATTCACCTTCTAAGCATCTTCATATATTCACACACCATAAAGAAACACCACATCTGCTTACTAGCCATCTCTTTTAAGATACCACAAGGACCATCAATAGAACTTCATGCCACTCACCAAACAATAAATATGAAAAAAAAAACTTAATAACTCACCTTGAAAAAATCATTCCTTGTTCTTTTTAGGAAACTTATCAAAAGGCACTCTTCTACATACTAGGCATGTATAGTCTCCTTGCAGCCCTTCCTAGAACTTGTAAATCCCATAACTTTATATATAAACAAAATTAAGACATAAAAATTTATATCTATATCACTCTCATATTCCCCATAAGGCACACAAATTTTCATTACGTATCTCATCCTCTTAAATACCCTTCTTTCACAAACTAAGTACCCAATTAGGCCTCCAACATGATTAAAACTTGAATAACTTGAGAACCACAAACCTTCAATTCTCAATGAATATTTATTTGAACACCCACTTGTCCCATTAAATATAATAAGAAGCCTTAGACCTCAACTAATAAGTTAGACCAATTTTATAGCATAGCCATAAACCTTAGAATCTTAAAACAAACATCCTTCTGGTCAACGTAGACCTCTAAAACTTCTTGTACACCTAGAAACACCCATCACACACTTCTAGACTAATATTTGAGTCTTAAAACCTTTAAGATCCATGAATTAATATAACCCATTTTAGGATTTCTTGCTTTTAAGCCAAAATCTAAGAAAATTGAGAGCACACACAAATCTTTAATTTGTCTTCAACATGCGTTTATACCATAAAAACACCTAGAGCACATCACAAAGAATTTTATAGACTTTTATGAGCATCAAACTCTTATTGACATTTCTTTAATCTTATTAGACCACCTAGAGCCACTCATTTGGACCCTATATTATAGCTCCTTCATAAATCTCTAGAATAAGCTCATGATATTTTTGCTCACCCTAACTTCATGCTTCACCTATAAGATGACATCTTGAACAAGACTTCTAATATTTTCCAATGAAAGTCAACACTCATATAGAGACACGTCATATTTATAACATCGTGAATATCCATAAAATATACAACTATTCAACAAGCCCTTAATAAGCTTAGTAAGATCTAAGATAAAAACCTAATATATATATATATATATATATATATATATATATATATATATATATATATATATATATATATATATATATATATATATATATATATATATATAAAGAATACACAAAAAAAACTTATTTTCATACCTTCTCATCAAACAATATATAATAGCCACCAAGATTCCTCCGACTGATAAGTGTCTCCTTGAATCCTAGCTTGAGACACCCTTTTGACATAGAGAGACTAAAGGTCCCAAAACTTTGGAAAGTACCATATCTCGATAATCTCATAAGACTTGTAGTCCTACTTGACTTTAAATGAATCGTTGACTTCATTCTTTTGTTTAGATTTATCAATAAATGTTCTCAATATAAAATCTTGACTCTCCATCTCAGACTCTTTTTCCTCCTTGGCAAATAATCCATCAAGACTCTTAGACTAAACAGATTTAGTGCCCTTAGTATTTACTTCCTTAGGTCTTTATACCAAAATTTGACTCTTCTTGTCTTTTACAACGATCTTACTTAATCCTTGAGCTTATTTTGATTTACAACATAGCCTTGTAGAGCAACATTCTTATCAACCTTATGATTAGAAGAATGATCAATGATTGCCTTTGGTTTCCATACATCAGTTTATCATTTTTTAGACCTTCTAGGAGCTTTATATCCTTTGACATACCTTGAATACCTCTTAATACCATTTGAATAGAATCTATCAATATGTACACTTTTATGACAACTAAAACAAATAACATCATTCATGCCTTTTGACAAATTTGAATTATCATCAATATTTGGCCAAAAAATTCTTCTATCATAGCTCCATGAATGATCATATGTGACTAACTTAATTCTACAGTCCTTAGATCTATGACAATACATATTACATGTATAATAATGACTATGAAATAAAATAGCATACCTTGAATCATTTGGTTGTCTAATAGACCTTCTTGCATTACTTTCAAATCTTGCATTCTCCTTGACATACTCAATATTTTCATGCTTCTTTTCTAGCTTATCCAAATTGAATATAACAAGCTCATTCTCAACCATTAATAGACCTAGCTTGGTTTCCAATTTAATGCTCTCATCTGTTTTATCTCTTACACTTGAAATTACAACCATTGATTGACCTCTAATAACTTGGATAGTCTCCTTATCACTCTTATCTTTTCTAGTCATGTCATCCTTTCTTCTACATGATTTCTCTATCAAAATTCCCTTAAGATAAATTACTTGTGTTTCAAGACCTTTGATCATATTTCTCATCTTATGATTCTTTTTATTTTTCTATTTTAGTTCACCAAGTGTACCCATGTGCTCAGATTCTAGATCAACTTCTCATTGTCAAGTAAAACTTCTTAATCACACATGATGTCCTTTTTATTTTTAATAAATTTCAACTTTTGAACTCAAAATTACCTTGGAATATTTTATATTAACCTTGAGATCATTGATAATATTCTCATCCTCTTTGGCATATTTCTTTGAAGTACATATATGTTCTTTAATTACCATGATCACAACCTTCCACTATTGATTTTCTTTCTTCAACTATTTAGCCATATTTATATCTACTTGGGATCAACTTTAAGATGTTAGGATTCCTCCAAAGGACCTATTCTGATACTAATTATTAGAGGTAAAATCATTGAGAGAGGGGGGGGTGAATTAGTGTGCCTAAATAATCTAACTTCAATTTTAATCCTTTCAAGTCCTTAATCAGTCAATACATACATTCATGAGGCGTACATCAGTAATGAATTAAGAAAGACAATCATATATCAATCATATAACACATGACATATGTGGGAGACCCTCTTGGGTAATAAAACCCATTAGAACTAGCAATTGGACTACTATCCTATAATAACAAGATCCAATTTAGACCATCTACAAATGATCAAGGGACTAACATTCTTGAATTTAGTGAGACTACAATCCCATAAGGAGATACCACACCTGTCTATTTAAGTTACCTAATAACTAGACCATTATCAAGTTTCACCTTACAAGGAGGTTAAAACCCTTTAGATGTTGAGCTAACACAAGAACACCTATAAATAGAACCTCTCCTCAACATTGATTGCTTGCCAATATAATAGAGATACAAAGTATATCAGATCTTCTTCAAATCTATACACTCAATTCATCGAAAGACACCTTTTGGACCACTCTACACTTCTAAAAAATAAATATATCACCATAACAATCATTTTTAGTTAAAACACATTATGTACTTGAACCAACACACAAAGATCAATTAGGACACATTATATATCCCAACTATCCCCACTCTTGAACCCTTCACTCACATTCACATTAACACACCCACAACAACTAAGTCATAGCAGTAACATGACCATATGGTCATAATAATAATAATAATAATAATAATAATAATAATAATAATAATAATAATAATAATAATAATAATAATAATAATAATAATAATAAATCTTATCTAACTCTTAGATAAAACACCAAGATCATATATTCATCACCTTGCCTTTGCTCATAATATACTCTCTCAAATAACCTCTTGAGCAACTTGCTCATTCTACCTCCTCTATGCTCATTAGGTCCACTACCCTGTATGTCCTCCTACACCAACTTAGTTAGACAAGATTTTTTTATCCACTTCACTCTCTACTATTCCTCACTAACCTATACCTACTCTTTCAAAGGTTCTTACCTTCACTTGGTTCCACATTCGCACTCCCTCATCTAAGTGTTACTTGTCTAAAAACTAACACATTTGGTTTCACTACCTATAGAGCAATCATGGTCATCACCATATTGGTTAGATAGTAGGAATGACTTAAAACATAAGTCATTTAACTCACTAAGACATATCTCAAAAAAATCCTCATAGGTTGGCCATGACATCTATGTGTCACCCTTAAGAAACTACACCTTTTAATTAGGCCTTTGTTGTCCTTATAGGTCTCATGTCAACCCATTCACTCCTTTATCACTTCATAAAATAAAAAAAGAACACATGACAACTTTGAAATACATGGAATCATTCCATATTATATATAGGTAACCGTAAAGTTCCAATGACCAACATAGTACCCTTTTACTTAAGCATAATTTTCTCAAATAATATTTTGTGCACATAGTCATTATGAACAAATACACATTCACCATCTTAATAGTTTTTCATATGGTATACGAATGGTCAAACCTATATAATGCACATAGATGGTCCTCATGGAGTCTAAAACACTATGAAATATATAATACATCAAGGGATATAAAAAAACATCAAAACAAGCTTGCATATCCTTATTAGGTAACTTGCAAAATAAATACAAAAACATATTCAAATTTGAACCTTCATAACTATGTGTATACACACTTTAAAATCTAAAAATATATATTTATAGAAGTACCTTTCAATTATATAGAAGTTCTATTTTTTCACCATGAGCAAATTCTACCTAGATCAAAAGATATATCCAAAATACAAAGCATTGGTTTTTCCTTTCCAAATTGAAATATTTAAATTTCAATGATCATAGTTAAACTTCAAACACTTTTCTTGCATATCGTATCCTCTCAAATTTAGATCAATATCACACCATCAGTCTTCTCTAAAATTTAATACATAGGTGTTGATGGTAAAAAATTAAACCTCAATCACTTTGACCTCATCTCATGCACCCTTGTAATGTTGACTCAATACATACCATCAATCTTTGTGGATCAACCATGTCTTGAACTAGCAATTCTCACTATTAGATCAATCTGTATGAACACCCACTCATCATTAGATCCTTATCCTCTCTTTACTCAACATTAAATAACATGAACTTCTCACCAACTCACTACTTCTTGACATCTTGTAGCAAATTCACTCTTTTGATCTCCTTGAGACTTGCTCAATCTTTACCTTTTGAAAAATTGACTAAGTATGTGGACCCTTGAAATTTGTCTAAGAATGCAAACTTGAGCCTTGATAAATTTTTTTATGATTTGATGCATGATCTCAATTTTGTACCATATAATCTACCAACATAGGATAATCTATCCATATAACAATCGAATATTGGAACCCACACACATACAACATATTCCATCATGAATAAGCTCACTCAAAATTTTCTTCCACATAGCCAACTTTGCCTAGAACTACTTGGAAGGCCAAATTTGCTCATGTATATCTTTTGATGCAATTTAATGCATGAAATAAAATTTATCAATAAATAACTAGGCATAAAATTAAAAAACCCCATATGATCACCTTCTCTTAAAATTTACACACATGTGAGATATGATACTATCAAAATACTTACTCATTTATTTCTTTCCTCGTGCAAATTTGGATAAGTATGGGAAAACACTGTCAAACTACTTGGGAGCCCAAATTTGAACTTGTATATATTTTATTGTGATTCATTGCATGACCTATAATTAATTTCATAACAACTAGGAAAAAATTATATCACAACCATAAGACCAACTCCCCCTTACTCATCCACACATGGCAATGTTGACATCATCAAACTACCTACTCATATTTTTTTCCACTGGACCTAAAGTGTCTATATGAAAACTATGGACTACAAGATGAAATCCAGTCATAAACACAAGCTCTGTAATCATCCTTGACAACTGATATTACCCCTTACAATTATTCAAATCACCATAATCATCTTTGAACATCTTTAACCATGACAAAATAGAAGATCAACCAATCATACTTAAAGTATACTTGGACAAACACATTGCACACTTTGTCATTTTCACTTAGACTATCAAATATCTTTATCCACTCACTATGAAACCTTAATGACATCATCAAGATAGCATTGACAACTTTCCAATATATAAAAGTTTGTGTAGTCTCATTTTATACTTTTTTTTAATTTTTAGATTGAGCTAGTTTGTTTTTAGATAAATCATTGGATTAAAAATATTATACCCATGCATTAACTAAGTCTTCTAAGATATAAATGGATTTATACTTTAATTTATTGTACCATTATAAACCATCAATATAATAGGGTTTAATATTTAGTTTGGCAGTAAAAAATGTGTTGTTTTTTTAGTCTTTATAAATATTACAAAAAAATTTCAAATGCAAAGTCAGACAATTGGATCCATTATATTAGATCATAGGAATGATATGATATATGTCAATTTATAAAACTTTATGGACTAAGGGTTAATTTTTAATGTGTTTGACATATTTTTTATGAATTGAGGCTTGTAAAAAGATATTTTCAAGAGATCTTTTATGGGAGACGGGGAAATTTGATTTCACACTCCCCTATTAAGCTGTTGAGGTGTATTTTACATTTGAAAAAATTAGTTTTGCATGTACATAATTATATTACTATTATAATCTTGAATATTATCCATATATATTATTACTTTTAAGGTAATTTGGTTAGTATCAAGAGTATTTTGGTTTTGAATTAGAGGATTGAGTGTCCTTTTGGGATGCACTAGACATAACATTGGTAATAATGTGACTAATTTGGTTAGGCTCAATAAAAGAGAGACCCATCATGTTAGTAACTATATTAGGAGTGATGGATGAAGAAGAAACAATGGAAGTCACAAATTGATTTTATTAAAGTATTATATAAAATTTTTGAGTAAGGAAGGGAGATATTCCATGTTGGGTGGCATCATCATGTGATAGACAACTATGGGGACCTTTCCCCTATGATCCATATTTTATTAGAGGAATATTTTCATGTCATATATATATTATATGTCACAATCCTCTATAACCTCACATTTTTGGCATATGTGACCTCATATAGTGTTTTTATGGTTATTATATGGATCATATCATTTGAATATAGTGGAATCCATATTAAAATTGATGTTAACTTGATCTTGAGACATAGAAAAACTTCAAGGTGTGTAATTATTTTTGTAAAATTTGTTGAGATTATTTAGTTACATGGAAATAGGATTATTGTAAATTCCTTGAAAACCATGGTGTATTCTCTTTAAATTGATCTAATATATTTTCCATTATGAAAGATAAAGGATCAAGTATATCAAGCTATCAAATGTGGTTGATCTCAAATGTATGTTAAAAATAGATTGGAGTGGGATGGAAAATACCATAGGGAACTAAAAAAAGAGATAGAAATTATAAAAAGTTGGTTGATATAATAATATCATAAAAATTAACTTTATCATGTTGTTCAATGAATTTTGTAGGATGCATAAAACTATACTAGTCTAGATGATACTGTTGGAAATAGAGTAGTAAAGTTAAACTATATCAAGCTAACTAATGTAGTTGAAAAAAATAAGAAATATATTATGTTGGTTAATGTAGTTTTAAATCAAGGTACATAATATTATTGGGTTGATTGATATAATCTAAAAAGAAAACAAAATGATAAATTATCCAAGTATTAGAAAAAATTAACAAAGTAAGAAGGTATTACTAAGCTAGGTGTGTCTTTTAGTCAAGATTTAAATATATCAATCTCAAGTGTAAATAGTGATCAAGGTCCATAGTCTACTTAATACAAAGGATTACACTATGTAACAACTACATTGTCCAATATTCAAGGTGGGTTGAGTGTAAATTATTAGGGTTAACCACTTATTAGTGCACTAATAAAATAAATCAAATGATTCTTATTGGTTGGAAATACAAACCTAAGATGATTATAGTATACTATGAGGTATGTGGAAGCTAAATTAAATATATAGTTTTATATAATAGCTTGAGTGTTTTGGCAGTATCTCTCACACCATGACTCAAGTAGACCTAATGACCACTTTACCCAGAATGGTAGTTCTATGAGCTTTACAACTATGAGAACACAATTATAGATTGAAAGACAAAAAAATAGAGATGATTTAGATTGAAATAAAAAAATATGTAGCCTATAGTGAATGAAATAAACACTCAGAACAATATCTAACTAGTTAATAAATTTGGGATAAAATGTAGTAAAACATAACTATATCAATTTAGTATGT
>JARHVA010002474.1:972500-1085000 GCA_037957365.1 Torreya grandis | reverse complement strand
TAGGGCTATTAAATGTTTAAACTCAAATACTAGTTTCAATGCATATTACTAATCTAACCATGTTTACTTATCCATTAGTGACTACTTAACTTGATAATTTCAACCCTAATGGATCTATATTTAAAACACTCCTTCAAGTTATAAAGACCTTGGAGGACAAGGATACAAACATTGAACAAAATACATTAAAGTCTCCTCATGTTATTGATTTTGAAGATGTGTTACATAACCCCATTGTATATGACAAATACTTGCACCCTTTTCAAACTAGTTTTTTTCACCTAAGTTCACATTTTATGATGGTAAGGGTGATCCTGAGTAGCATCGTTGATATTTATATATGGCATTCCTTGATTATGACTATAATGATAAACTTTTGACCAAATTATTTCCAAGGAGTCTCAATGATTATTATTTGAGGTGGTTTTATGATTTACCTCTCTAATTCATAAAATCATTAAAACATATTGAAGATAAAATTTTCACATGTTTCTCTATTAGCAATTAAAAAAAAAATTAATGCCCTAATTGTAAATGTCAAACAAGAAACCATTAAATGTATCGATGAATATGTCTTGAGGTAAAAGATAATGTTAGCTAAAATGACCAATCCTATGGTAGATAAAGAACTCCAAGACATATTCAAGTGAATTTTTCATGGTCTTTTACATTTTTTCATTATTTTAAATAAAAATTAAATCTTTTTATGACTTATTCGATGTTGTTTAAGACCATGAAATGAAACTTATCTCATTGAATAAAATTAAGAATGGCACCAACTACATCTACATCAAATGCCAAGTTTAAAATCAAATAAATTTATAAGGTAAAACCTCCTAAGACTAAAAATGAAACAACCACCATGGTTAATGTAGTTTCACAATAGCCTAATCATCTTGTCTTATCTAATTAACCAAGGAGACAATTTACACATTTACTTGAGTCTATTGATTTATTACACCTATGGCTAGTGGGCTATCATCTTATATCTCTCCCTCATCCTATATAGGCTGATATGAGTCATCATTTACCCAACTGATATGATGTGAATGCTTATTATGTTTATCACAAGGGATGTGTGAATTATATGAAAATATGTTTTATGTTGAAGCATAAGATCCAAATCTTTATCAATGACCAAAATATTACATTTGTTGATCCTCCAAAACAATCAGGTTCACATTCTATGTTAGGGTGTGGAGCTAAAAGCTTCAACTATTTGCAAACACAAAGAAGAGTATGCTGAAGAACTAGAAGAACCGGCATCGGCAACATGACCGACGTCAGTCACAGACATTAGAGAAGGAAACTGGCGATGGCAGAGAGTCGGCCGATGTCGGCAGCACCAGGCAAGCAGGGACCAACGTCAGTCGCTTGTGTGTTCCAGAACTATTCGTTGCATGAATAGTTAGTTAGTTGAATTGAGTGTTTGCATGTTAAGGGGCTAATTATAGTCACGAGCTACGTGTCTAATTATTGTAGTTAGATTTCTATTTTTGTAACCATGGGATTCTATTTAAAGACCCATGAGGCATGTATTGTAATTATCAAGAAGGCAAGTAAAAGCATTGAAGCAAGCAAGGTCAAGGAGATCTATAGGTGTAAGGTCAAGGAGATCAGCTGTAGCATTCAAGGAGGGATAACAACTCAGGTTGTAGAGTTGGTTTTGTGTTGAGAAAGAGAGAGAGGGAAGAAGGTCTTGAGGTGTGGCAAGCCTTTGAGGTGGAGGAAGAAGTGGCATCTTCCTTATTATATTTTCTTCTAGTAATATCTAATACAAGAGTGTGTATTGTCTCTCAAATTCTTTGTTGTCTCATGTTTCTAGTTACTTAATCATTATGGTATAATTCCATGTTTATTTGCTTATAAGAAAGTAATCAATTGTGCTTCTGTTGGATAAGGGGTCTCCTAACAGTTGGTATCAGAGCTACGGTTTGTAGGAAGCAGGTTATTTTTGATTATAGGTCATTCACAGGGTTTTTTTATTGAGTGGGAGTTCAACAATGGCAGAAGAAAGTAAGCTATGAATGGAGAAGTTTAACGGCAAGAATTATCATCACTAGAGGATGTAGATTGAGGATTATCTGTATCAAAAGGATCTATACTTACCGCTGGGTGGGGTTGCATGCAAGCCCATAGATATGAAGGATGAAGAATGGAGCATTCTTGATTGGAAGGCTCTCGGTTCCATAAGGTTGAGCCTTGCATCATCTATGATTTCTAACTTATCACAGTGCAAGACAATGGAAGAGTTGATAAAGTCCTTGGTGAATTTATACGAAAAGCCCTTGGCTTCTAATAAGGTATATCTTATGAAGCAGCTATTTACTTTGAAAATGTAGGAAGGTGGATCGGTACATACTCATCTCAGTGATTTCCATGGTTTGGTAAACCAATTAGCTTCAGTCAATACTGTTTTTGATGATGAGGTAAAGGCTCTCTTGATTTTATGTTCTTTGCCTGAATGTTGGGATAGTTTGGTTATGGCAGTAAGTAATTCTGCATCTGCTTCTAAAATCTTAAAAGTTGATGATGTTGTGAGTGTGATCTTGAATGAGGAAATACGCAGGAGAAGCATAGGTGAATCATCAGGGAATGCTCTAAGTGTAGAAAGTAGGGGAAGGCAAAGGGAGAAGATTGAGTAAGGGAAATCAAGGTCAGGAAGGAGATCCGAGTCCAAAGGTATTACCTGCTAGTTTTGTGGAAAGAAAGGACATACAAAGGAGTGTTGGTTGTGAGATAAAGAGAATCAACCTGAAGGTAAAGAAGAAGCAAAAGATGCAAATATCATGGTATAGGATGCTCTCATACTTTCTTTGGATAGTCAGGTAAGATCATGGATTTTAGATTCTGGTTCATCTTTTCATGCATCCCCAAACAGAGATTTGTTTCATGAGTATGAATAGGGAGACTTTGGAGTGCTCTATTTAGGGGATGGTACGCCTTGTTAGATAGTTGGCAAAGGGAAAGTGCAGCTGAGATTGTAGATTGACAACACATGGGTGTTGAAAGAGGTCATGCAGGTTCCAATTCTAAAGCAGAGTTTGATTTTTGTAGGAAGGTTGGGTGATGAGAGATGCATAATAACCCTCACAACAGACTCTTGGAAGGTTACCAAGGGAGCACTTGTTTTAGCAAGAGGTAAGAAAGTAGGTACTCTTTATCTATCTACTTGTATTATTGATTCTACTTTTGGTGTAGATTCGAAGATGTGGTCTAATAGGCTGGGTCACATGAATAAGAAGGGAATGGAAGTTCTTGATTCAAAAGGTATGTGTTCAAATTCAGAAAGCATAGATAGATTTCATTGCAGAAAAAGGAAATTTGATGCTTTTGACAAGAATAGGGAAGTCTTGGTGTTTTTGGAGGAGATGAAGGCCAGAGAACAGTTACAGGCACTGAATAAATCTGAGCAGGGCAGCATGGATAGAGATTTGATCCAAGATGAGCTCGCAGATGAAGAATTCATCACTCATAAGAACACACAGACACCAACGTCAGTCACTTGGAACCGACGTCGGTCAGTCAGACACCGACATCGGTCTTGTGCAGACCAGCAGGGTCGGTAGGTCAGGTAGGAGAAGTCTAACGTCGATCATCAGGACCGATGTCGGCAAGGGGGACACCAACGTTAACCATGGGTAATGACATCGGCAGTCAGGGTCAGTGCAAGGAACTGACATCGGTCGGGAGAAGACTGGGAGATGGCCGAGATCGGTCACTAGAACAGATGATGGGTGGATAGTTAGCTATCAAGGAGTCTCAAACACGCATATGGAGGTCAGAAAAGGTATGTGAACCTCATATTCATTGTTCACCTTCTTTATATTGCTTACTGATAGTCAAGAACTAGGAAGACAGAGGAAGCAATGCAGGTAGAATCTAGAAACAGTGGGAGCTTGACATGGATGAGGAGTGTGAGTCCTTGGAGTAGAACCAAATAGGTATTTGTTGGTAGAGTTGTCAGCTGGAAGGAAGCACTAGATAGAGGGATGGATTCCCATTTTAGAGAAGAGAGTGGATGGACACATGAGACAGAAGGCTATGGTATATGGTCTTGAGTTAGGCTGCGGACAATGGAGGTTTGACCATTGTATTTTATCTTTACCAGGTTGGATAATATTAGCTACATTATCCTATTACTGTATTGTGTTACTTTTTATATGGTTTCATATATAGGGAGTTTTATGAGCTAAGGGTAGAGTTGGTTTAGAAGTATGTCATGAAGAATTTGGGAGTAGAAAAATTCTTGTGGCATAAGTGACACGTATAGCATCACAAGTTTTCATGGTGGTTGGTCTTCAAGAATGACTTTGAAGAGGGATACAGAGCCAAAGGAACAAAATAGATGGTGTATAGGTACAGGTACAGTAGCAGCTATTTATCTCCAAGTGAGAGATTGTTAGGGTGTGGAGCTAAAAGCTTCAACTATTTGTAGACACAAAGAAGAGGATGCTAAAGAACCAGAGGAATCGGCATCGGTAGCATGACCGATGTCAGTCATAGACAGTGGATAAGGAAACCGGTGACGGTAGAGAGTCGACCAACGTCGGCAGCACCAGGCAAGCAGGGACCGGCGTCGGTCACCTATGTGTTCCAGAACTATTCGTTACACGAATAGTTAGTTAGTTGAACTGAGTGTTTGCATGTTAAGGGGATAATTATAGTCATGAGCTACGTGTCTAATTATTGTAGTTAGATTTCTATTTTTGTAACCATGGGATTATATTTAAAGACCCATGAGGCATGTATTGTAATTATCAAGAAGGCAAGTAAAAGCGTTGAAGCAAGCAAGGTCAAAGAGATATACAGGTGTAAGGTCAAGGAGATCAGCTGTAGCATTTAAGGAGGGATATCAACTCAAGTTTTAGAGTTGGTTTTGTGTTGAGCAAGAGAGAGAGGGAAGAAGGTCTTGAGGTGTGGCAAACCTTTGAGGTGGAGGAAGAAGTGGCATCTTCCTTATTGTATTTTCTTCTAGTAATATCTAATACAAGAGTGTGTATTGTCTCTCAAATTCTTCGCTATCTCATGTTTCTAGTTACTTAATCATTTTGGTATAATTCCGTGTTTAATTGCTTATAAGAAAGTAATCAATTGTGCTTCCATTGGATAAGGGGTGTCCTAACATTCTAGTGATTACTAGAAATGAAAAATATTTAAAAAATCCTTTTTAAGAAAATTTTAATAAATAAATAGAAGTGAAAATGGCATATAATGAACATCCTCTTCCATCATATTATGGGCACTCATTAGATGGTTTATTGGTACTTATACATGACATATAAATTCTTATGGTTTAGAGACCTTCTATTACCTTTAATGATAGTGAGGTTAATGATGATGATTCAGATCTTCATTCTTTATTCATTTGATCATACTTTGGTAAAAAATATATACATAGCATTATGACTTATATTTTGTGCAAGAAATAATATTTACACCATGACATTATTTATACACTTATGTTATATTCATTATAATTTATAACATTGTATGATGTAGGAACATCACTCTTAGGGAGCAAATTTGAAAATTTTGGATTTTTTTGCATTGAATAAGGTTAGGAATGATTTGGATGGCCTTAGAAGGCCTCAATTTTGTTTATTTTACATTTAGATATTTTAGGAGTGCAATTAGTTAGTCTAAATTTTTATTTCCCACCAAAACTTGAAAGTTTAGAAATTTGAATTTATAGTGTGTTATTAGGATTTTAAGGGTATGGAAAGGATCAAAAAAGTTCTTTAAAAAGTTTAAAATTATATTATAAGACATATCAAACCATATTCTATAGTCTAAAGTGGTATTTTTTTAGTAATTCAACTTTTGGCTATTGTCACCTTTCTTAAGTGACATGCAATGTTGATAACTACCTCCAAATCAGTTATAAAAATGGTTTCATTGATATAAAATGTTATTTTTTTAAAGGAAATATAGTTACTTGAATATTGGTGTGATAAATATTTTTGAAGGATTTCAAAAGGAGACTATCCCTATTTAAAGAAGAGAACCTTAGACCCTATTTTGAGCATATTTCTATGTTTGCAATAGTTTGAATGTTCCCTGATTGATTATAAAATGAATTTTGTTATTGGTTTAATTATTATAAAGTATATTTTAATTTTTTTAAGATATTAATACCAAATAATAACTGATATTTCATCTATTTTTCAAAGAGACATTATAGGTAGACCTCTATTTTGGAACTTTAATGTTATATGTAGACTGTGTTCATATTACCAAAGAACTATGGAATTGAATTGTTTTATGTTTATTAAGGATATTAACATTGTTCTGTGTTGTTAATTAATAATAAATATTGAAAATACTTATGTAAATAATACATTTTCACAAAATAAATTCAATTTCTTGTAGCTGTCAACATTTGGAATTAATTATGTGCTTTATGAGTTCTCATAGAAGAAGTAGTCTTTGAATTGGTAAACTCATTTAGAGCACATTAAGGTGAGTTTTTGGAGTTTATATGAATGATAATTTACTCTTTTATTTTTGTTCCTTTGTGTATTGTTTTCTTTCTTTCCATAGAACTATAGAATGGACTCTTTATAAACACAACCAAACACATTTTGAGTCGATTAATATAATAAATGGATTGATAAACATATGAAAATGATTTGGTAAGATGGTAAAGGTATTTAAAAACCTTTAAAATCCAATTTGGAGTTATGAAACACCATAACACTCTCACAGTCAAATTTTGAATGCTCTTGGGTAGTCATAGGTTCCAACAAGCCCTAATTTAGGGTTTTGTCTATATCTCAAGTTTGAATTATTCAAATTGAACAAAAAATTGTAGTCTTAACCTATTTAAGGTAATATAATATATTTTAATGTTTATAGTATTTTAAAAAATGTGTTGTACATATTTCCAAGGTTTGAGATGACAATAGGCCTAGAAATGGCAATTTGGTTAGGCTAAAAGTGGGAAGGTGGACATAGAAGAAGAAATAGGCCATAAAATTTGAAACAAAAGTATGTATAGCTGATATAAATGTGATTTCATAATTTTTGAGACAAATCTAGTTTTAATTTTTTGTACTAAACAAACAATAGGGTTCAAATGGGCTAGTAGGAAGTGATAAAAGGACTATTGTGTTAGAGAAGGAATTACATGTTGAAACTATTGTAAGGGAACCTATACATAATTTTGGTATTAGAAACAATTTTTATACCTAAGAACAAGTTGGAGAGAGAATATTCTTGAAGAAAGAGAATAACATGTACTTGTTTGATAAATTACCTACATAAAAGTTCACAATGACACATAAGAGAAATAGAGGAGGTGTAGCAATGAACCAAGATGATATGTTGGTAGAGATAAGAGACATGAAACTCAAATTTTATGTAGGGATAAATTATATAGAAAGAGGCCAGATAAGAGGAGTCCTAATAGGGTATTTGAGTGAAAGGGAAGATGAACCACAAGACTAAGAAGAGGTAGAGGGAGAAGAGGCATTTGAAGGACTTGAAGATCAAGGTGTGGAGAAACTTGTGAAGGTGATCATGAGTCAAGGGTAAAAACCAAAGGTGGAGTTACCCACCTCTGTATGTGGTCTTGATGGAGATGAAATGATGAATTAGGTGAATGAGTTAGACAAATACTTTGATTATGAGGACATACCTAATGACAAGAAGGTCAATTTTACAAGAACCAAGATGAAAGGTAATGCTTCATTGTGGTGAGAATTCACACAAGATGAGAGAGAAAACAAGGGAAAGAATAAGATCACTTCTTGGGATAGAGTAGTTACGAAGCTCAAATTCAAGTTCTTGTCAGGTGATTATGAGACAAACTTGTTTAGATAATTATATAATTTGAAGCATAAGGAAATGAGTGTGAAGGAATATATAGAGGATTTATATAAGACAACTATTAGATATGGTCATGTTGAGGAGGATACAGAGAAGGTTTCAAGGTACTTGAATGGGTAAAGATATAACCTACAAGATGAACTATAACTTATGAACCCAAGAACACTAGAAGAGTGCTACCAATTTGCACTCAAGGCTAAAGATAAGTTGAGTATAATAGAGGAATGGGTAGGAATTTTATAGGTATAGGATAGAAAATGGGTAGAAATAAATCAGAAATAAATATTTAAAGTGAATCAAGCAATTCATAAGAGTTGTCTACTCAATCAAGAGGTGGATTTAGAGGTAGGAGACCTTATAATAGAGGTGGATATTTATCAAGGGGTATAGGATACAATGGATTTGTAGGAAAGTGTTTTAAGTGTAAAAATTATGATGGTAAAAAACATTGGGAGTGTCCAAAGGACTAATCAATAAGAATCCCAAGGAATGAAGGAAGAAATTGGATTGCACAAGAGGAATGGAGAGAGTGTTTGCTCTCCATCACAAATGGTAGAGCTTGAAATGGGAGAATCATTTATCATGAGGATGGTGATGATCAAGACATCCAAGGATAAGGAATCACCATAAATAAACTCTCTTTAAGACATCATACAAATACCAAAGTAAGTGATGTAAGATGGTCATTGATTCAGGAGTATGGATAATCTTGTTTAAGTAGAAATGGTTAATAAGCTTGGTCTAGAGAAATTACCTCACCCCACTCCATATAAGGTATCATGGTTGAATGAGTGATATCAAGTATTTATTAATGAGAATAATTTGGTAGAGTTTCAAATTGGAACATATAAGGATAGGGTACTTTATGATGTTATCCCCATGGATGTGTTCCATGTGATTTTGGGAAGGCCTTGGAAATATGATAGACAAACTACTCATGATGGAAGAAAGAATGTGTATACCTTGACCAAGGATGGAGTTAGTTACACTTTGCTACCCTTAAAGGATGAAGATAATGATCAACAATTTGGTTCACATGTGATGATGGTAAGTGGAAAAGAGTTATTGAATTCCATAAATGAAGAAGAGATAGGCTTTGTTTTGGTCATCAAGCCTAGGATTGTTATGACAACCACTAAAATCAATGATCTACCCTTAGATATTCAAGAAATGTTGGAGAGGTATGATGATATAGCTATTGATGAGATACCCAACACATTTACACCAATGAGGAGCATAACATATCATATATTCTTTGTACATCGATCAAGTCTACCAAATAAGGCTATATTTAAGATGAACCCACAATAGAATGCTAAGATCAAGAGACAAGTGCAAGAATTCCTTGACAAAAGTCTGATAAAAAAGAGCTTAAGCCCATGTGTAGTGCCCACAGTGATTTTACCAAAGAAGGAAGGTGAGTGGAAGATGTGCACTAATTCCATGACCATGAATAAGATTATCATAAGGTATAGATTTCCAATTCCTATGATGGAGGATTTGAGGGATTGCTTGAGTAGAGCGAGTTATTTTTCTAAGATAGACCTCAAGAGTAGATACTACCAGATAAGGATTAGGTAAGGTGATGAATGGAAGATTGACTTTAAATGAATGAAGGTTTTTATGAATGGATATTCATGCCATTTGGTTTGACCAATACACCTAGAACTTTCATTAGATTAAGGAATGAGGTTTTAAAAGATTTCATAGTCAAGTTTGTAGTTATACTAATTTATAGCTAAAGTAAGGAGGAAAATATTTTTCATTTTAAGTTGGTGATAAGGAGGTTGGAATAATAGAGGTTATTAATCAACCTTAATAAATTGTATTTCATGAAAAGAGAGATACTTTACCTTGGGTTTGTTATTTCATAAGGCATGCTAAAGATGGACAAGAATAAGGTGAAGACAATCATGGAGTGGCCAACACCTAGGACAACATGAGAGGTAAGAATTTTTCATGGTTTGGAAAGTTTTTGTATGAATTTTATAAGAACATTTAGTGTAATATGTGATCCCATCATTTATACTATCAAGTAAGACAAGAAAAACTTTGTTCAGAATGAGCAGGAAAAAAAAGTTTTCAATATTTGAAGCAAAATTTCACAGAGCAACCCATAATAACATTTATACACTTCAAAAAAGTGTTCCAAATAAAATGTGATGAAATTGGTGTAGATATAGGGTATATTATAAGCTAAGATGGTAGACCTATAGCCTACTTTAGTGAGAAGTTGAATGATGATAAGAAGAGGTATTCATCCTATGATTTGGAGTTTTATGCAATGGTGAAAGCATTGAAGAAATAGGGGAATTAACTTATGCCAAAGTATTTCATAGTATAAACGAATAACCATGTACTTTAGTTCATATCTAATTATCCCAAGTTGAACCAAAGACATGTTAAATGGGTGGAGTACATGTAAAACTTTGCCTTCACCATCGAGCACAAGCAAGGACAAAACAATAAAGTGGTAGATGCATTGAGTATGAGGGTCTTATTGGTGCATGAAATTTAGTTAAAGAGTGTCTCCATTGAATCACTCAAGGATTTGTATAAGGATGAAGAGGACTTCAAGGAAGCATACCATGCATGCAAGCACCCAAGTATAATAAACAAGGAGCCATGGTTGGATTATGTAGTTTAAGATGGATTGTTGTTCAAGGAAGTTAAATTGTGTATACAAAAGAGCTTAATAATAGGAAATATGATATGTGAGAAGTACAGTGTAAGTATGGTAGGCCATTTTGGGCTTGACAAGACATTGGAGTTTCTCACTAGACACTTCTATTAGCCTACAATGCAAGCAAAAATATGAAGGTATGTATAAAGGTGTAAAAATTGTCAATTAGCCAAGGGTAAAAGTAATAATGCAAGTTCGTATCATCCCTTACTAATCCCACATAGACCTTGGGAATCCATTAGTATGGATTTTATGATGGGATTGCCTAGAACACAAAGGGGATTTGATTTGATTTTTGTAGTTATTCATAAATTATCTAAAATGGCACATTTTATACCATGTATAACTACTAATGATGAAACACATGTGGCTAATTTATTCTTTAAAGAGGTTGTGAGGCTTCATAGATTGGCCATGGACATTGTTTCTAATAGGGATACCAAGTTTCTTGGTCACTTCTAAAGGATGTTATGGAAGAAGGTAGGCACTAATTTGAGTTTTAGTTTAGCTTACCTTACTCAAAAATATGGGAAAACTAAGGTGGTAAATATAATTCTAAGGAAATTTTTAAGGTGTTTTTCTAAGGACCATCCCAAGTAGTGGGATCTTGTGTTGTCTCAAGTAGAGTTTGCTTACAATGATTATAATAATAGGAGAATTGGTATAATCCCAATATAGGTATTCTATGGAATATAACCAAGATATGTATTTTAGGATAGAGATATTAGACATATGGATAAGATAAGTGTTGAAGGTGAGGAGTTTACAATGGAAATGAGAAAGGTACACGAATAGGTGAGAAAGTATTTATGGTCTAATGTTGACAAGTACAAGAAATAGGTAGATTTGAGTAGGATAGAAGTGAATTTATAGGTTTGGGACTTATTCTTAGCTCATATAATAAAGGAAAGGTTTCCAAAAGGTGAATACAACAAGTTGAAGATGAAGAAGATGGGTCCTTCCAAGATCCTCAGGAAGTTTGCCAATAATGCATATGAATTAGAATTTCCTGGTGGAGTTGGAAGTGCACCTATTTTCAATGTTTTATATTTTTATCATTATAGACAAGGATATTAAGGAGGAAAAAAATCATACTAATTAGTGAAAATAGGCTCAAATTGAGCATAGCAATTGCCTAAGGCCAAGATAGAGGAACTAGAATGCATATTAGATAAGCATGTGACAAGACCGACGACAAGTAGTATTTAAAGTATTTGGTTAATTAGAATAAACATATAGTATAGGATTACAAAAATAAAAATTACATACCAAAGTGAGGGAGTAATCTAGAAACACTCATGGGCAGCAACCCATGAGTTATCTTTTCCTTCCCTAGGAGTATGATGTAGAAGCATCAGTCTTAGGGAGAAAATTTTGGCTTGTTTTTCATTCAATAAGGTTTAGTAATGATTTGGATGTACTTTAAATGACTCAAGATTGTTTATTTTACATTTTTATAGTTTAGGAGTGCAACTAGTTAGTCCAAATTTTAAACAATTTATTTCTTGCCAAAACATAGAAGTTTTGAAATTTGAATTTGTAGTTTGTTCTTAGGATTTTTAGGGTATGGAAAGGATCAACAAAGTTATTTAAAAAAAATAAAATGATATTATAATACCTATTAAACCATATTATATGTTATAAAGTAGTCTTTTCATAGTAAATCAACTATTGGGTGTTGTCACCTTTCTTAATTAACATCCAACATTGATAACTACCTCCAAATCAGTTGAAAAATGGTTGAATTGATATAAAATGTAAGTTATTATAAGGAAATATAGTTACTTTAATGTTTTTATGATCAATATTTTCCAAGGATTTCAAAAGGAGACTAGCCATGTTTAAAGAAAAGAAGCTTAAACCCTATTCTAAGCATATTTTTGTGTTTATAATAGTTGGAATGTTCCTTGATTGATGATCAAAGGAATTTTGTTGTTGGTTTAATTATTATAAAATATATTTGTATGTTTTTAATAGAGTAATAATAAATAATAACTAGTCTTCCATCTATTATTCAAAGATACATAATAGGTAGACCCCTATTTTGGAACTTTCTTGTGATATACAGACTGTGTTCATATTAACAAAGATAAAACTATGGACTTAATTTTTTTTATGTTTATCAAGGATATGACCATTTTTTTATGTTGGGGATGAAAAATAAATACTTGAAGGACTTATTTTAATCATACATTTTCTCAAAATGAATTCAATTTCCCATAGTAGTCAACATTTGGAATGAACTATGTGCTTTATGAGTTCCCATAGAAGAAAATTTTGAAATGGTAAACTTGTGTTGGATCATATTAAGGTGTTTTTGTGGATTGTATATGAATGATAATTTACTCTCTTATTAGTGTTCCTTCATGTATTATTTTATTTTTTTCCATAGAACTATAGAATGCCCTCTTTTTAAACACAACCAAGCATATTTTAAATGGGTTAATATAGAAAATGGATTGATCAATGTTTGTCAATGATTTGGGAAGGTGGTACAGGTCTTGATAAACCTTAAAAATCCAATTTTGAGTTCTGTAAAACCATAACACTCTCATAGTTATATTTTGAGTGCTCCTAGGTAGTCATAGGTTACCAAAATCCCTAATTTAGGGTTTTGTCTATATTTTAGGTTTGAACCATTTGAATTGAATAAACAAATTTATTATTAACCTGTTTAAGTTTATATAACATATTTTCAAGTTTTGAGGACTGTATGTAACATGTTGTATAGATTTCTAAGGTCTGAGATAAAAATAGGTCTAGAAGGGGTTATTTGGTTAGGCTAAAAGTGGGAAAGTGGACCTAGAGGAGGAACTAGGCCACCAAATTTGAAACACAGGTGTGTCTAGCCAATATAAAGGTGATTTCATCATTGATGAGACAAATCTAGTTTTAATTTTTTTAAACAAAAAAAAAGGTTCAAAAGGGATAGTAGGAAGTGACAAAAGGACTAGTGTGTTAGAGAAGGAATTTTAAGTTGAAACTATTATAAATGAACCTCTACATCATTATACAAGATTTATTAGATCATTTTATGGGACCTCACAATAGGTTCTTGGTAAGATTCACAAACATTTATAGTTGGGTCCCGCACATGTGATTACTACCTTTTTAGTTATACCTTCCATGAGTCTTTTTGATATGTTATTATGATGCCATTAAATACATGTTATTTGATCAATAAATTCTATAGTTCATGTTTGTGTTAAATACATTCATGCCAATTGAGTAATTATAGTTTCTATAATTCCATATGAGCATCCTATTGAGAAAGAGAAATTTATATCCAGATAGTTGATTATAAAACCTACTATGTATAATTCCCCACAAAAGGGTAATAAAAATGCAATCTTATTTTCTAGGTTCCCAACACTTGAGATACCATTACATCAGAGACACATAGAGGATTCTATGGAATCCTCATCTATTGTGAACCATATTTATATATCCAGAGCACCTACACATATTCCTATTATAATTGTTCCAAAAAAACTATAGAACACTCAATAATGGGTTCCATGATCTCCTACTCCTATTAATATTATTGTTTCTTCATGACCATAGATTCCCATTATACATACAAAGATCATTCTAGATACAATAGTAGCAAATATTGCACCTATACATACTCCTATATACCATTACTAGTTTATTAAATTAGGTTCATAGTGGGGATAAATTTATGACCTAATTTTTGATGGAAACATAGGATAGTATTTTCCTTTCCCTTATTCCCAAAGTACAAAAAAAATTCAATAAAAAATCCAAAAATCCAAAAATGATTTTAGCATCTACATATTCTATTGGCTCCTTGAAATCTATGTGTTAGTTCCTTGCTGATGAATAGCATATTATTTACTTCTACATACACATGTGTTTCACACATCAATTTTAGTGTGATACAAGCATATATAGATACATATTTATGCTCTTATGGATGGTGGTATTTACCTCTAATCACATCACTAGGACATTAAGGGCATACACCTCTATGATCATGAAACATATAGGTTATATCATTCTTTGGTCCCTTTACATTATAATGACTTTATCCAGGATTATATATTTCATAGTGTACTTGATATATTATGCAATTCAAATTTTTTTCTAACATGTTTGATCCATGGGATACTATAATATGTTTATGCTTATTTATTGTGATTTCATTTATACACTTCCTTTATTATTTTGCCTTGTTATTATCTTATGTGTTAAGCATTTGAATATACTCCATTATTTGTGGTCCTCATGCCTTTTATAATTATTTAAAATTTGAATATGTCATTGCTTATTGTATGGACATTTGAGTATGTCATTCTTACTTTTATGGATACTTGACTAAGTTATGTCCATTTAGATTGTGTAGAATTTGAACATGTCCCTTATTTGTGATTGCCTTAAATCATTGTCTTTTGACTTTTATTTGAGTGCTCTTATGTGTGTACTTTATTTTATTGATGATGTTGTACTATTTATATTTGTGTGTGTGTGTTTTCATGATCTTCATCATTCATATTAGGCCTCAATGTGATCAAATTCTATGTGCTTTAGTGATATATATATATATATATATATATATATATATATGTATGTATGTATATATATATATATATATATGTATATATATATATATGTATGTATATATATATATGTATGTATATATATATATATATATATGTATGTATATATATATATATATGTATGTATATATATATATATGATGAAGATCATGAAAACACACACACACACACACACACACACATGTTTTCATGATCTTCATCATGCATATTAGGCCTCAATGTGATCAAATTCTATGTGCTTTAGTGATACATTTACCTAGACATGTTCTCCTATATTATACATGGTTCATGCACAATTCCATTATTATATTATCCTTTTGAGGTGAGATAACTACCAGATTCTATTATACCCTCACCTAAAAATGGGGAATATAAGTGGGGTATGTCATAGAGGCATGGATTCCACACTTATTATAGTTTCATATTTAATGGGGGTATGTTATAGAGACATGGCTTCCACACATTCACATTTTTAGATATACAATGAGGGAATTATTTTAGAAACATGTTATCAACATTTATTAAGTATTCAAAATTCCCAAATTATAGTGGGGGCATATTTTGGAAAAATTTCCTCCACATTATCACTTATATTAGTTTTCATATTTCTCCGCACTTGTTAAATTTTATACATTGGCCAAATTAAACATTTATATGATTTAGATACACATTTATGGTAGAATTGTATATATTGGTACCATTATTATACATAATTTCATCATGATACATAATTGAGTTTCATATGCTATTCATTGTGTGCCTAATATTGAAAAACACAAATAAGTTTCAAATTTTAAACACTTTTGGGGACTGTCACCACTCACCAGGTCAGACTTTTATGCACTATATTACATCTATATATTATAGTAGTTGGTTCATTTTATGGTATGGTTAGGATGAATAAATTAGTCAATATTGACAATATTTTAGGTTATAATTGATTATATCATCTAGCCTCACCAATTTTATAGTGTGAGTTAACTTGGTTCACTCACACTCACAAGGTTATAAGTATGATTAGGCTTCATAGTTGAGTTGGTCTCGACTTCTAGTGGAAATCCACATTTTCCTCCAAGATTAGGGGCATGGTACCTCCTCTATTTATCTCTCTATATATCCTTATATATATTCAATTTATAGATTTATATTTTTCCTAATCTTAGTTTTAGTGATTTATAATGATACATCTTTCAAATCAAATTTCTAATAGTTAAGGTGGTTACATTGATATGCATGTGTAATCATAAATCTTTCTCTCTTTCAATTTTTTTAAAAAAAATACTTTCAATTTTATATTATATGAATTGATTATATATTATAACATTCTCTTAGATTAGACTCAAGTAAAGACAAGGTGTTTTATACCCACCGAAGAACACATTATTTTATTTTAAATTAGTAATTTCATTACTATATTAAAGGGTGGGAAATGTAGACACTATTTCTTAATTTTATATCACCTCCATCTTGTACACTTGGTAAACTCATATCTTGATTTTTACTCTCAGTTATAGACATTTATTGATTGCATAAATCACACATATGTTCTATTTTGTGCCCCTTGGATGATATCTTAATTTAATTATTATTATATTGATGACCTAGTCCTTATTTCTTGCCTATAATTCTTAAAATTGGATTATATTATGCCTATGCAAGTATTGAGAATGTACTAATTCTTAAAATTGGATTGAAACTTCTATTGATGTTGGTATCCTAATATGATGCAAGTGTTTAGTACCCTAAAGTCGTCCAATTTTAAAATTTTATGTATTGTAATGGTCAGCATAAGTCCTTTAATTTAACTTACTTATCATAAGTGATTGATATAAATATAAGATCAACCCTCACTCATTCCTCACCTAGAAAAGACCAAGGCAACTTATCAAAAATATTCAATCAATCATTCAATAAAATAAAGATTTCCTATTTCCTCATGTTTTCATATCAGTCATAATAACATCACATACATAATCTAAAGTATTGAATGAGCATTCCAAGAACTGATTTCCCAAGTTACAAGTTAGGACATTGTTGTACTTTCTTTCCACATATTGTTTGAATCTCACACAATCCAACACATATAATATAACTACATAGGTTTGAGACCCTGTTTAGAGTATTGGTTATGTAGTTATTGCTCATTAATAGAGGTTTTCTAGGATAGCTCAACACCATGTGCCCACTAACCCAATTTTATAATATCCACTATGAGGAGGAATAACTAGGGTTTTATTATTTTACATGGTGTGATAGTCCATGATCTTTATTTGAATGCACTAGAGTGAACAAGAAAAAAAACCTAGAATCATCTAGGTGGTTAAATCCTATTCTATTATAAATTTCATTTAGGATACCTACATCTAACCTAGAGACTATTATTGATACAACCATCCATAGTTGACACAAGTATCTACGGTTACAAAGCACTTAATTCAAAATTTAGTGATTGTTCTAAAATAATCTTCTAGACTACTTCCTACTTTTTTAAGATCTAGATTTGTATTAGAATTAGAACCAACTAAGTACTTGTTTTAATTATGATTTTAACATCTACAATAGTTTTACTTTCCATTTTTAACATATTTCAGTACAATAAATTTAGTATATATTCTATCTAAGTAATACAAATAATTTGTTGAATATAGATATGTTTTATCACCCTCAAGTTTATTCATTTATATATAACTTAAAATTAGATACCCCTATCTATATATTTTATGGTTAAGCGTGTTATTAATGCTCAAATTTTGGAGTCTTAGGATTGGGAGTGACTATGAAAACTACCCAATGATTATAAAAAGATGGGAGGTGAGACCCACCTTAGTTGGGCCTTGTGGGAGTGCATTAGATCTTGATTAAAACACTAGTTTCTTTACATTTGATTTTAAATTCTTATGCAAATGATTATAAGATGTTGGAAGTAATTGGTGTGTAATATTTTAGTTCATAAATATTGTGAAATGAAATAAACATAGGTGTTTACTTGATTTTGTTAGCATTATTTTTCCTAGTTTCATCATAGTTAAGATAAAGAGGAGAAATTTGTATCAATAGGATATAGTAGTGTACTTTATTATTGTATTTAATATGCACAAGAGTATTTTAGTTTGTTGTGTACAATAATAGTGGATACATTATTTGTAATATTGCCTCATAATGACCAATTTTATATGATTTTCATTAGGCCCAAAAAGGGATAGTTTCATTTCAATAATTTTTTCTTAAATTTAAAGTCATGAAATTATCCCAAAATTAATTGATTTAAAAAATATACATCTCTAAGAATTCATTTTTTTGTGGAATAACAATTTTAAACTATGAATTTTAGAATGTAAAACTACTAATTTTATATAATTTAATTTATAATTTAGATTATCATAATAATCTTTAATTACATTAGAAATGATGCTTAATTTTGCCTAAAATAATTTTAGAAGAAAATTTATAAATTTTAGGATCCATAGAAATTATTTTCACATTTTTGGGAATAATTTATTTCTTACAATGAATATTTGATGATATTATCTATTAGATACTTCTTCATTACATAGGTCATTTCCTTGTAGGGCATACCTATTTTTTTAGGATAGGCTAGGATTAAGTATCTAGTCCTTAACATGAGCACATAGATTATACGTCAAACCATAGGGGTTGAAGGGTATATTGTGAGTGAAAAATGTCATAATCTATATTATTAGTGGTGCCATGTGAGCACTTCCATGGTTAACATTGGTGGTTATGGGGTGTGCATGGTTTTTAATCTATATGGTTATTGTTGTCAGTTAATATGTCGCCCTTAGAGAGTTAATTAAATCCTTATCCAAATTTAGTGAAACATTTGATTATCTCTAGGCTTGTGGGTTGCCTATAGTAGAGGTAAACCTCTAGATTGAAGGGTTGGATCCCTAGATTTGGATTTGATAGCTTATCACTTGCACTACTTGCTTGATTACATGAAAAGAAATAGAGTGAGCATGAAAGGAACATAATATAAAGAGGTTATTCATCAAGTTATTATCTAATGTAAAACCATATACTTTCGCTATGAAATATGACTCTCAAGACTAGCTTCAACATCCTAGATTTCTTTTACATAAGTATTTCAAACATAAAGGTGATATGAAATGTACTTATCAAGGTGATTGAATAATAGGTCTAATTCTAGACATTAATTATACTTATATACATACAAATACACTAAATACACTTAATGTTACCTGGTAGAAAGCAATCTACTTCCACAAAACATGAAAAAGTAAAGTAAACACAATGATAGATCATTATCACTTGTCATTCAACTACACACTACCTCACAAACATAGAACAAAAGTTATGAAATAAAATATAGTTTTAAAATATTTATTAAAATTCAAATATAATATTCAAACCATAAGGTCTTCACCATACCATGTGTGTATTTTTAAAAATTAGGCAAAATTGGTTGTTGATATAGAGAAGTGTGAAGAGAGAAAGAGAGAGAGAGAGAGGTGTGGTATAAGAATATTAAAAAGTTTCAATTAAAGTTTAAAAAATAAGAAGAGTTATTAGATAGTCCATAGGACATTAAAGGCCATGCGTCTCACTCTTGAATCATATTTAACCTTCCATGTGGCATGAGGGTTACAAAATTACTTAACACCTTGACTAACATGTTGGAAATTGCCCTTCTTTGCATGAAAGGAGTGAAGAATTGACCTAAAACAATGAATTAGCCTTTAAATTATCTAAAAACATCTTTGAACATATGGAATGACTTAAAAACACATCTATCCTACCATTCCATCATTTATAAGCATAGGTGTCTTGAAACTCTTCATTTCCCATGCCTAGCTTGGCCCAAGTGGCCTAAAATTCAAGTGCATATTATTAATCCCATTAAAAATAGAAGACTTGTTTTAAAATATGTTATCAGGCCTAAAATACACCACTTTTTATACCAACTACCAATAACGTGATTTTCTCCTTAAGCCTTCACTAGGGCTATTTTCCTTATATCCCTAATATCCTATAAACCTCCTTATTTAGAGAGTTGTATAGATGATATTGAAAAACTAAGGGAATATTATAGGACCTACTATATCCTTATAGGTCCATTAAAAATTTAATCTTTAGAATCTAATTGGAATCCCATTTTTCTTCCTTTCTCTCTCTTGAATTAGGTTTCCTTGCTTTATACCATGATTCACTACTTCACATTTATGACACATTTTTAAAAAAAAAATAAAAGGGGTAAAAACTTTATTAATCACAAAAACCAAGATACAAAGTAGCAAAGGGACAAAGCCCTAAACAAATCACATAATTACATCAAGGACATCCACTACTCGTCACACCCCTGTGCCGATCCTATCCTCTCTCAAAATCCTCTCTAATCTTTGTCTCACCTCCTTAGGCAACTACTCCCACACCTCCATGTCACATCCTGTCATCCCCTCTAAGGCCCACTTGGCCAAGCAATCCGTAGCCCCATTCTATTCCCTCAGAATATGGACAAAACTCACAGACTCCATGAGTGAGCTAATCTATAATACCTATTGAACAACCATGGAGAGATGCCAGCTAACATCCATTATTCTCCTATCTAAGATCATGTCGACCAATATCTATGAGTCAGCCTCACATATCACCCTATGATAACTAAGCTCATAAGCTTTCCTTAGGCCATATAGCATCACTAGTCCCTCCATCCTATTGACTATCTGCTCTCCCATATAGGCCAAGAGAAAGACAACAACTAATCCTGAAGCGTCACAATTAATGCCACCAATCTTGGCCAGTCCTAGGTTTCCCCTCAATGATCCATCTATGTTTATTTTAAAGAAATTCTCTGGGGGGGCGTCCATCTCCTGCTCTTATGAATCCACTATTTGCCTCCTTCACTTTTCCTCACACAAGCAGAGGTTGGCACGATCTCCTACAAACCAAGCCTATTGACCACCTCTACATCCCCCTTAACCATGAGAAGAACTATCTAACTCTTGGCCTTAATTGTTTCCTAAATCATTCTTAATGCTCGGCCCCATACCTACTGAACTTCCATTTTCACATCAGTGAAACCTCTCTAGTTTCTCTCTAACCATGCCTATAAGAGTAAGAAAATTAGACCTATATATGAAGCATCTAACAGAAAATGCATAACAGAGGTCAAATTACTCTAATTCGACTACAATTCCACTAGTGATGAGGTGTGTACACAACTGCTTCTCCAAATGCCCCACCAGGCATGCCATAGTTGGTTGGTAAATGGGCAGTGGAAAAAAAGATGAGGTGAATTCTCCTCCTCTTCCCCACACAAAACACATCTTGAGGGGCTAGCAAAGCCCCTCTTCCAGATGTTTTCCCATGTTAGACATCGATTTCATGCCAGCAACCATGCAAAACAATTACACTTTGGCCATCCAAAGCTGCTCCAAGCCCTCCGCCACCAGGGAACCTACCCACCTTCTGGTAAATTTTGCTCTATCAGCACCTGGTACCTTAATGAAATCATATATTTCCCTTTGGAATTTGGGAACAAGGCAAACTCATCCTCTCCCCTTAGAGTGCTAAAATTGTGCTTAGCTAGGAGAAAATACAATTTTGTGCACTCAGCTCCCATATCCATTATCAGCCATTCCTCCATTTCCTTCCATCTCACCATCGTAAGCTATTCCTAAAGACTATATCCTTTGAAGTCACCAACATTGTTCCAAGCTACCTCCTTGAATCTCTGGGCAAGAGCAGCCAGATGAGGATATTGAGTAACTATAGGGGCGTAACCATCCCAAGAATCATCCCAAAACTGTGCCTTCCTTCCTCCTTTGCAAATCCAAAAAGGCCCCTTTTGATCAGGGCAACTCCTTTCTTAAGTGTATCCTAGATCACTGACCCCCTCCCTAACAATCCATACCTAGGTAGATCCTCCTAGGGAATGCTAGGAGAATACTTATGAGACAAAATTTTGGCCTACACCCTGATCTATTCATTACACCACCTCCAATAAAGCTTTGCTGCCATAGCTGTGCCAGTAAGCATAAACTATCTAAGCCCCAAACTACCAAACTTCTTCAGGATAAAAACAACCTCCCATATGATGAGGCTCCATTTAGTCAAAGATAAGTTACTAGCCCACAAAAAACTATCTAGCCATGGAATCAAGATCCTTAAAAAAACTAATGGGTGCCACCTATAACACACACCTGTAGATCGATAGAGCCTGGACCATCGACTGAATCAGCTAGACCTGATCAGGAAAAGATAGCAACCTATGAGTCCAATGATTAACCTTGATCCTAAAATTGTTTAGAATCCCTTGACACAACTCCTTGGCTTGTCACCCCATAGAGATGGGGATCCCAAGACACATAACCGGAAGGCTTCCAATTTGAAACCGAAGGATGTCCCCAATTCTCTGCTGGATAGCCTGAGGCATGTTGAAGAAGAAAATGGATGACTTCTACTCATTAATCATCTACCCCAAAGCTACCAAGTAGTCATCTAGGCACCTACGAATATTATCAACTTCCCTTAAAGTGGCTAAGCCCATCATAGCCACATCATCCACAAATTGAAGATGAGAGAGAACCAGAAGACCCACTCCCCATCTCCAACCTTGTATCACGCTCTCACTAGTGTACACCTTCATTCACCATCCCAACCCCTTAGCTAGTAGAAGGAATAAGTAGGGGGATAGAGGATCCCCCTACTGCATTCCCTGCATTGCCCCAAAGAGGCTCGAGTGCTCACCATTGACTAGAACTGAGAATGAGGTCAAAGTAACGCAGCTCATAACCCAAATAATCTAGCCTTCCACAAAGCCAAAAGCCTCCATCCCCTCTAAAGAAAGGACCACTATACCCTATCATACGCCTTGGACATATCTAGCTTGATAAACATAGCCTTCTCCTTTGACTTAGTCATGGAATGTATAGCTGCCATGTTAGGATCCTACTCTCCCAATAAGAGTATAATTGATTACCTTGTATTAGCAACTAAACACAAAATTATACTAGAATGAATAAGTAACTAGAAATATGAAACAACATAGGATATGAGAGATAATACACAATTGTATTAATAATCACTCAGAAAAAAATACAATAAAGAAGATTCCACTTCTTCCACCTCAAAGGCTTGCCACACCTCAAGGACTTCTTCCCTCTCTCTCACGATCACAACAATCAACTTAAATACAAAGTTTTTGTTCACCTCTCCAACCAGTCAGTAATAACCCTGCTAGTACACCAAGTACACAACCATACTCCAAGTAGTTCTCCTTACTCCTGCAACAACCTACAATCACTAACAGACCATACTCATCATGTAGATATCTCTACACCCTAAAGAACCCTTGTCCTTGTCTCACCAAGTCCTTATGATTCTTCAACCAATACCCCGGTGGATCTTCTACTCGAACTTGCAAACCTGTAACTCTCCAAGATCATACACACTCAGCACCCCTTTAGAACTAGGAGGAACACACCATGCTCTCTTCTCTCTGAAGGAGGTAGTTTATGCTCTCTTACTCTCTAGCACACTTTTACAATACATCCTATGAGTCTATTATACAGATCTCATGCATACAATAATTAGACTTTCTTAATTACAATAATTAGACACGCAACTCAAGACTATAATTAGCCTTTACATGTAAACTCTCAGTTCCATGAACTAACTATCCATGCAATGAATAGTTATAAACTACCACAGGTGACTAACATCGGTCCCTATCTTCTTGGAGGTGACCGACGTCAGCTAACCTCCTGTCGATGCCAGTTGTCTTTTGTTCACACCTGCCAATGTCAGTTGGCTTCTACACTGTACTCTACCAATGCCGGTCTCCCTGGAACTCAACAACCTCCTCCATGTTTGCAATAGTTAAAGTTTTTAGCTCCACACCCTAACAATCTCCCACTTGGAGATAAACAGCTACAACTATACCTATACCTGTACACCATCTAATTTGTTTCCTATATTGTATCCCTCTTCAAGCTCACTCCTGACGACCAACCACCACACACCTTGTGATGTCTTTCCTGTCATCCAAGTAACCTACCACATTTGAACCTACAACTCCATGTAGTGAAGACCTTAACCCTGCATAGCATGAATCCCTACTGTTGATCCCTCTCAGATACCTGAGAATCCACTGAAATGCCCTCAATACTTCTTCCATGAATTGGCTCTAAACTCTTTGACAACTCCCATTGCTTGGGAAAACTTAGGTCTACACTAGACCTCATGTGATTTCAAACACTGTTCTAAGCAAAGCTTAAACTGTCCAGCCCTTGCTGTGCTTTCCGATTCTACATATTGAACACCACCAACACCGTCTTCACATCAGCTCCCACTGGAGACAAAATTTCCATGTCTCTTATGACAAAGAATTTTGCTGCTCCAAATTCCTCATGACATGCCACTGAACTAACCTTACCCTTAGCTCAACAAAACCCTGTATGTCTAAACTTGTAACTAATATACCATCCACATACAGTAACAGGATAATGTCATGACTCATCATCCACCTAGTAAAGACAAATGCAAAAGTTACACTGACATTAACTAAAGCCCTGCTTTGTCATCCACCTGTCAAACCCTATACCACTATCCTGCAGCTTCCTCAAGACCATATAACCTATCCTTCTATCTCACATATCCATCCACTCTCTTCTTTAACTTGGGAATCCATCTATTTCTCAGTGCTTTCTTCCAACTGACAACTCCACCAACAAACCCATGTTTGGTTCTTCTCCAAGGAATCACACTCCTCATACATGCCAAGCTCCCACTATTTCTGGATTCTACCTGCATTGCCTCTTCACATCTTCCTAGTTCTCGACCATCAGTAAGCAACTAGTAAGAAGGTGAACAATGAATATGAGGTCCACTTACCATTTCAGTCTTCCATATGGGCATTTGAGACTCCTTGACAGCTTGTTGTCCACCCAATATCCATTCCAGTGACCGATCTCAGCCATCTCCCAATCTGCACCCAACTGACATCAGTTTCTTACAACTAACCTTGTCTACCGATGTCGATTCCCTGACTAATGCTAGGGTACCCTGTCAGTTCCTATATGACTGACATTAGTTCCTGATGCCTGACACCACTGACTCTGTTGATCTGCACATGACCGATGTCGGTGCCTGTTTGTTCGATGTTAGTTCCTCCTGACTGATGCTGGTACCTGTGTTCACCTGTGAGTGATGAATTTTTACCCACAGGCTCCTTTTGGGTCAAACCCTTGTCCATATCAACATAGCCCTACTTAGAATAATTTAGTCCCCATAACTGATCTCTATCCGTCATCTCCTCCATGAACACCAAGGCTTTCTAGTTCTTAAGTTTGTCAAAGATATCTATCTTCCACTTAAAAACATGCTTCCCTTCTTACATATGTAACCAAGCCTACAAAGCCACATCTCTACAACAAAAGGTGAATCAGTAATATAAGTAGATAGATAAAGGATACCTACTTTCTTACCACTGTCTAATTTAAGTGCATCCATTGTGAGAGTTACTGTGCATCTCTCATCACCTAACTTTCCTGAAGAAATTAGACTCATCTCCAAGATTGGTACCTGTATGACCTCATTCAACACCCATGTGTTATCTGTCTGCAATTTTAGCTTCACTTCCCCTTTGCCAATAATCTGACAAGGCTCACCAACCCTTAAATAAATCTCTCCAAAGTCTCCCTGACATACCCATGAAAATATGCTCTATTTTAGGCTACATGGAAAGAGGCAAAAGAATCTATAAACCAAGATTCTACTTTATCCAGAGCAACCTGTGCAACAACCCCTACAACATCTGCTTCTACACGCTGATCTTCTACCGACCAACAATCTTCTTTTCCCTGCTCTTTCTTTCCATCAATCAGACCATTCATGCAATTTAATTTCTCCATTTGTAGCTTAATTTCTTCTACCATTGCTATACGCCCACTCAATCTAAAACCCTTGAGAGTGACCTGTAATAAAAAAACACTAACCAGATCTAAACCACCTATTAGTTAACCCAACCAAAAGCTCTGATACCAACTATCAGGATCCTACTCTCCCAATAAGAGTATATATGATTACCTTGTATTAGCAACTAAACACAAAATTATACCAGAATGAATAACCAACTAGAAATATGAAACAACACAGGATATGAGAGACAATACACAATTGTATTAATAATCACTCAGAAGAAAATACAATAAAGAAGATGCCACTTCTTCTTCCACCTCAAAGGCTTGCCACACCTCAAGGACTTCTTCCCTCTCTCTCACAGTCACAACAATCAACTCAAATACAAAGTTGTTGTTCACCTCTCCAACCAATTAGTAATAACCCTGCTAGTACACCAAGTACACAACCATACTCCAAGTAGATATCCCTACTCCTGCAACAACCTGCAATCACTAACAGACCATACTCACCATGTAGATATCTCTACACCTTGAAGAAGCCTTGTCCTTACCTCACCAAGTCCTTATGATTCTTCAACCAGTACCCTAGTGGATCTTCTACCCAAACTTGCAAACCTGCAACTCTCCAAGATCATACACACTCAGCACCCCTTTAGAACTAGGAGGAACACACCATGCTCTCTTCTCTCTAAAGGAGCTAATTTCTGCTCTCTTACTCTCTAGCACACTTTTACAATATAGCCTATGGGTCTATTATATAGATCTCATGCATACAATAATTAGACTTTCTTAATTACAATAATTAGACATGTAACTCAAGACTATAATTAGCCTTTACATGTAAACTCTCGGTTCAACAAACTAACTGTCCATGCAACGAATAGTTTTGAACCACCACATGTGATCGATGTCGGTCCCTATTTGCCTGGAGGTGACTGACGTCGGCTGACCTTCTGTCGATGCTAGTTGTCTTCAGTTCACACCTACCGATGTCAGTTGCCTTCTGCACTATACTCTACTGATGCCGGTCTCCCTAGAACTTAGCAACCTCCTCCATGTTTGCAATAGTTGAAGCTTTTAACTCCACACCCTAACATGCCATATCCACTATAATCCCATCCAAAAAATTTTAGTCCTCCACGAAGCCACTTTGCTCCTCCAAGATTAGCACCTTCAAACACCCCTTTAACCTTTTAGCAATCAGCTTTGATATAATTTTGTAAATCACATTATAGAGGGAGATGGGGCAGAGTTTGTTGAAGTGATCAGCCCCTTCTTCCTTGGGGATAAGGGCAAGGAAAGTAGAGTTCAAGGCTCGAAGCATCTATTTGTTCTCCTGAGACTCTTGCACCATAGCCAATAAATCATCTTTGATAATCTCCTAAAACTCCTAATAGAATTCAATCAGGAATCCATCCAGCCTAGGAACTTTTCCTTTCTTCATCAAAAAAACTATTTTCTTCAATTCTTATAATGTAATAGGCCTCATCAACTGCTCCTTCATTTATGGAGTAACAATAGAAGGAATACTAGTTAATATCAATTCTTCTACCACCTCATCCCTCTGCCCATTAACATGGAAGAGGGATCTGAAATACTACTCCATTTCTTTACAAATGTCTCTAGTGGAACATATCATTTCTCTGCTTTCTATCATCAGAGAAGTAATCACATTACCATGATTCTTGGCTTTGACCGAATTGAAGAAGAAGGCCGTATTCCTATCCCCTTCTTGAAGCTAGTCAATCCTAGCCTTCTATTTCTAGAATATTTCTTCTCTCAACTCCCATTCCTCTAGCGCTTGGATAACCTTCTCTTCTTCCCTCAGCAAAACCTCAGACAACCCATCTTCTCTTATCATTCTAGTAATGTCATTCAACATCTTTTGCGCCTCCTTCTCCTAAAATATGTTTTTGAAGCTCTGCTTATTCCATATTTGGAGCTAGTATTTCACAGATTGAAGGAGCTTGACAAACACATACATTACCATACCAGTCATAGGTCTTCCCACTTTCCACAAATCTACAACATGCCCAAATAGATCTTGATCTCTCAACCACATAAGCTGAAATTTGAAAGGTGGTTTCTGTTGCCTACGAGTAGAGGAGATGGTTAACTAAATTGGCCAGTGATTCGACCCTCGCTAATCTAAGATATCAAATTTTAGAGACCATTTGCCACCCACCCAATAATAAGAGGTTAAAAATATGTCAATACGCTCCACAATACAGTTGTCTCCCAGCCTCTTATTATTCCATATGAATCGACCATTGCCTGGCTTGATGTCCACCAAGTTGAATTCTAAAATCTTATCCCTGAGCAGAAGAGAGGATGGCTCCAATCTAGTGTTACCTCCCCTTTTTTTTGAAGGGTCGAATATTGCATTAAAATCTCTTGCTATGATCCATGGATGGTAAGGGTACTCATTTTGAACCACCTGTAAGTTGTTCTAAATAGATTGCTTACCTTGCAAATCATTAGGGGCGTATATATTTTTTAGAAGAACATATTCCCCTAAATCCATGCACTAGGCAACCATATCTATCACACATCTAAAGATGATCCAAGCTACGAGGTGGACTTTATGAGGATTCCATAAATAGGCTAATCTGCCTACTGTCCCGTGAGCTCCAATGCATTGGTATAAACCCTGTGTCCATATCTTAGGTGCAATATCCAACATGTATTCCATACAAACATTATTTTTCTATAGAAAGAGAATATCCAAACAATTACTTGTGACTAATTCTTGAATAGCCTTTTGTCTAGGGCTACTATTCAAGACCCACACATTCAAAGAAATTGTAATCATTTCGTGGGATTTAAGAAGCGTTCTTCCAGGGTCTTGACCGACCCAAATTCCACTAGATTCTCTCCAATCATCTTTATCTTCTCCAAGTCCTTTCTCTTACCTACCTTCACTCCTTTATCTTCTGCTCCCTTCTTTCCCTCCTTTTGGATAATTCCAAGACAAGGGGGTGTCTTCCCTTTCTTCTCCACCTCTGTCGTCAATGGTTGTGTTGACAACCGCTCGACCCCTGTATCCTGACTCGGCTCTCTTGTAAATTCTTTTAAATTCTGCCCTTCTCCCTACTCATCCAAAATCATAGGTAAGGGGGTTTCCTCTACTTGTTTTACTAGAGAAGAGGAAGCCATATCATCCTTTACTATGTCTTCCCCTATTAGCTCTTCACTGAGTAGGCTAGGGTGAATCTCCTGTTGACCCAATTCTTCCAAAATTTCAAATCTATTGAAAATATCTTCCTCCTACCATTCCTTAAAGGACTTCTTATGCCCTCTTCTTCTATTTTAGGGCTTAACCTACACAAAACCCTCAAAGTCTTTATCACCTCCTGCCCCACTTTTCTTCCTCCTATCTTCAGTCGTGGTATTAAGTGCTTGAGGTGGTGATGAATTTTTTTGTCCTTCCAATTTCACCTTTGGGCACCTTTTAACCTGATGTCTATACTCATGACAAAGATATTATCTAAAGGGCAGAGTCTCATAATCTAACTATTGAACCTAGGAATAAGATCTTGCACTCATTTCTACTACATCTAATAGAGGCTTGCTCAGGTCAATTTCAACACAAATATGAGCAAAGGTCATGATTTTCATACCCAAGGTTTGTGAAGATGACCCCACAAGTTTTCATAGCATCAAATCTATCATCAGTAAAACATCCTCCCTACAGCATTTAATCGATATTCAAGGTAGACGCACCCAGAACGGAACCCAATTAGGCAGCTCCTCAGTGGGGTTGAATACCACTTGACACAGCTTCACAAAGAGACTTGCCTAGTTATAGAAGTATGGTCCCCCTTCAAAAACATGATTTCTATCAGCTAAACAATTAAAAGTGACCATAAAGAAGCTATTGGCCAGCAACACTATGTCCATCTCCCCCTCTGGCTCCCATACTCTTCGTGTCTAATTCTGTAGAAAAGGCAAAGAAACTTTCATCCCCAAAAACATACAGTATAATGAGTGCTTGGAATAGTACTCCACATCCTCTACAATCATATCAAATGGGATAACAAGCTTAGGTCTCTCCTTACAGTGCTCTAGGTATCCATTAATTTTTGAAATTCTAGAGCCTCCCCCAGTGCCATTATCCTGCAATCCTGCATTCTAGCTTGGCACAGACTAGTCATTTAATTTGGCTTCTTGCCTCTAGGCACCATTACCTTCCACTTCCTTAGAACTCCTTTCCCCCCTAATTTTGTGCTATTCCCCCAGCTCTATCCTTATGCTTCTGCATAGACTTCCAACTACCCCTCACACTCTGTAATCCCTTCGCTCACCCACACTCCTCCTTCCACTCCTACACAGCCTCTAAGAATGTGTCCTAATAGCTAGGGCATGATTACCCTAGCTTGACATCGAGTTGCAGACCTCGAGTCTCCTTTCCATGTCCTCGTCACCAACTTGGATCTATGTCAGCTTCTGACACACATTTTAAATCACAAGAAATGGTGTGATTTACTTTACCTAGGAAATTACCAACCTTTGTGTCTATTTTATAACATATTTTATCTTTCTTGACAACCAACCATTTGTTTTCAACTAAGTTGTCCATTTTTTCAACTAATCCATGAATATATTTTTTTGTTGAAAACAAACTTAAATTCACTTTTATTTAGGGAGAACAATGTTCATTTCTATTCACTCCCTCTCTTTTCTAATCCAACATTTATTTATTGTGAGCCTTAAAAGACCATTCTATATCCTATATATTTTTATCTTTGGGTTTTTGTATTTCTACCCTTTCTTCCCAAATACAATTTTCTAATAATTGCGTGTATATTTGTGTGTGGGTTTATAAATAATAACAATAAAAATAATAATAATAATAATAATAATAATAATAATAATAATAATAATAACAACAACAACAACAATAACAATAACAACAACAACAATAATAATAATAATAATAATAATAATAATAATAATAATAATAATAATAATAATAATAATAATATATGGAATTGCCTCCAATTATGGAGTTAATCTTTCTAAATTTTTTTTTGAAATATTGATTGTGATTTTAACCTTTGAAACTATTCTTATTACAAGAATATGGTGATGTGGAGGTTCTTATGCTAGAAAGTTTCTTATGAGAATGTTTGTTGGCTTAGCATGATTTTGTATTTGTAACTTAGGCTCTTGATTATTTTATGGCATTTCCTATGTGTTTTGAATTTTCACATTGATAAATTATATCTATGAATGATGTTCATTAGAATGTTTAGTAAATCCCAAACCTTGTTGACCAACATTACTAACTATTGGAATATGATTAGTGATGCCTTGGACCTACTTTCCCAAACCTTGACCATGATAATCAAACTATTGTAGATATGTTTGACCAAACCCATACTACTTTGAAAGTTGAGCCTCATTTTAGATAGATAGATTTGTATCTTTTAATTCATTTACTTGTTATTGTTATATTATTTCTTATTTTTATTAAGCTATGTGAACCTTTTATTATTATGAGTTATTCTTTGGTAACCATTTTTGTATTCTTTCTAATTTTGACCTTTTTTGAACATGTAGATGTGCCATTGTATGATATGTGGATGATGTAGAGGGGAATATAGAGGTTAAGTGGGAAAAATAGAGTAATGGAGATGGTTCAGAGGTTAATATAAGTATGTGTGATAGGATATAATGGAATCTCAAAAAATTCATGGACCCAATGACATCATGCATCCATAATGTGTCTACTAACATTAGAGACAAAAAATAACTTGGAATTCAACAGATACACTCCCCCTATGCATCTCCCCTATCATGGGTTGACCATGCACATGGAAAGTGATAGGAGGGATAAGATCTATTAGATATCCACATCATCCCATAAATTAAGAACAATGAGGTATGTGTTTTTATCCTTGACTCTTTTGTGGTAAAAGTAGATGAAAATATGGCAAGTCCATTCTAGATAGGGTAAATAGATTTAAACCAAACATTTAATCCTTCCTAAGATGGGCCGACCTAAAATGGAAACTTAAAGGCCAACTAGAGGTTAATGACTTAGAAAATATTTAATTTTTTTTAATCTCACGAACCAAGAAGACTGATTTAGAGTTAATTCATAAGGCATATGGTGTATCATAAAATCAAGAATCAATGTTAAGTGTTGGAAGGTCATAACTAATTTATGTAACTCTACTATGTATAACATCTTGATGTTGGCATTCATTCTACAGTTGCCCTTAGAATATTGGCATCTGACAATGACAATGGGTATTGGTAGAGCATTAAGACAACCCATCACGATTGATCTAGTCACCTCTTCTTGAAGAAGGATGGTGGTGCTTGGTTCCATGTTTTCTTTCCCACTGATAAACTATTGATTCATTTTATAAAGATCAAATTTAAATATGGTGAATGGGATTAGTGAATTTAATATGATAATTAAGCCATTATTTTACCCAAATCTAATGTTCTTAGTCATCCACAAAATAATTGTCCTAAAAATACTCATGTTCTAGTCACTCCTAAGCAAGCTAGGGTACAAAAATGTACCCCTCAATCAGAGAACAAAGAAATATATTTAAAATTTTATGGCATACTTTTGAATGTCTCTAATCCTATAAAATCCTCTTTAGGCCACCTAAAAGGTATTATGATCACTGAAAAAGTTGTTCTTATTAATGACAAGTCTAGGTGCAATGTCTTGCCTTAGACTAGTTCAACCATCCCAATGAATGGAAAAAACATGCTCATCAAAGGACCCCCCTAGGTTAATAAACTACAAGGTCCCTCCCTATGGTCTTCTACTTCTGGTCTCAATATGGTGGTAGCCACTGCCCCCAAGTGATCCACTCCAATAAAAAAAGGGAATACTCTCCTTAATACACCTATTCCTTTTTCAATATTCTTGTTAGGTATTGATTATTATTCAAAGGAGTCAATACTTTCCACTCCTATTAAAAATGGCCTAGAGTAGGTCAATACTCACATCTCACCCCTAAGTGAGGAGATTATGAAGGGATTCAACCAAAATTCAAAAAAAGATAACATTATTGACTTAATACTAGTTATAGCTAGAAAAAGTCCTTTATTTAATGAAACAAGTACCAAGATAGACCAGTCTAACTCATCATAGGGATTGATAAACTCACTAAATTCTCCTATGGTTATATCTAATGACAATGGATAATGTTCCATTAGAATATCACCCTGTATGAAGGTAAACCAATATGAAGGATTTAGAACTCAATCTAAGACCAGGAAAGGGAGAAAAAAAATAGATGTAGGGATTACCCCTAAACCTCAAGGTAGATCTCCTAGTATAGTTGATCAAAAAAATTAAATAGTAAGTTAAATATCCAAGGGTTCACAAAAAACCCTAAAAATTCACATTACTAGACTTGGGAACTAAATTTCCTCACATGGAATGTTAGGGGGTTAAATAACCCTAAAAAAAAAAAAAAAACCTTAGAAATCTAAGAAAAGGAACTAATATTATCATTTTTATTATTCAAGTCACCAAAATGTTTGAATATTCCTTAGGAATATTATCTGATATAATTTGGATAAGGGTCAAGTTTTTAGCTTCTAGTTCCAAGGGTGCTTTAGGACCTATAGTGGTATTTTATAACCTAGAGCTTTTGGATTGTGACCTACTAATGAAAACTAAGTAACATGTATCCATTCTCTTTAGATATATTAATAGTAAGGAATAATAGATTTTATCCAAAATATATGCCCCCAATTCCAAAAATATAAGGACACAATTATGTGAAGATCTATTATCCTTTTGGAAAACTTATGGTATTTTAAACTAGATAGTGGTTGGAGAGTTGAACACTCCTCTCTCTCTCTCTCCTAGGGAAAAAGAGGGAGGGCATTTGTAATTCACAAAAATAATGTCTGATCTTGATGAATTCCTCTAAAGAGCTACCCTTATTGATGTGGAACTCAAAGATAACACTTTTATCTAGACAAATAGAAGGCTATGAGAAAATCTTATTCAGGTTCATCTTAATCACTTTATTATCTCTCTCAATTGAGACCTTCAATTTTCTAGTTTTTTATCCCTACCTAGAATAGGTTTTGATCATAAACCTCTAGTGTTTGAAGGGGAAAATATATTTAAACCAAAGAACATCCCCTTTAGGTTTGAAAGTATGTGGTTATATCATCTAGACTTGACTGAATCCATAAAGGAATGGTGGAAAGAACCTTTCTCGAGCTCAGATATGTAGATTTTGGTTAGAAATATGAACTTCCTAAAGAAGAACCTTAGAAAATGGAATAATTTTTTTTTGAGAATATTTTCATCTAGAAGAAGGATCTTGAGGATGGAGTGATAAAAATAGAAGAATTAATGGCTACTTAGGGAAATAATGAGTCTTTAATTCTCAAATAAAAGGAAATTCTAAGCTAGTTTAATAATCTTGAGGCAAATTAAAAGGCACATTGGTAATAAACATATAGATGTATATGGCTAAAATAAGGAGACATAAACACTATATTCTTTCATCAATATGATTTTATACACAATCATTCTAATAGAATCACTCATTTATAAATGGAGAATGGAAACCTCAATAATAAAGAAGATGAGATCAACTACCATATAATCCAACTCTTCAAAAATCTTCTATTGGAAGATGTATAATTTGATGAGATACTCAAATAAATTGGCTTGAGAAATTTCAATGAAGTTATTACCTCTTCAGATAACGTTTCTTTCCTTAAACTTCCTTGAACATAAGAGGTTAAAGGGGTAGTATTTGTGATGGAAGGATTCAAGGCCCCTAACCCCAATGGATTCCCCCCTTTTTTATTCCAAATTTTTTGGGTCATCATTCACTTGGATTTTGAATCAACTATGAGTGAATTCTTCTATACAAGATCAATTGTAAAATAAATAAATAACACTTTTTTGGTCCTCATACTAAAAATATTGGGACAAAACAATCTTCAAGATTTCTAACCCATAAGCCTATGTAAAACTATCTATAAGAGTTGTTTGGTCCTTATGGTGAAAATAATTCAACCTCTATTGAATAAAGTGATTAAGGAATAATAAGGAGCATTTGTCTCAAGAAGACAAATTAATGATGGAATCATCATGTTCCATGAATCCATCCACTCCATCTCTAATTCTTTGAGGTAGGGCATGTTTATCAAACTTGACATGAATAAAGCATATGATCAAGTCTCTTGGAGATTCCTCATCAAAAGTATTGAGAGATTGGGTTGTAATGTAGAGGTCATAAAAATAATCCTTAACTATATATCAATGTCAAAAATTTCCATATCAATGGATAGTGTCCCTAAAGGATATTTTTTGCTTTTAGAGAGTTTAGATAAGTAGATCCTCTATCTCCTTACCTCTTCATCATTTTGGTAGAAATGCTAGGGAGGAGCTTATATAAATCTCAATGTCAAGGGATTATCAATGGCATCAAAGTGGATATCAACACCAAACCTATCACTCATGAAAAACTTTATAATCACATAATCCTCCTTAGGTAAGCCTCAATTGAATAGTCATAACAACTTAATCTAATTATCTAAAACTATGAGGAAGTCTTCAATCAATGGATTAATTTCCATAAGAGTTCCATATTATTTATCAACACCCCAGATTTACTATAAAAAAATTGCAAACATTTTACAGTGTCAAATGATTCATCTTCCCTCAACCTACCTAGAAATACCCCTCTTTAAAGGTAGATTGGTTCCCAATGTCTAGAATTCACTCATTAACAAAATTAAAAGTAAGTTGGTTGGATGGAATGTCTATCTATTCACTTATGTTGGAAAATTAAAACTACTCAAATATTCAATCTAGATCATCCCTTTTTATTTCATGTCATTTTTATATGTGTTTAATAATGTAGTAGATAAGATAGAATAAATTCAAAAAAACCTATATGGAAAGGAAATGAGGATATTTTAGATTCCACCTAGTCTCATGCAAAAAATATGCCTCCAAAAAGAAAATGTAGGGATTATCCCCACAAGTATTAAAAATATGAATCATGCTCCTCTTTACATAATGCGATGGAAAATTATAAAAGAATAGAAATAGTGGACCAGGATTGTCAGAGCCAAATATTTATAAGAAATGAGGAAGAATGATTTCTTTGGGAAGAAGGACCTACTAAAGGATTTACAGTCTAAAAGGCCATTACCAACTATAAGGACCTATTGAGAAAAGGAACCACATGACAAATAGGGATTGGAGAGAGAATTGAATTCTAGGATGAATTCTTGATATCCAACCCTCCCCTCACATCTTAGGGTAGTGGGCCAATATTTACCTAAGTTTCAAGTAAAGATGGGGTAACAAAGTGAAAAACTATTGAGAATGGATCAATGATTCACAAGTCTAGAGAGTCTTATCCATTAAAATAAATAATGTAGAAGGTATTCAAGTTATCCAAAACCTAAATATTTTTCTTAGTTAAATCCATATTCCAGTCTTCCCTAAGGATGACTACCTTATTTGGGTGGTTGAAGATAGTGGGAATTACACAGTAACTTCTGGACACCTTATTTATCTAGGCTTAGAGAGTGAATGGGAGAAGTATAATATCCTTCGGATTGAGAACCTAACTCTTAATATAAATTTATTTTTTTTGTTATCCAAGGATAAAATTATCATGGTGGATAATCTTACCAAATGAGGGCTTATCATGCCTAGCAGATTCCCTCTTTCTAGAGGAGTGGAATACTTGGTCCATCATATTTTATTGACATGTCCTTTCATATTGTGCATATTTGATTGATTTTTTTCAAAATTTAATCTATCATGGGTGAAACCAAATTCCATCCTGGATCTCATCACCCAATGGAAGACACCATGTGACCTTTCCTCCTCATCATTTCTCTAGATTTTGGCCCTCCCTCACTGGTTTCAGGCTATATGGAAATCCAAAAATGATGTAATTTTATCCAATAAAAAACATAACTCTAAATCTATTTTATCCTGTATTTGTCAAGCTATTATTGAAAACTAGATAGAGTTTCCCCCTATAGACAAAAATTTGAGCTCTATGGATGAACAAACTATCTTTAAAAAATGATACTTAGAAAAAAATGTTACGTCTCCAAATAAAATTACTATGAGGAAATAAGCTAAGTGGAATATTTAATTAAGAGTCTCATTAAAGTTTAATTTCAAATATACTTTAAAAGGCAATCCAAATCTAATAGATATTGTGGATGTAATCAGAAACTCATCTAGGAAGATGGTTATTACTTATGCCAACCACACAAGGACATAAACCAATGACATGGTAGAATATAAAGAAACTATTTGGGGTATTTAGATAGTTGCATAGCTAAAATTGAAAATATTAATCATAAAAGGTCAATCCATAAACATCCTTGATGCTTTTTTGGTAAGACCATCCTCTCTCACACCATTAAAGATTTCATAGATGATGTCAAAGGAATGTTCAATAATCTAGGGAACCCTCTTATTATTCATACTTATTGATAAGGAAATAGGGTGAAATATTTACTATTAAATCTTAGAATTTGTCTACCCATTTTATCTATCTATCATGAAAGAGGCCATGTCCCACCACACATCGCTAAGGCCATTTAAAATGAATCCATCATGTCCTAGTGGGTAATGGTGTTGGTCACATGTGCAAAACTTACATCCCATTTGTTATGTTTTAACTATCATGTCAAACCATTATAGTTAAGCATAGGATTTTAATGATTTGAGACAAGATAATGAACCTTAATTAATACCCAAACATTGCATTAATATAAAACATAACCAAGAAAAAGTAGACCTTTATTACCATTTAAACAATCTAATCTTAGACCTAAGGTGGATTTTTATATTAGTCCTACTGAAAGGGCTTCAAGAGAGATTGTCACTATGTGGAATAGTGCTAAAATCCAAGGATCTCATATGGCCCATAATAAGCACTTTTTGATTACCAATTTTTCCATGAATTCCTTGAATTGGACGTTGGTAAATGTTTATGCATTGAATAATAGAGCTTTGAGACAGAAATTATGGATAGATCTGAGTAGCTACAAGAATAATTCTCAAAATTCTAAATGGATGTTAGCCAAAGATTTTAACACACCTTTATACCCTTCTAAAAAATAGGGTGGAATTATTGATTACTCAGATAGCATGTTCGACTTTGCTAAATTCATCAATGATTGGGGATTATTGGACATAGAGCTACAAAACCAAAATTTTACTTGGACCAATAAAAGAAGATGATATCAAATGATTCAGGTTAAATTAGATAGATTTATGATATCAAGCAATTGGAATGATCATTAGAATATGCAGGCATAGGCTCTACCTAGAACCATGTTTGACCACTGCCCGATTATCCTCAATTGGAGAGATCAGGAACATCACGGACCTCCTCCATTCCATTTTGAAGATATGTGGATTAAACACAAAGGTTTTAGACAAATGGTGGCTCAATGATGGAATATTCCCATTCAAGGTACTCCCATGTTTAGAATAGTCAAGAAACTCCAGCACATTAAACAAGAAGTTTATGGCTGGAATAGATATAGTTTTGGGCAGGTTTTCTAGCAAAAGAAAAATATAATGGGAAAACTCAAGGCTATTCAGCAATTGATTGATCAAGGGGATGACTCTGAGGGCACCTTAGAAGAAGAGAATAGTCTGTCTTCATAATGGAAGAATCTTATGGAAACGGAAGAGGTTTTTCGAAACAAAAATCCCGTGTTTAATGGCTTCAAGAGGGTGATAGGAACACTGCTTTTTTGCATCTCTCAGCTATGAAACATATAAAATCCAACTCAATAACTAAGCTTGTCCTAGATAATGGAGACATTATTATTGAGGATAATGAAATAGGGGAGCAAGCCAGGGTGTTCTTTCAGAATTTGCTTAAAGAAGAAAATAATAATGATAGAATTGATAGATCTATGAGTCAATTCATTGATAAAATCCCCTATTTGATAGAAAAAGAAGACAATATATAAATGTTAAAGCCTATATCTAATGAATAATTACATGTTATTTTAGACTCCATGGGCTCTTTTAGAGCACCGAGTCCTGATGGATTTCCTCCTATATTCTTTCAAGAATATTGGGAGATTATTAGAGCAGACCTCACAGCTATAGTTCATGTTTTTTTCAGATCTAGAAAACTTTTGAAACAAGTCAATAATACCTTCATTGAACTTGTTCTTAAAAAATCTCAACCTTTACACCTTGCTGATTTCAGACCCATTAGCTTATGCAACACTATGTATAAGATATGTACTAAACTGTTGGTTTTGAGAATTTAACCCTTGCTTGACAAAATTATTTCTCCTACTCAAAAAGGTTTCATCCTGGGTAGATAGATTCTTGATGCTGTGATCACCACACATGAGACTATCCACTCCATGGATAAGAGTAGAATCCCTGGGATGGCCCTCAAGCTTGATATATCCAAAGCTTATGATAGAGTCTCATGGACTTTTCTATTCCAAGTGATTAGAAAATTTGGGCTTAATGATAAATTGTCTTGCTTATTATGGAATGTGGTCTCTTCTGCTAAATTCTCAGTGTTGGTTAATGGTGTTCCTAGAGGGATTTTCTCCTCCTCGAGAGGAATTCATCAGGGAGACCCTCTCTCCCTGTACCTATTCATCATTATGGCTGAGGCACTGGGAAGATACATACAAGCTGATATAGTTTCAAAAAATCTAGTAGGCATCAAACCTGCCTCTTCCATTCATCCTATGGTTATATAGTAGTTTGTGGATGATACCATCTTTTTTGGCATATCATCGGTGATCAAAGCTAGAAGATGGAAGAATATAATTAATGATTATGCCAGAGACTCAGGACAAAGAATAAATTTCTAGAAAAGCAATGTGTACTTATTCAACACTCCTAATGAACTTAGACATATAATCATTGATATCTTAGATTGTGCTAAGGCTGGCCTACCAGTTACCTACCTAGGTCTCCCACTCTTAGTCAAAGAGTTATCTTCAAGTTTTTGGAATGGTATTATGGAATGTACATAGAGGAAACTTCTTGGGTGGAAGGGGAAACTACTCAATATTGCAGGTAAGCTGTAACTTCTTCGGGCATCCTTGCAAGGTATTCCTACTTACTTCATGTCTCTTTTCAAAATTCCTATGTATTTTTTTAAAAATATGGAATAGATCCAAAGGAAATTTTTATGGACAGGAGTGGAAGACAAACAAAGAATGTCTTTATTCAAATGGGAAAAAGTGTGTCTCCCAAAATCTCATGGTGGACTTAATATAAGATCTGTCAAGAAAATGAATAAAGCCCTCCTCTCAAAATTTAGTTGGAATCTGATTCACAACAAAAGTGAGTAGGGGGATATAATGTATGGTAAATACATGCATAGCATTGATGATTCCAACTTTCTTCAACAGGCGGGATTACCCCAGGGGTCTGTGATATGGAATAAAATGCTAAAAAGTAGAAGTCTTCTCAAATAGGGAATTAGGTGGAAGATTAGAAATAATTGGCAAATTAAATTTTGGGAGGATAATTGGTTAAGGGACAAGCCTCTCATCTCCCAAGGAAACTATGGAGAAATTATAGACTTGACTACTCAGTTCTTTGGTGATAGGGTTAGTGATTATATGAAAAATAACAATGGGATAAGGAGCTAGAAAAACCTTTTAGATTGTTGTGTGCACAGGCCTGAGCTTATCCCAAGAATTTAGGAGATCCAAAAATGTGTTTAAGATATTATAATATTTCTCTTCCCTTGGGAGGATGAACAATACTGGTGGCCGGATAAGAATGGATAGTCCTCTATCAAATCTGCCTATCATCTGCTTACACCTAAAGCTCAGAATAAGGAGGTATGGAAAAAGGTTTGGAATCATAAACTCATTCCAAATATTAACTTGTTTTGGTGGGCTACTAACCCTAAAAAAATCCTTACTTAGGACAACCTTCAAAAGAGGGGGTTTACTTTGGTCAACAGATGTTTTTTGTGTGGTTCTAGAGAGGAATCAGTTTCACACCTATTCATACACTGTGAGTTTACCTAGGATTTATGGGGCACAATACTTAACAACTTTGGCATTGAATGGGTTCATAATTTTGACCTTAAATAAGTAATTCTCAGCTGGAACTCAACCTTCACACATCCCTGGATTAAGGAATTATGGAAGCAAGCTCTACCATGCTTAAGCTAGACTTTATGGAAAGAGCAAAATAATAGAATTTTCAAGGACACTACTAGAAATGTTGCTCAGGTGTTTAACTCCTTTGCTAGGACTATCTTGGAAAGTGTTATAACAACTCATATTAGTGTTCTAGACAAACCCCTATCTGAATTTGAAAGTCAAATTGCTGCCAAATGGAAGGTTTTAAACCTTATCCCTGGGCATGATAATTCCAAAATTCTTCAGAGACTTCATACTAAATGGATACCACCTAAACCCAATTTGATGAAACTCAATTTTTATGGGGCATCCAAGTTGAGTGGTAAAGCAAGTGGAGGAGGAATAATAAGAAATGAAAAAGGAGGGATGTCTGCTATCTATGCTGGTGGCATGGGTTGCCAGAGCAATAACTATGTTGAAGCTATGGCCTTACTTTGGGGATTAAAGTTAGCTATATCCCTAAGAATTAGAAATTTAAATATTCATGGAGATTCTAGGTTGGTCATAGATGACGTTAATAAAGCATCTAACATTGGTATCCATCTAAAAGACATCATTACAGATATCCAATTTCTTTTACAAAAGTTTTCTAAAGTTGAGATTACCCACACCTACAGAGAAGGTAACAGGGTCGCTGATGCTTGTGCCAACCTTGGTCAGCAATTCTCAGGATAGAGGTTATGGTTACAAGGGGCTCATATACCCCCAAACATTAGAGAGATCATTTAGAAGGAGATGACGGAGCATGAATGATGCACATTGATGACGAAGATAGCTTTCGAAGGTGTTCCACGTGGAGAAGGCCCAGATCATGGAAAATGATAACCTTAGTACTTCCTTGATTATCATGATTAATTCCTTGTATATTTAGGTGGAGGTGTGAGATTCACATCATGAAAACCAATGGGGAATTATTTTCAAGCATGAAGTAGACGTCACCGTGGTGGGCCATTTTGTAAAATGAGCCTTCACATCTACATTTAGTGCAAATGGAACCAAGGGCTTGTTATTTGTTTGAAGCTCAAGGTGTTAATTGGGGTATGAAGAGCCAAAAATTTAAGAAATTTTGGAGGACACTAGTGGGAAATAGGCTTCTCGGGTTTTTGAGGTCACTGAAGAGCAGGGTGCTGATTCTAGGGGAACAGTTGATAATAAGGAGAATATGCATGTAGAAGAAGCTAGTGAGGGTTTAGAGAATGAGAATGATTGGAAAATAGATATTGGGGCCTTGAAGGTCCACATTTAAAATCTAGAAAAGGTCTTCACCAAAGGCCTTCGAAATAACATTCTGCTGAATATGACTATGTTGCAAGCAGTGGGTAATCCAGGGAATGCTGACAATGCAGACAATGAGAATCTTAAGGATCTTGTTAATTCTATAGTTATGTAGTTTCATCCTTTTTGACTCTAGTCTTTCTAGTGTTTTGTTTTGTTTCTGACTTTGTTTCTTGGCTGTGTCATTGGTTCGGTGCTGGCATCTTTTGTTTGCCAACCTTCTTATCTTTTTTGACTGTATAGGGTTCGGCCCTTGGTTTGCTGCCTTAATTAATCAAAAACAATATAATCTTAGGCCAACATATAATGGGGGGAGATAGAGATAGGATATATATTCTATCATTAAAAAAGGTTTGTGATAATAAGAAGGTCTATCAAAATATGTGCAAGGGAAGTCTAATAGATTACACGTAAAAAATCATTGTGTATGACATAGACCTTGCTAAAGATTTTATTACAAATTAGAATAAAAGAACTATGGAGATGAGAGGTATTAAAATTAGTTTCACTAAGGAGCTTATAGGGGAGGTAATAGGCATTCCATGTAAGATTTAAAACACATTCAAGGACCAATATAAGAAGATCTAACTGATGTAAATATTTTTTAAAAAGAATGAGGCACTAAAAATTAAAAGAAATGGGTTCCTAAAAAAGGACCTATTGAGGTACTACCCAAATATTTGCCTTCATATCATGAAATACCTTAAAATAGAATGTGAATTAAGTTTTATTTTCTCACACCATTTCTTTCTACTAAGTAATTTTCAAGAATTTAAAATCATCTTGCCATATTATTTATTTAAGTCACTTGAGAGTACAACTATTTATTTTTGAATTAATGAAGAAAATGACATCATTCACCAAGGGCTTATCTTTCTAATTTTTAAACATGGTGGGATATTATGTGGGAAAAAAGTTATACTAGGAGGGTATTCTATAGAGGAGGACTCCATCAAAGAAGACTCAGCCATGGACTCCCCATAGCCTCCTCCCAACCCCTCCCCTAGATGCCCTAATTTTAAAAGTCTCATAGGGGACCTTCCTCCCCAACTAATCATACACAAACCTAAACCTATTATCTATGAAGTGGAGGATCTAGAAGAATATTTATGGAATGATAAGGCAATCATGTCTAAGTCAACTAGGAAAAATAAGAGAAAATTTGAGGAATTTAATGGTAAACTCCATGAAGTAGGTCTAAGCCTAGCTAGTTTGATCAGGAAATTAAATTTAATTAAAAAGGAAGATTAAAAAAATTTATAGGATTTAATATAGATCAGTGAGGTAGAGGTTCCCCCCCATAGAGAAAAGGATTAAAAGGTGGTGGTTTAGCTATAATGTCCCTGAATTTATAATAAAGTGGTTTAATTAATTAATTAAATTATTATGGAAATAAAGTTGACTTCTTCTATAAGTCTCCTGGAAGCCTTTAAAAGAAGGGGAAGGCAAAGCATTTGGAATATCTAATATCTTTGGTTGAAAAAATTATTCTGAGTATTGTGAAGCTTGAATCTGTGATTTAGCTAAAATCTCTGAAGACGTAAACCTTCAGTAGATTGGAGAAGAGTTGGACAAAAACCCAGCACTTTTTAGAGGTGGATTTGGGATGGAATTCAGATTGTGCATATTGATCAGATCTGGAGCTTCAAAGGCCATCCACTGAGTATATCAGGGGTTTAGCATATGCAGAGGTTTCCAGGTATTTATTCATTGTTTTGATTTAAGATTTATATATTTATATCATCAGATCAGGTTTGGTACAAAATCCATATAGATCGACACCTGGCCATACCAGTAGATTCAGAGAAGGGAAGGGCACAGTTTGCAGTTGGGGGCCGCAGGGTATTACAGTGACCGGCATCGGCATATAGACCGACATCAACCAATCAGTGACTGATGTTGGCAGTTAGGCAATCATAGGCAATCACAAGCAGGTAGAGATCACCCACCAGATGATCGACGGTGGCAGTGTATCGACCGACATCGGCATCAACATCATCGATGTCGGTGACTGTGTTTTCTTGGACACAGCAGGCCGAGCACATAGACCTAGGTTTTTATTTCTAGTTTGGTAGTTTGATATAATAATTGGGTTTTGAGACCACATCTGTAATAATTTTATGACATCTGGACTATATTATCAATTACATTTAGATTTATATCTTTGTCCATTTGATTGAATGCTGCAAGTAGTTGAAATCAATTTTATTTGCATTCAATTCTAGTTTGGGATCTTTCAGTGGTATTAGAGCCATGCATCTTGCCAGCCTGTAGGGGTAATTTTAGGGTCAATTTGATTATCATTATGGCTTTAAAAGGGGTCAAAGATTTGGAATAATGATTATCATTATGGCTCTAAAAGGGGTCAAAGATTTGTAAGAAAGCATGCACAATGCAAATAAGAAATTAGATAATCCATGTCAGCAAGCAGAGGACATTCTAAAAACTTTGGAGGATTTGGAAACTTATTTAAGCAAGGTTGATCAGTCAAATTCTTATGAGATGCAAACAATGCTATCTCCAGCGTTTGGTTCGTTGGTGAAGCCCCATTTATTGAGACATCGTGATGAGGTGGTAAGACTTGGAGCTCTCTCTTGCATTAGTGAAATCATGAGGATCATAGCTGGCTTTGATTTTAATGATGATCAGATTATGAGAGAGGTACTTCATGCCATGGTAAAAAGCTTCAAAAATTTGGATGACATTAGAGACCCTCATTTCTCTAAGAGGGCAAGATTACTTGAAATATTTTCAAGGTATGGATTTGAAAACCTTATGATGTTAGTAGGTTGTATTGGTGACATTCGTAGGATGTTTAAAATATTTTGGACTATTTTAGATGATTTTCATTCTAGTGATGTATTAGCATCAATGCACTCTATCATGTTCACAATCTTGTTCGAGGAGGAGGATAAAATTTCTAAACTTTTGGCATAATATTTATGGTATGTCTGGACAAAAGGGAAAAATGTCTCACCTAGAGCTTGTATGTGGTTAAAGAGTTTAATTAATAGGCCTAAGGATCGTAGTGCTTTCCCTATGACATGCAGCAACTTGCATGATGAGTTTGACAGTCATGCTGATCCAGTATAGGGAGATATTAACACATCTTCAGGTAATGATTTATCTGCATTATCTTCACAGGTAGGAGTAGTTGAGGATATTGTGGATGAGCTTTGTCTTAAGGTGAGTTTAACTCAGGAGTTAGATAGTGAGGATGATCTGATGCTTGCATTCAGAGTATGGAGGTATACTCAGATGTTAGTACACTAAGTGTTGATGATGAGTATGTTTCTATAGCTGCTTATGAGGAGCATGTGGTTGAGGCTCACACACATATTCAAGGCTTGGGAGTACCTGATTCTGAGGAGTTTGGGATACCAATGGAGTTGAGTCTCCAGATTGATTCTTCTCACACATTTGATAGTGTGGTATAGTTGGTTGTGCCACCATTACAGAGGGATCAGTTATGGGATGGATTAACACCATCTTTTGTAGATGGAATTTGCAGTTACCAATTACACAGCCTACAGTATCGACGCATCCAGGGTAGTTGTGATTTTAGAGATGGGTTGAGTTGTGTTCGCCAATTTGATTATGGGTTCCTCTTTGTTTTACTTCTGATGATATTGTAGGTACTTACATTGATTTATAGTAGTGCAGAGCATAACTACATTTGGGATCCAAGAGGATCGAGTGGTTCATTATTCTGAGATTGCTTGGGGACAAGCAATCTCTAGGAAGGGAGGACTGTAATGTCCCCAAATTTATAATAAAGTGGTTTAATTAATTAATTTAATTATTATGGAAATAAAGTTGACTTCTTCTAGAAGTCTCCTGGAAGCCTTTAAAAGAAGGGGAAGGCAAAGCATTTGGAATATCTAATATCTTTGGTTGCAAAAATTATTCTGAGTATTGTGAAGCTTGAATCTATGATTCAACTGAAATCTCTGAGGATGCAAACCTTTAGTAGATTGGAGAAGAGTTGGATGAAAACCTAGCACTTTTCAGAGGTGGATTCGGGATGGAATTCAAATTGTGCATATTGATCAAATCTGGAGCTTCAGAGGCCATCCACTGAGTATATCAGGGGTTCAGCATATGCAGAAGTTTCCAGGAATTTATTCATTTTTTTGATTTAAGATTTATATATTTATATCATTAGATCAGGTTTGGTATGGAATCTGTACAGATCGGCACCTGGCTGTACCAGTAGATTCAGAGAAGGGAAGGGCACAGTTCGCAGTTGGGGGCCACAGGGTATTACAGTGACCGGCATCGGCATATAGACTGACATCGGCTGATCAGTGATCGACCCCGGCAGTCAGGCAGTCACAGGAAGAAATAGGAAGGTAGAGATCACCCACCAGATGACTGACGGTGGTAGTGTATCGACCGACGTCGGTATCATCATCACCGACGTCAGCGACTGTGTTTTCTTGGACATAGCAGGCCGAGTACACAGACCCGGGTTTTTATTTCCAGTTTGGTAGTTTGATATAATAATTGGGTTTTGAGACCACATCTGTAATAATTTTATGACATCTGGACTATATTATCAATTACATTCAGATTTATATCTTTGTCCATTTGATTGAATGCTGCAAGTAGTTGAAATCAATTTTATTTGCATTCAATTCTAGTTTGGGATCTTTCATTAGCTCACTCCCAAACCTCCCCCAAACCCCTCAATATGACTGACCCCCTCAAGGATATCTCAAAGAAGGAACCTCAAAATAAACTAAGGATGATCCTCCTGAAAGACATCATTGAAGACCTGAGTAATAAGATCTGGGCAAAGTTCATCATGGAAAAGTTGAATGACAAGGCAGAGGACAAGGACCCCAGGAAGGAACTCACAAAGGACATTATGCCCCCTAAGTAATTTCACTTTTTTGTTAATTAATGTTTAGTATTATGCTCTACACTTCTAATAGTTTTTTTGTTATACTTTATTTTTTATCCTTTGGGTCTTTTTATTTTTTTATTTACTACTGGTCTAAATTTTTGGTTACAAGATCCTTGTAAAACCTACTTATTTACCTAATCAATTAAAAAAAATTGTGTTGATTTGTTATCAAAATTACCTATACACACACACACATTATCACCCCTAATTTTTTTGTTTTTTCATTGCATTTCACCACATTAATTTTTAGTGTACAGTGTTAATTGTGCAATATTTATAAATATTTTTTGAGTCCTAACAATGTTCTTAGTCTTATCGATCTATTATCTAGAATTTATTAGATTACATAGGGAACTAATCATATTATTTTTAATGTTTTTATATTTTATATTCACTATCACATAGTAATACTATGTCATGTATCTTGAATTCCTCTTCAATTATGTCAGTCATGCCAAAGTTTTTATCTTTTCTTCTCTTGTATTTGTTTATAAGCAATTATGATAATGTTTACATCCAATTTTTAAAATTCCATGATTATTTATTTTAATGATTACTTTTATTTCATCTTAAACATAACTACTAATCACATCCTTGGTAAAATGTAATCCATAAAAACTATGGCTTCTAATCCATATACTAATTAAAATGGACAATACTTGATCAATGGTTTTTAGGTTGTGTGGTAAGCCCAAATTCAAACATGTATTTTGGTATCCTAATATATTATCTCTTTATTAATTACCTTGGTCAAAATATTCTCCAAAACATTTTAAAATATTTCACCTATTTAATGATTCTATTGGTGAATAGTGAGTAAGACAATTATACTAGATGAAGAAGTGATTTATCAAATATGTTATTATGATATTTAAAAAATGTTTTCCCTCAACACTTATAATACTAAGTTGGCATCCAAATAAATTAATGATATTCTCATATAAAAACTTATAGGTATTTTTCACTAAATGGTCGTTTATAGACATTTCTTCCATTCGTCTTGTTAGGTACTCTATGCTTATTATTATGAATCATGTGTTGCTTCTCCTTAATACCAATTTATATTGTCCAATAAATTACATGGTCCATGTATCAAATGGGGTTAATGCTAATAATTTTTATAATGTAGTTCCATATTGTATGTCAATTTTCCATATCCTTTGTCATATATCACAATTCCATGCTTAATTATGTGTCTTTAAACATGTACTGACACCATAAGTCAAATCACATTATTTTCTTAGTAGTGCCTTCTCCCAAATTATGGATTCATTTTAATCCATCATGAAATTCCCTAATAATTTTTTTATCTCGTGTATGGTAATTATACTCTCTGTAAAATCTCATATCTTCCCTTCTTTTATAAATCTCCCTCTATAAGCATAAATAAAAGGGCTTATATTAGTAATATTTTTCATTTCATATTTCCATATCATTTCAAAGATTTCCATGTTGCTATGATTTTTGTAATTTTTTCCATATCCTTTCTAAATGACTCAATGTGAAGTAGAAGAGATCTAGGGAAATCATCTTCAATTGGTTGGACATCTTCCCCAATGGTGATTTTTAACAAATAGTTTTATCTATTATTTATCTAAGTGCTACCATAATTTTAAAATCAAATTATTTGAATAGCCTCAACCAATGGAATATATTCCCCTAAATTATAGGTTAATTTATTAAATATTTCAATGGTTTATGGTCATTGAACAATATCAGTAACATAACAAGTAGATAATTTTTAAAAATAGCATCATGTAGACCATTGTTGATGTCTCCCTTTTTGTAATTAAGTAATTTTTTATACTTTTGTTATGTTGTGGCTTGAAAATGAAATATGATGATCAATATTATAATGTGGTTTCACTAAAACTACCCCTATGGATATTAATAATACATCAACATGTACATGGAATGGTATTGTCCAATCTAGAAAAAATAATATTGGTGCAACAACTATCATTTTTTCCAATTTATCAAAATCTTCTTAACATTGTGGTTTCCATTCAATTATTTTTTATTTGGGGTGTTAATTTTTGAATATTATTGAATAAACATATAATGATATATCACATACCATTATATTATCCTTATGTATTTAAGTGTCTTGGGGGGATGGGGAGGAGTGGGGAAGGGGAATGAAAAATTATTATTATTTCAATCTTTAACAAATATATCATGAGTCCCTCCATAACAATATTATTCCCTACTAGTGATAAAAATAGAGTTGTGAAGACATATTTATTTAAGTTCAATGATATGTTAAATTTAATACACCATTAAATAATTAGCCTTAATTTATGGGCATGATCCTTTAAAAACATATATACTATCTCGTCATCTAAATATACCTCTAAAAATTCATAATTAAAAAACCCAAATGTAATTACCATGATGTGGCTAAATACTGTATACATATATATATATATATATATATATATATATATATATATATATATATATATATATATATATATATATATATAATGACCCCATTATATCACAAATGTGGATTTTTTGGGGTCTTCCAAGGTTATATTTACTTAGTGATAGTCATATAATACATTTATAAAATAGCATACCTTTTTATTTGCCACACCTTATAATATTTATTTGATGAACCTTGTTGTGGATGGATCATGTAGACATGTTGGTTAGTGTGATTGTAGATTTTAATTTTTTTCTTATGTTGAATTATCATTGGACTTATTCATTCCATATATTCTTTTAGTGTAATGATACCACCAAAAATATATATATATATATATATAATTCAATCTTAATTTTACCTTTAACATTTGGGTTGAGTATGTAATGTATCTTCCTTAGTGATTTTATGTTTTATTTCAGATATATTTTCATAATTTTGAGTTCTTCCTTAATTATTTTTAGTGCTATAAAACTTTGCATAAATAAATATCCATATTCTCTTAACAACTTAAGCATCTTATCTACTTCATCCTAAATCTAGTAGTATCTTATATTTTTTATTATATGATTTTCTTCTTTTGGTATCCTATATTCTATATTTTAAGGGTTTTATATAATGTGTTATGTCTTGCACAATTTCAATTAATTATCTCTCTCCCTCTTCTAATTCTATTTTTATGTTCTCAAGTTTGTCTTCTTCATTAGTTAGTACTTGTTTAATTATTTACTATAGTATTGTTAGACATTGACTTATTTTGTTATGGTTTAATATTCCCATTCCTTTTTTACTCATTTGGTAATGGTCTCAATTGCTTCCTAATAATTTATTTTCCCTATTATTATAATTTATATTTTTATTATAATAAAGTTTTATTTTGTGGCCTTATTTAGCATAAATAGAAATTCATTTACCCTCCACATGGATAGATCAACATACTCTTGTGTCAGGTCTCATAAATTAAATGTTTGATGAAAATTATTTTTAAGTTCCTCCAAATTACACATCACTCTTTTCATCTCTTGGTGCATGTGCCATGTCCTTGGATATGATTTGAGAGTCTAGTAGAATAATTGTATCTAAAGTATTTTGTTAGCTTTACATTTAATAGGAAATAATTTTTCACAATTAAAAATGCATGTCTTATAGTTATGTGTGTCTAGATATTATGGTATATGTTTAAATTATTCTTCTATATTAATGAACCTTGTTTTCAATAAAATAACGAAGGATTTGTAGTTAAATACTCTGAATTTATGAGTATTCTACCACCTTGTGGAAATACTAATCAATATATCATCTATACCCTTCATTATTATATTATATAATGGATATACCCTTGTTATTTGTGTTGGATGCTCTTTTCCATCACCTATTTCACTGAATTTAAATATTTTAACATGTGAATCCCATCTCTCAATGTGGTATACATTACATATCCATGGTATAATATTTGTTTCTATGGTAATTTTTTTTATTGGATGATAATTTATTTATATGGAAAAAAATTCTCACACTTATTTTTAGCTCTTTGTATAACCATACTTCAATGTCTTCTTTAAAGGTTATTTCAATCTCTTTATCTAATATGTCTATTTATAATTCCTAATTTGTCTCATAATCATCATCAATATATATTTTATCAATGTATAAACTTTGGATAATTGACAAATATCACTCTTCATTTCATTTGGCCATAATTATTATATCCATGTTATCATCATTATAGTTTATGATGGGAAATTTAATATTAAATAATATCCTTTAAATGTGTTCTCTTCCTCCTCAAATTCAAATGTGCCATTACTATCAACAAACCATTCCAAATTCAATAGTTTTAGGTATATCATGTCATCTATATCAATTACATAAAAATAAACCTTCCTATTTATACCCATAAATTTAATATGTGCATTCTAAAGTATTTATATAGGTGATATGTGTGTCCCATCATACATCATAGTATCATATGATGCCACATTCAAATAAAATTTTCTTAGTGCTTATCAAGTAATACAAGGTAGGATGTTCTTGTATACTCCTAACTTTAGTAAGGTCTTATTTACTTCCTGATTGTAATTTTTAAGGTGTAAGATGATTTTAATCATTTTCCACTTATTACTAGTCTAGAATACATTATTTTTAATTAAAAAAAAAAATTAATGCACTTATTACTAGATTTTCTATCCCTATTTTATTACAATATTAATAAAATTATGTTAAATTTTCAAATAATCCTTTATTCTTTAATATTTTTAGCATTTGTTTCATGTTTTGAATTTATGATTAATTAAAATAAGTCATATTGGTATCATTTATATCCAATTTTTATTGGATAATACTTCTAATTTTTATAATATACTTTCATGCTTATATGTTTTGGCATAATCTCCCTCACTATCTCCTTCTGATTCATTCTTCAAGTTAGTTACTTTTTCTTTTCATTTCCTAGTCTTGGGTCCACTTGGAGTGGTTACAAAAACTTGTGGTTTTCAAGTATTTAATGATTATTCCTAGTTATTTATTTTTAGGATACTCCCTATGTTCCTTCACTCTGAATAGTGTATGAACTAAATCTAGAAATTCTAATAAATCAACTAATTATGCAATATTAATCTAAGATAAATTTAACCAAAGATAAAGTAACAAATAATGAAAATATTATGCACAAACTTATACCTTAAATATGTAAGTATCCTCCATTACAGTGTAAACTTGATTTTATCTTCAATAATGTGGTTGATCACTCTTCTAATTCAAAGAAGAACGGGTAGCATTTTAGTGCAAATAGGGATTTTTAGATGCTTTTATTTACTTTGATTCTCTTGGATTGGATTGAAAATTGAATAGCTCTTTCTTAGAATAAGTTAGGATGGATGATATTTATAGTTGTAAAGCTTATTTATAGTTTTGTAAGGAAGATCCAATGGTGGAAGATTATTTGATTTATTAAATGATCCAAATAATCAATGGTGGCTAATGAGTCCTCACCCATGAGGATGATGACCATTTCAAATGGTTAACTAAGTCAGTGGGAATGATTAATTTTTTTTGAAAACCCAAAGTATGACTCAATATATGTTGAGGAAGTTGTGGGTTTGGTTGGGATGAGTTAGCATGTGAGGGAGAATAAGGTGGAAGATGTTGGTTGAGGTGTCAAATAAGGATTTTATATTTAAATAAGGATTTAAAAGTGTCTATAATTGATTATTTTGATTTATTCAATTGTTTGAATTCGTAGGGAGATGTCATAAATTATATTGAGAAGAATTATTAATAGTTATTTGGTGAATTTGGAAACTAAATGTAATTTAGGTGTCTATATTTTCCCCTATTTAAAATAGTGTTGTAAAGCAATACTATTTTGAATAATAGTAGAAGTAAAGAGTTGGTGATTAAGAAAGAGAAAGTTTCCCTAAATGAATGAAAATTAGTCTGATGATTCCCCCTTGAGGTTTTATGTGATAAAATGGAAAAATGTTTGAAATTTATGAAAAGAGGAAATAAACAAAGTGATTTGGATGAACAAGAAATCAACTTATTGTAGAATCAACTAATGTATGAAATAAACATAGAAATTCTAAGAAATAAACTAATTATGCAATCTTTATCTAAGATAAATTAAACCTAAGATAGAGTATAAAAAATATAAAATAGTAATAATAAACTTATACCCTAAATATGCAAGTCTCCTCCATTGCGATGTAAACTTGATTTGCTCTTCAACATTGTGGTTGCTCACTTTTGTAATGCAAAGGAGAAGGTGCATCATTTTGGTGTAACAAAACATGTTTGGATGCTATGATTCATTTGGATTGGATTTTAAATTGAATATCAATTCATTATCATTCTATAAAATAATATACATTTCATTATTTTATCTAAAATAGATGTCCTTTTATTAGAACATTATCCTTCTCTAATTTTAACATCGTCTTTTATACATCTTACTTCATTGCATTTTCATCTCTTAGATCTTTTGTACCTTATTCAAATGCTTAAGTCATTTTTTCTCGAGACCCTACCATATATATATATATATATATATATATATATATATATATATATATATATATATATATTGAACTCTACTTTTATAATATTATTCCACTTTACGACATGAAATTGAGTTGTGGGTCCCTTTCTCATTATATACTCAAATTCTACTTTTGGTTCCTCATTCAATTTATTTATATGTTCTTGAGTTTCTTACACTTATGGTAGGTAGGGAGAGGTTTATATTAGATAAACCCATGTTTGTACTTCTTGTAACCAACATACCCCCATTATTTTTTTGAATAGGGACCCACTATATTATGAAGGGTCTAGGCCTATCTTGGATTTCTTCTTTAGAGAAAGATTTATATGTTACACCTAACCTAGATATTCAAAAAATATAAATGAATGTGTTTTATTTATTTTTAATAACATATTAATAATCTTCATAAGTTTTTCATTTGCACATGCTTTCATGCATAATTTACAAAGTCTCAAGATTTATGGAAATAAGTCTTCGTAACTTTTATTCAGAAGTCTATCTTTCAAAATCATCAATCCTTCAAACCTGTATAAAATTTTGAAAAAATGGATTTAGAGCTTTTATTAACATTTTATTCTTCCACATATATACCTCCAGCAAAAATTATTAATATAAATTGTTTGACATTTGGTCTCTAGAATTTAATCTTCCACAAAATTGATCTATTTGAATTTGGTATTAAGTGAAATTGTTTAGAGAAAGTATTTGGATAAAAAATTTGACATTTTATTTTCAGGACTTATATCTCCCACAAAAGTGTTTGGAGTAAATGTTTGGCACTTGTTGAATGGAAAGATTTTCTTTGCAAATTTTGCCTTCATAAAAAGTGTTTGATAAAAGTGTCCATAACTTTAGATTCTAAAAATTAGTCTTTATAAAAGGTTACCCTCACAACCCTTACAAATAAATCTTTCCATATGTCTCCAAAAGTTTTGTTCATAAGTCTTTTTTGATTTACAAGAATTAGGGTTAGTTCTATATTTAATGTGACATCAGAGTCCCCACTACCAAGAGCATACATAGCATAGTTAAACTAGAATTAAAAGAGTGACAAAATGACACTTCAAAATAGGTAATGACATGGCATTCTTCTGAATGTCTATAGTGTATATGTGGTATACCCGAGAAAATTAAGTGTTAAAGTTAAAATTAAAAAATCAAATCAAGTTTATAGATGTTGGACATTGATGGCATAAGAAATAGAATTGAATGCCAAAGATATATTAACTAATTAAAAAAACATCTTGTTAATTGACCAAAAATAAACTTTGAGTTCACTTTCCTCCTTGAGAACAAGCTTTAGATATCTTCATTTTGATCGTGAAGTGCATCTAGAAGAGCCAAACCACTAAATTGATTAACTAAAACTCTATCATCTTAGTGAATTAACTATGGTATTCTCATCCAAAACATTTAAATGATCCATGTCACCATCCAGATTATCCATTAAGGATTCAAATGAGTACAAATACACCATCTTTGATCATTAGTATTCAACAATGACTATCTCAATTACTCAACATTATGGAAAGTAATTTATCGGGTGGATGCATAGATTCATGAGGAAAATATGAAACAACATTAAAAAAATTAAATATGGACCTTCTCCATCTCAAATTATAGGGATTTATATTTTAGAGGCTAAGTTCAAGGTTATACCATGCATATACCTCTTATGAGACATTTCTTCACTGACAAAATGATTGGGGGTATGTTCTTACACCACATAAAGAATAAAATCATCATCACCTATAGTTCAGGAGACACATTCAAGATTTATTTATCATTACCTATCATGGATGATACATATAACTTACACATAGTGGTTACATTTTAAAAGGATAACTCAATTAACTAAACATTGAGTAAATGGATCATTCTTTTTGAGATTTTCATCCTCAAATAAAAGTAGTCATTGCCTATAACTAAATTCTAGATGGGAATATATATTGGATTGGCCCTCTTGAACTGATTATATGGCTACCAGAATTGAATTCCTTCACCTTGAATAGGTTCCACTATTTCATTTTCTAATGACCTTAGGGATAACATTTGTGATGGGAGAGGTAATCATTGCTAAGTTGTAGGAACAAGTACTACATAGGGATAAGAGGAATTTAGTGGTCCATTTTTATATGATGTCATACCTTATGTATGTTTTTTGGGTATAGTATATATGCACATATCACTCTAGACCCCAACTCTAGGTTTCATTAAAAACCATATATTTGACTAATATTATTTTATGCACATATATGCCTTTAATATGAATATAACCCACATTATATAATATGTATACCCCTATGTGTGGAAGGTTATTCAAGAATCTCCACTACCCAAGGTATCTAAGAACATTACTAACACATTGATTGTAAGTGGGGACTAATGGTTATATCTTGACGACACTGTGAATATGTTTATTATCCACAAGATTATACCCCTATGTCTCCCTAAGCATGTGCTAGATAAACCATAAAATTAGGAGATAACATACCAAATGTGGTGGGAAATTTATTAAGATATGAATAGTAAGAAGAAAAGAGCCTTCCATGTATCCCACATAATGATTGGTAGAATGTGTTATGTCAATCATAAACACTTTTGAGAGGCTATAAGATTTAGATAGTACTATGCATTATCCACACTACCACATATGAACTAGGACCTTTATGGTAAAGTTCAAAAACATATTCAATGTCTTAGTATTACAAACCAACATTAGCCTTATTACCATGATTTCCTATCATCAATGACAAGAGTGATGCCCATGTCTTGTATATGGAAAAAATAGATAGATTGGGTGAGGAATTATTGAAAATCATCCAAGGGGAACCATACATTTTAGTTAAATAGGCACACATCATACTCCTACCCACAAATGGATGGGTTAACATCAATTTTTGGATCAAAATGCCTTCTTAACCATTAGTGGAGTTGGAATAATCTTCCCAAATGTTCCCCATGAAAATGAAAATGATAAAATAAGAGACTAGGGTGGCATAAGTTCCTAGTGTTTAATCTTCACTTGGGAGAAATCAGGATGAGCCAATTCACCTTAACTCTTTAGAATCACAAGGTCATTCCTATCATATTGCTACTTTAGCCCAAGAGACTATAAGTGTTTAATTATCAACCACACCCACTCAATAGGCTTCTCCCATATCTAAAAAAGTTACTATTTTGAATAAGAGGAAGCTAAGAACTCACATCCCTCTAAAGAGTCAAATTATTGAAGTAATATTTATAGAAGGACCATCAGGGGAGCAATAGTCTATAAGAGGTGAGTCTACAGATGAGATGAGGAGTTAAAAATAACCAAGGTCTTAAGCTTTTAAGATACCAAAGTTAAGGAACCACTACATGAATATCAATTAGGTGAGGGTGTAACCTTTTCTATTATTAAAACTCCTTGAATTTATATAACTCTAGTTATATCTTTTGTCTCCCCTCTCTTTATTGAATTTTTTGATTATAGTATAGAAGAACATATCAAGTATTTCAAGGCTACTTTAAGGCTAATTAATGTTACTAATGAGGATGTTACATACAATATTTTCTCATTTACATTGTAGGATGTTACTTACGATTGGTACCTAAACCTCTAAGATAATTACTTTTTGTAATGCATGTGAGAGCACTTTTATTATCCAATTTTGACAAGTTACTTACCTTAACCTGGTGTATCAACACTTAACTAGCATTAAGAGGAAGGCTAATGAGAAAATTCAATATTTCAATGCAATATTTCAAGATATGTACACTTGGTTGAGTCCAATATATAGACTATATTAAATTCTAGTGTTGGAGATATACAAGAACTCATTAGATCCAATCACTATTTTTTTCCTACAAGGAGTTGTTACTAAAGCACTTTTGCATGAGCATATGAATAAGTTATTAATATTAATAGCTAGATAAATACTTATGTACTAATCACCCCCAATATTAATGTTAGTTTCCCATCCATAAATCAAGTGACTCATGCTAATGAAAATGTTCACACATTTAACCAAAATGAGTTATATGCACTACCTCCTCTGATATAGTAGAAACCAAATCATAATTATGGGTATATTGACAATCAAGTATAGATGAATATTCATCAATAGAAATATCATTAAATTCCATCTAATATTTTAGTTATATAGGGTTTTTATTCTACCAAATCAAAAATGAATTCTATATAAATAATGGTTAATTTTTTGAGAAATGACTTTTTAAACATGCAAAGGAAGATAGGTAATGTTATTAGCTAGAATAATAACAAAAATTTTGGGTTTCAAACATATAACAGACCTTTTAATTGATCTAAAAATAACATACAATGACAACAACCCAACAAGTTACTTGAAATAAATATAGTGTAAATAACTCTACCTAATTGTTGTAGAGTCCATAATACATCACATCATGGTGAACTTGAATGTGTGGAATTCTATTCAACATTCAAGATATTCTAAAGGGAGATGGTAAGGAAATATTTAATTAACAACCCACTAGATATCCACCCTGAAGCTAGTTCCTCAAACACTACCATTATATTTGAAACAAATGATTTTTCTTTCCCAAGTGAGGAAGATAATGAATAAAAGGATAACTATGATGAAATATATGCCTTATAATAGTATCAAAAGGGCAATTACAACTTGAGGAATAATCATCCCTTTGCAACATCTACTCCTTGAAATAATACCACTATTCCACCTCCCCTAAAAGTGAATAAAAAAACCTATAATAAGGAGGAATAGATAAAAAGAGGATAATTTTTTTAAGACATGAATAAGATTAAATCTAACATCATTTTTCATGAATTGGCTCAAATTACTAAACAAAAGGGACTCTTATGGAAGTATATTATAGGAAAGTCAACTATAGAAAAGACAAAGGTTGCTCATACCAATGTTATATATAAGAGTAAAACAAAATTTATTCCATTATTATCAAATATTAGAGCATTTGAAAATAAAATTCATAAATGTTTAATTGATTCTAGAGATTCAACCATGGTGATTCTAACTTCTTGTTGCCAAAATCTTGGGTTGACTCCAAGCCCATCAAAGAGGATGGTTTTATAGATAGATAAGATAGTGGTTCATGTAGTAGGGGAATTGACTGATGTATACATTCAAATGGAATTTTAGCCACATGTATAAATTCATATTGATATACTTATAGTGGACATTCTAGAAGGATACAGACTCCTCCTCAATAGAGACTAGTCCAAGATGTTGAATGGGTATTTAACAACAAATTTATCTCATATTTGGTCACCATAGAAAGGTGTTATAAACCATATTAAAATTTATTAGGAACCAATAATGAAGCATGAAATTATGTAATACAACACTAAAAATGAAGAGGCAATCTACAAATCTCCTTTCCTTAGGATTTGTACCTTTACTACAAAGTATGAGCTACAAGAACTAGAAGTCTAGGGACTTTCCCAATTATGGAATCTCCCTTTATATGGTCCAAGATACAAGAAATGATTAGGCATTGGTAGATATATAAGGTAAAAAATACTTGGTATCATATTTATTAGAATTCCCCTACACCAATAATAGAGCATAGTATGAGGCACTAATTTTGGGATTACACTTTGCTCTAAAAAATAATGTCAAACAACTACTAATATATGGATATTTAAAACTAGTAATAAATCAAGTCAAGAAAAAATATAAATGTAAAATATCATACCTGAAGAGGTAAAACAATAGAGCTTAGGATTTAGTTGTTTCTTTTGATTCCTTCAATATAATGGTTTTTCCTAGAGAACATAATCAAGTTACTAGATCATCGACTACTTGAGAGACAAACTTAGCACAACTACAAGTGTCTACGGTATAGAGATTCTTCATTGAATTAGTACCTTGTCCATTTATTCATGAAAATGTAAAAAATTTCCATGTATTTGATTATGACCAGAAATTCATCCAGTTCTTGACTAACTCAAGATAATTTGAGTCTCAAATCATTGATGACAAGGAGATTAGTTACCTATGCCAAGAGGAATTTGGAGGAGTCATTCAGTTTAAATAAAAATACCTTCCCTTAGGAATGGTTTCCTTAGAAATGACATTTAATTTGGATCCTAAAGAATAAAAATAAAGGTAGACAAAAGTAAATGAACTTAAGTTTAAAAGGGAGAATTTAGGAGATGAGTATGATCTACTCTATGTTAACATTGGTCTTAACTTTACTCCAAAATAAAGATAAGGGGTGAAGACTTTAGTCTCCCAATATAAATTTTTGATTACATGGATGTATGAATACTCAAAGGTTTTTAACCCAAGGGCCGTCACCCATATAATTCTTCTAAAGTCAGACCACAAGTCATTTAGAAAAATATATATGCTAATAAATCCTATAATAGATCCTCTTATCGAGAAAGAAGTTAAAAAATTATTGAATGCAAAAATAGTCTTCTCTATCAGTAATTTTACCTAGGTGGCTAACTTAGTTCCATTCAAGAACAATAATGGGTAAATTAGGATTTATGTTGATTTCATAAACCTGAATAATGCTTCTAAAAAAGATAACTATAATATTCCTTCCTTGGATAAGGTCATCCAAATTGTAAGTGGTTCAAGAATGATGTCCTTCTTGGATGGAATTTTAGGATATAACTAGGTGCTGGTTTAATTTGAAGACATAATGAAGACTACATTCACCACATAATGGGGTAATTATGTATACAAGAGGACGTCATTTTTCCTGATTAACATAGGAGATACTTATGCATTCAAAGGTGTAATAGATAATTGTATAATCATATACATAAATGACCTCATTATTTTCAGAAAGACCAAAACTGATCACATAGGCCACCAAAAATCAATCTTCAAAAGGTGAAAAGGTTTATCATTTTGTTAAACCCCAAGAAGATCATATTATACATTAATTAAGGTAATCTCTTACATCACATCATCACCAAATAAGGGATTACAATCGGCAAAGATAAAATTCATGGGATATCAAAGATTAGATTCCCAAATAGAAATAATGAGCTCAAAATCTTTGTTTGCGAAGATAAATTTAGTGAAAATTTTTATCTTAGGATTTATATAAATTTTTAGACCTCTGAATTTAATTCTCAGGAAAGATACTAAAGCAAAATAGATAGTAGAGGCCTAAAAGTCCATTTAAAACATCAAATATGCAATATCTTAGGCCCCTACACTAATAATCTAAGAATTCACTAAATATTTCTTCTTGTATTCATTCACTTTATATTATACCATTTTATTCATGCTTACAAATAATAAGGATGAAAGTGAACACCCTATTGCATTCATGAGCACAAATTTGAAGGAAGCAAAACTCAAGTATTCCATGATAGGTAAACAAATCATTGCCCTTGTCAAAGTAGTAGGTAAAATTTGACACCACATCTTGAGGAATAGGACCATATCCATTGTGTTAGATTCTAATGTCAATCTCACTTTAGGGAAAAATGAATTGGAAAAATGTAGAGGAAATTGGATGGTGAAATTGTAGGAGTTTGACATAGGAGTCAAGCCTATTAAGATATTTTTATAGAGGTGAGTGAATTACTCAACTTAAGAGTGAACTTGACCCATGCATCATCATTAAATAGGTTTGGGAAACTGAACTATCTATATGAGATTGGTATAATAGTATTATTTAATACTTACTCATAGGTATCCATTCTCCAAAATGCAATAGAGAGTAGAAGATAGTTTTGAAGCTCAAAAGTACTCTTTATATAATCTTAAATGGGATTATCTATAGAATAAATTATGAAGGCATGTACTTGAGATGAGTATCATGAGAATAATCTCAATAAATTTTGGAAAACTTACACTAGAATATAAGAAGTTTTCATCTCTATGGAAATACCTCAACCCATAAAATCCTTAGAATGGGTTATTGCTAGTCAACAATATTTAAGGACACACACATTCATGTAAGAACATGCCATGATTTCCAAGTCCTAGAAAAAATATAGGTACACTTAGAAATAATTTTAGAGGTTATTATTTAAGGAAGATAATTTCTCAATTATACTTGGACTTCATTCATGCCATTAACCCAAATTCTTCATCTGGCCATAAGTTTGTACTCACTGCCATATATTATTGCACTCAATGGACTGAAGCAATAGATATAATTCATTCAAGAGCATAATATGTAATTAGATTATGAAATAAAACATAAAAAATAGATTTTATACCCCTATTTATTTAGTTTATGACAATAGGACAACATTCAAATCAACTAAATTCATTGTATGTGCCCATGATAATAAAATCACCATTAGGTCATCTTCCAACCATCACCCACAAGGAAATAGATTTTCTAAATCAACAAATAAAAACTTGTTTGATGATATTAAGAAGTCAAAAATACATAAGCCTATAGATTAGAATAATCTTCTAAATTATACACTATGGGTTGACCAGACAAGATAATAATCAGTCAAGCAGGTTCTCAAATCTTTACCTTACTTGTTGGTATAAGATGACAATTAATTTTCCCAATCATGTGTAAATTGAAAACATATCAATTTATGCATGAGTACATTAAACAAAGTGAAAATGTAAAGTCTCAATTATTAGACATAATTGAGATGGAAGATTTAAGGTCTGAATCCTTATAGAATTTTGATAAACATTAGAACATAGTTAAAATGTAGTTTGACAAAAGAGAAAATTTCAAAGCATTTAGAATATCTAATCTAGCACTTATATGGGATATAGACCATGAAAAGAAAGGACAAACTGACATGTTTACCTCACTATGGATTTTATCTTGTCAGATATCATAGACACTAGGTAATATTGTCTTCTATTTGAGGGACCTCTAAGGGAATGAATTAACATATCAGTATATGGAGAGTTTCTAAATCACTAATTCATGGTTGTACCATCTAGAGATATTCTTGAGTAACAAAAGTGTTATGGTAAAGGTAGGAGTAGAATAGATTTAGTACTTTCATATTTAGATTTTTTATTTTCATAATTATCTCCCTACTTCTTAGGTTAAATTTTCCTATTTTAATCATTTCACTTTCCTTAATTTAGTTCCATACTTTCTATATTATATGTTTTATTTATTTTATGGCAATCTTATTGACTTCACCTAGTATTCTGAAGCAAGTATTTGATCCATTAGACTTCCTATACATGATTAGAAGATAAATGTTTAGTTTTTGGGAAAGACATCAGGCATAACACATAAATTTGTTTACTTATAGGTTTTGTACCCTTGTGTTTAAGATTTTCATAATTTAGGTATGTAGTGAAAATTAATCATGGCCATGCTACCATTGAATGTTTCTCTAAGGCATTTAAAATTTTTCATTACTACATAAGAATTTATAAAGTTTTCTCAGTTTTAATGGATCAAATGCACCTCTCATATTAATACTTGTTTGAATAAATAACCATTGATAAGGATGTAGTTATTAGGGAAAAGATGGTAAAAATTATGCTTTCATATACCAATTTATTATGGCTTCTACTCTACCTCTTCTAACCATATTCTAATATATATATATCAAACTAAGGATCAATGCATCCTAAAAAGAGTGATCAATAAAATCTAAATGTGATTAAAGGCTCAAATTATGAAGTAAGGTAAATGTATCATACATCATATAATAATATAGGATGAAATAAAAGGAACCAAAGGTACCTCTATCAGGGCTATGGATGTGTGTCTAGAAGTAAAAAAATTCTATAACTTCCCTAGTTTTAAATATGTTTTCTAAAAAATTAGAATGAAACATGTAGTTATCCCTAGTCTTTACTAAAATCATCACAACAAGGGTAATAGGAAAGAACTTCCTCACACATAGATCTAGTGTATGAGAAAGGCAAATATGTATGTTGTTTTTATGAGTCTAATTTATGTCTTTGATTTAATTATTATTTTATGAAATGTTTTATGTTTGATTCGGAATTGGAATTGATAACCAATGTTTTTGGGTTATTGAATACTTATCAGTATACCCCTATAATTCACCATTTTTTATACCCAATATATCCCCCATTATTTTTTGGAATAGGGACCCATTATGTTCTAAAGGGTTTAGGCCAATATTAATAGCGTTCTTTCTAGAGAGATTTATATGTTACACCTAACCTAACTATTTGAAAAATGTAAATACACATGTTTTAATTATTTAGACTAACTTATTAATATTCTTCATAGGTTTTGCATTTTCATTGGTTTTTAAAACATGCATAATTTTCAAAGTCTCAAGTTTTATGGAAATAAGTCTTCAACACTTTTGTTTGGAAGTTTATCTTTTAAAATCATCATTACTTTGCACTTATATAAACCTTTATGAAAAAATAGGTCTTCAAAAATTTTGTTTGAATTTTCATATTCGACATATATACCATAGGAAAACCTATTTGGAGGATATTTTTAGAATTTGATCAATGGAGTTTACTCTATGGAAAAAGTGATCAATCTAAATTTGGTCTTTATAAAAATTATTTGGTGAAAGTGTTCAGAGAAAATGTTTGGCATTTTATTGTCAAGACTTTTATATTCATTGAAAGTATTTGGAAGAAATGTTTGGAATTTTCTCATCAATAAAATTTTATTTAAAACATTTGTCTTTAGTAAAAGTGTTTAGAACTTTTGATTTAGAAATTTAGTCTTCAAAAAATATGATCCTCACAGCCTTTGCCAAGAACACCTGCCATAGGTCTTCAAAACATTTATTCAGAAGATTTGTTCACTTTGAAAGAATTTAGCTTAACACTAATTTCAATAAAACATATAACTCCCAAATATTGAGAGACTCTATGGAATAGGTAAACTAAATCAAAAATATCAATAAAATGGCACTTGGTAAGAGATAATGACATGGCATTTTCCTGAATGGTTAAAACATGTATGTGGCATACCCACCAAAATGAAGTGGAAATGTTTTAATTAAACAAGAAAATCAAGTATATAAATGTTGGGCATTAATTGTGAATTAAATATAATTTAAATCTAAAGATATATCAATTAATTGAAAAAAAATGGAATGCTCATTAATCACAAAAAAACTTTGATCTTGCTTGCTTCTTTGGGAATAATCCCTAGCTACCTATGTTTTGATCATGAAGTGTATCCAAAAGAGTTGAGCCACTAAATTAAAGAACCATAACTCTATGAGTTTAGTGAATTAAATATTACATCTTCATCTAAGAGATTTAGAGGATCCCTACCACCATCCATATTTTCCATTAAGTATTCAATCGAGTACAAATATACTATATTTGATTCAGTAGTATTCAACAATGACTATATTAATTACCCAACATTATGGGAAATAATTCATCAAGTAGATGCACTCATTCATGAGAGGAATTTGAAACTGACACAAAGATAATTATTAGTATATATTTTCCCTCTAAAGAAATAGGGATTTAAATTCAAATCATCCAAGCCTAAGGTTATGCCATGTGTAGACCTTGTATGAGACCTATTATTCATTGGAAAAGTGATTGGGGGAAGATTATTACACCACTTAGAGCAAAAAACAATCATCACCTATATCTCAAGAGATGTATTCTATATTTATTTATCATACCTATCATAGATGTTACATATGATTTACACAGAGTGGTTACATGAAAAAGTATAATTCAATTGACCAAACATCAAGAAAATAGATCATTTTTATGGAGACCATAATCCTCAAATATAATAAATTAGTGCCTATAGATAAATTTTGGATGGGAATCCATATTGGGATGGACTTTATAAACTATATATATATATTTACCCTATAATTAAATCCCCTCACCTTGAATGGGTTCCATTTCTTGATTTACTAATGACCTCAAAGCTAACATTTTCTTTGGGAGAGGTAATAAGTTATAACTTGTAAGAATAATTACTACAGAATGACAAGAGACCTTCAAGGGGCCATTTATATATGATTTAATACCTACTATATTTTGTGATGGGCACACTATATATGCATAACAGGTCACTTTAGATCTTTCCTTTATATTTCATAAAAAAAATATATGACTGATATTATTTTACACACATATACACCTATACCAAGAATATAATTTAAATTATAGAGGATGTATACCATTAGGTGTAGAGGGATATTCATAAATCACCACTACCTAAGGAATTAAAGAGCATTAGTGACACATTGATGTCTAGAGGGGACTACTTTCTATATCTTGACTATACCATTATTGTGGTTACTAGCCACAAGGTTCCACCCATGCCCTCCATAATAATATTCTATATAAAATACAAGATGAGAATATATCCTACCAAATTTCATGGGGAATTGATGAAGAGTTGAAGAAGAAGAAGAAGAATGATTTCCATGACTCCACCTAATGATTAGCAAAATGTGTTACATTAATCTTAAACACTTTTAGGAGGCTTGCAAATTTAGAGAGTAGCATTCATTAGCCATACTAACACATAGGGACTAGGATCCTCATGGTATAGTTAAAAATTATATTCAAGGCTTTAGTATTCCATACCAAAATGAGCTTTATGACCATTATTTCATATTTATTAGTGCTGAGAGTGATTCACACATCTTAAATAGGGCACAGATAACTAGATTAGGTGAAAAAATATTGAAAATAATCCAAGGGGATCCATCCATTTCAATTTAATATTCACACATCAGACTCCCACCTACAGGTGGATGGGATACCACTGATATTTGGATCAACAAGCCTTCCCAACCATTAGTGGAGTAGGGGGAACCTTCTCAGATGTTCCCCATGGTAATGAAAATGGTAAAGTAAGAGCCTAGGGTGGTATAAGCTTCTGAAAATTCAACTTCACTTGGGAGAGTTCAAGATGAGCCAATGTTCCTTGACTATTTAGTTATAAGGTCATGCCCATCCTATTATTTCTTCATCCTAAGAGACTAAAAGTGTGAAAGTCTCAACCACACCCACTCAAGAGGCTTCTCCCACATTTGAAAAAGGTTACTATTTGTTATAAAAAGAAGTGAAGAGATCAAATCCCTATAAAGAGTCCAACTATTGAAGCAATATCTATAGAAAAACTATTATGGGAACATTAGTCTATATAAGGTTATTCTACAGATGAGGAAGAAGAGATATAAAGAACTAAAGTATTAAGCTTCTAAAACACAAAATTCAAGGCACCATTACATGGAGATTGATAAGATGTGGTTGTAACCCATGGTAATATTACATCTCCATGAATTTATAATACTCTAATTATATATTTTATCTCATTTATGTATATTATATGTTTTTATCCTATTTGTGTCAATCTTAGTGTTTCCCCTTCCATAATAGTGCCCAAGGAAAAAGTTATTTACTCTAAGGCTAGTGTCCAACCATATTTGATTATCCCAAAAGTAGATGTTCCTCTACCCCTACTATCTCCACTTCCCTAGTAGTTCATATTATTCTAATTGTGTCCTCGACATCCATTACCCCCACTTCTACTATGGTTACCTCCACCACTATCTCACCAACCCTAAAGACCAAAAATAAATCATCCAAAAAATTTAGGGTATCATTGGCCAGTCCTTATCTACATGCATCTATTCTTTTTAACACAACCCATCCTATATTTTTCTCTAAAGATTGGGGACCCATTTGGTTTTGGAAATAATGAATATCTTAATTAAGTATCTATGAATTTTGGAAGGTTATGATGGTTGTTATTATGTTTTATAAAAATAGATATTTGAATGATTAAATCACATTGGGATATATTTATTTCCAATTTGAAGCACTTGTTTAAACTAACTTACAAATGAAAATATGGGAAGAATGGATTTGCATGAGAAGAATTTAGATTGTATTATTTTGAATTACTTAGTCTTTGATAAATTTAATTTTAAAAGGTTTGATTTTTAAAAAATTGTCTCATTGGAAACTTTGTCTTTGAAGACTTAAATTCATCAAGAAATTTTATTCAAAAATATTTTCATTGAGAACTTTTTTAATCAGTAAGTTTCACTTCGAAAGGTTTACTTCAGCAAGTTTGGTATTTGAAAAAAAAATCCATTCACCATCTTTTAATTTGAAAGTCTTTGTTTTAAAGGCTTTGTTTTTATGATTGTGTTTCAGAATATTATCTTTGGCAACTTTAATTTCAAATAATTTTCCTCAAAAATTAGTTTCAGAAAGATTCTCTTTGCAAAATTTCTCATTGAAATCTTTGTGTTGGTAACTTCCATTTCAAAGACTTCACTTTTTAAACTTTACTGTAGGAAATTTATTTTTGTAAATTTAATTTTAGAAGCTTTCTCTTAGGGACCTATCTATGAAATTAATTTTGCCCCAACCAATTTTCCCAAAGAGTACTTAGTCATAAACAACTTTGTTTTGGAAAATTTGTAATAAAATATTTCAAAACCAATATTTCTAAAGAAAAATCTACATTTCAGAGTCTTTTGTCCTGAAGGAAAAGTTTGACTTCTCTTTACCAGACTACATAATTAATCGTTGAAAAAGAGGAAAGGCAATAATGTGGCCTACCAAATGATAAGGAATCCTATGTGTCATGTACAATAAGATAAGGTGGTTGAATTTAAATTGAATTAAGGTGATGAGCTTGTATATTTTGGTGAATAATGGTGTAACAATTATAAATCAATGCATAAATCTATTAACATTGAGCCCAATCCAAGTTTACATCATTCCATATTCAAGAGATCAAGTAAAATTTATCCTTAAACAATATCAAAATCCCTAATTAATATCAGAGTGATTTGTTATCCACAAAATTCAATTCAATATATGCTATTCACAAATTCTTAAAATGTATTAGTATTTTCCAAACCATCATGGCATCATCATATAGGTCATACAAAGGAACCCCATAACCCTGTCAATTTTCCATCAAGAATTACATGGATTATTTAGAAACAATGTTTAATGCCATTGTATTCGATGGTCCTTATCCATCTTACTTGACATTATGGGAAGTTTTGGAGAACATAAACTATTTTTCAATAGAAGAGGACATTTTAGCTAAGGATAAGAAGTTAATTAAGGACATACTTCCATTAAAATGTCAATCCCTACATTAAGCAACTGATAAACTAGAGGATATATTTTATATATATTTACTACAAGGCCTTTTCTTCAAGGGAAGAATAATAAACAATGGATACCTTCACTACATTGATAATAACACAATTGTCAGGTACATCTCAAAGGATGCATATAATAAGTATTTGAGTCTACCCAACCTAGATGTAACTTTTGATTTGCATGTTGTCATTACATGGAAGAAGGTCAATAATGAAGAGTGATCTCTATGAAGGTGGCTTCTCCCTAAATAAATATTCACTCTAAAATAACACGTCAAAATTCATATTCCCATCATTTGATTCAGAATGGGGATCTATGTGGGAATGACACTCCTAAATCAAATATTTATCCATGTAAACTTCTAATTTTTGCATCTAAAGTGGGTTACCCTATTCAACCTACTAATTACCTTGATGCATACATATTCTTTGGGAGAAGTAATAAGTGCTCACCTCCAAGATCAAATCTTACACAAAGATAAGAGGACACTTGGAGGAAATTTATACATGATGTCTTAACTATTAGACATAGCTATGGGGATAGTATATAGGCATAATCAAGTCATGTGGGATCCCAAAATTGATGTCATTAAGAATATAATTTGTGATTATTACATTTTTTGAACATGTAATTGTGTGGCAAGAACATAGAAAATATTTTTGATGATATCTGCCCTCAAGTCTAGATGGCCATTCATAGTGGGCCTTTTGATATAATTTCACGTAACATATCTATAATACATGCCAACAATGTATGAGACTATTAACTCTACCTAGAATACATGGCTATCATTAAGTGTAGCCACAAGGTGGATCCTCTTCAACTCCCTAAGTTCATTCCAAACAAAGTAGCTGAGTAGGAAACTAAATACTAGATATATAATGAAATTGATTAGGAATTAATAAATAATAAGAAGGCTATATTTCATGGTTCCCACATCACTATTGGGAGAATTCAATACATAATATAGAGTTAGTTCAAGGAATTAGGAAAGGCCATCAAAGCATATTCCTTGCCTACTCTTCCCCATAGAGATTGGAACCCTCATTGGACATTTTAAAAGGATATTCACACCCTTAGCCTACCATATAAACATGAGCAAATAGATAATGATTTTTTTTCCTCAATGATAAGGATGATTAAGATGTGAGATAAAGGGTAACAACTACATGTTTGTGAGGACCTAATGAGGGTGATAAACTAAACCCTCTCTTATACTTAGCGAGGTAAATTTTATGATCCAATATTCTAGAGGATGGAGATATTATGACTTCTAGAGTGGTATGCTATCACAACTAGAAGAAGAGGGACAATATCCCCAAGGTACTTTCATATCTCAATACCAACCATAGAGCCAATATTAGTTGGTTGATCAGACATAAATCATTAGATGGAAGGATGAATAACAAAAATAATAATAAGTGTATACCTCTACGCAAATGGAATAGGAAAAAATGATCCTAGTTCAAACATCTATTGTTGGACTAATATAGGCTAAATAATAGTTGGCTAAGGAACTAACTCAAGGAAAGGATAATACATAGAGGGAATAAGTCAAGATTATTTTATTATACTCCTCTGATGAATATTAAATATTGGATTCAACAACCCTAGCACGTAAAATCATTCCCCCTTATCTTCCCCAATAGGAAATAGATTCACAAGCTAACAGACAATAGAGTGTTATCAGAGGAAGCCTAAAGGTAATAAACCATAGACTCCATCCACACAAAGACTCAAGGAGGTAACACCTTCAATAAAATTCAAGACAACATAAGAGATGGATGATGAGGAGTTAAATTAGGACAAGTTATTAATCCTAAAATCACTAAATTCCAAGGCACCTCTCATTAGGTAAAAATATTGTAAGGATCATGTTATTACATTCCCTTAGGCCTTTTTTCTTTGATGCCATTATCGATAATTTTTACCATTCATCCACTAGTTATTTCCACGCTCAATCCTATTCGATCAATTTATATGGGTTTCTTATTGATGAACCCATCTTCTAATCCTAATGACACTCCACCCTTTTCTATTTTAGTCTCTATTCCTTTAGTATCCACATAATCAACCATAACTTTGTTATTCTAACCATAATTAAATCCATCACTCTAATTGTTGTTTCTTCTATCCATTTCAGTTCACCTTTTCCTTCTTCAACATCAAACTCAAAAACCATAATAGTTATCAGTAAAAGGGCTCCAAGGAAGTATCTAGTCTTTGTTGTGCATCCAGTGCCATAATTTGGAAACATATATTGGTCAAAAATAATTTGGCCATCCATGCCCAATCCTTATTCTAAAAATAAGCTTGAGCCTAAATAACATGTAAAAGTGGAAGCTAAAACATTGGATATTTCTAATCTAATTCTTCCAAATTGGTCTAAGGAGTTAAGAGCTTTAGCCTCTAAGAAGCCTAATTTGAAGAACATTAAACTTCAAATAGTGAGCTCATTATTTGATAAGGTTATAACATTAGTCTAATGGGTCAAGAGGAGGAAGATATAAGATGAATCTAGTATAACTATGATCATGGAGGAAATTTAAGAGGTATATTCCCTTACGAAGAGATAATATAGGTAGAAGGGTTAGTCCCATATGTTGAGGACCTCAAGTCCTACATGGAGACCCATATAGAAGTTATCCTAGCCATACATGAGGGAAATGAAATAGATAGACAAGATATTGAAGAGGAATTGGCAAATATTATAGAATAACAATAGGTAATATAACTCCCCCAAGGTATTGATTAAGATGTGCAAAATTTAGAACTTAAGATGTATGAAATTTTAGATTCCTTTCATTCTTTTAGAGTTAATTTGGTTCCCCATGTCAATTTTATAACTAGGTTGTTTAAACTTATTAGAGAGGATGAGAGTAAGGTTATTTTCATAGTGTTGTATACCCCCAATAAGGAATTTATACGTTTAGATATGATGAACCCTCTAGAGGTGTCAAATGATTTGAATTTATTATTAATAAGAACATATGAGTCCTAGGATTGGGTATCATCCTCTTAGACTCTTGTGAACAAATTAGCCAAATAAGAAAAAAAGGCTAAGAAATTTTTTATAGAGATGAAATTAATAATAATTTGGGACAACATAGGGAGATTAGTGACTTGGGCTACATTTGATCAAATGATTCAGCAAGATTTTGATGGCTTCAAACAAAGAGTACAATGTTTAAGCTTTGAGGACATCAAATCCAAATTGATAAAATCCATAAAAAAGGTGATAGAGGTTGGAGTATTCTAGGTTGGATTTAAAGCCACCAAGATAGAACACACTACACTAATGAAATAGACAATCAGGGTGACTAGGATGCATCTTTTGGATATGAACCTAATTCAATCACATGATGTTAATGTGTAAAAACACTATCAAGATCTAGATTATAAGAATAAGGAAACATATACACAACTTACTAGTTTTACTACATACACTCCACCTACAGTCCCAACATTAATAACCACATCAGTGCTACCTCATACTTTAACTCCATAGGTAAGTTTAAGTCAGTCAATGATTGTATCACCAAATATAACTCCAACTATTACCTCATTAGGCATAACTACAACTATAGTTTTGATGACAATTTTAAGAAATATTAAAAAAGCGAATTTAGCTGGAAGGATATTTTTATACAATTTTATATGTAGAAATTATAACTAAATGGTTAATTCCTAGTTGATTGTATATTGTAGTTAAATAAATCATTTTTTTTAACATGCACATGTTACATGACTATGATATCTATAAGTTATGAACATGTAACTTAGACCTATCATATAGTATTTTTTGGATGTAAGTGAAGTTTTCTCAACTTGGAGGATGAGGTGACCCCTTCCCCAAGATATTTATATACATGTATAACCATCATTTCAAAAGGTCAATGTTTTGGGTGAATATACAAGAAGAAATCAAGAAATTGATTGTCATGCAATTGTGTTTGTTCTTTCTTCTTCCCTTTATGTGTTAATGAATTTGAAGTTTATTTGTCTATATTATGTCAATAATTCTAATGTGTGCCAATTATATGAATGAATCTAACTATTTTATTAATGAATATTAGTCTTATATGTATAATAGATATTAAGGATTGATACATTTCATTTATTTAGAGAGCTAGTATAAGTTGAATTGATAATCCAAGGCATGTAGAGGTATCTCCTTAGAGATAGTCTTCTAGGTATGAGACACAACTACCCTAGATAACTTCTTAGTATAAAATATAATCTCTTATATGAAGTTGTACAATAGTATCTTAAAAAATAGCAACCTTCAAATAAGACCATTAAAAATCCTTTATCTTTTATCCCAGACTCATAATCATGTTTGTTCACGAGTGTGAAAAAGCTACAGACAACAAACACTACCTCTTAAGATACTTTCCCATAAAATAAACCACAAAAAACTCCTTTTCAAAGGTATATAACCTTATTTTATACCTTACCCTTCCTTTTTCATTTATTTGAGATATGCCCACCATAGGATAGTTTTCCACCCATCCAACTCATGTAGTGATTTATCCTTTTTATTAGAATCCACAAATCCACTCATAACCTTGGTTAAAAAACTCACATGATCAACCTACCATTCCACCACCTAGTTCTTTTAACCACATATCTACAACTCATACCCCAGAGTGGAACCTAGTTCCAAAAAGATCCAAAAATGTTATAGTTTATATCATTTAAAACTATCTGAGGTGGGCATAAAACCAACATCAATATAAGGAGAAAATATGGATTTAGAAGGAGGGTTCAATTGTGTGCTTTCCCAATAAATAGGGTTCAATTATTACAAAGGCATCTATGAGATTAACAATGTCTAGGGCCCAAAATAACCTTTTGGTTTCACCATTGTCAAATTCTAGGAGGCCTAGGCCCATACATATCATCCTTGAGGTACATAGAGTCTGAGAACCTTCCCCTTTAATGAATGTCCCACTTATTAAACTTATTATGGCTCAACCTTGGTTAATTTGATCTCACATTACCATCCCTGGGGACCAACATGATCCACCAAGGAATCTATAAAAATATTTACCTACCTTCCCCCCCTCAAGTGGGAGTATGGTTGAAGAACATATCAAATATTTCAAGGCTACCTTGAGATAATTGAATTTTATCCATGAAGATGTTGAATTAAGTTTTTTTCCATCTACTTTTTAAGATTCTTCTTATAATTGGTATCTCAATTTGTAGTAAAATTCCATCACCTCATATAATTAATTTGGTTTGATTGGTATCTCAATTTGTAGTAAAATTACATCACCTCATGAATATTTTTTCCATTTACATTTCAAGATTATTCTTATGATTTGTGTCAAAATAATTTCCTTTCCCAATTTGGACATGTAACTAATCCAAGTATAGTATATCATCTCTTTACCAACATGAAAATAGAACCTAATGAGTCCATTTGATCCTTCAATGCAAGATTTTAGGAGATTCACACTCGATTGAATGTATTTTACAATCCATACAAGAATTTAATGTTTAATATATATAAGAATGACCTATATCTTATTTCTATAGTGTTCTTATGAAGAGATACTACTACTAATACTCTAGCTTTGGGAATCTAGGAAGCTATTAACATTGACAATCAACTCAATCCATAACTTATCCCTCATAGTCTATGAGTTCAATCATTTAACAATGAACTTTCATCCTTGAATAAAATTCCATGTGTGAATCAGATTACCCATGCATTTAAACATAATCAATTGTACACTCTACTTCCCTTGAAGCAACAAACAACTAATTAGAATTATGATTTATTAAACAATAATACATAAAGTAATATATACCAATAGAATCAACATCAGACTCACATTAACATGATATTTGATCAAGGATTTGACTCTAAGAAAGATGAATTGGATTATATACAAAAAATGGTTTAGAAGTTGATCAAAAATTTCTTGAATTTGTAAAAGAGGATGGGTAATACCAATAATCAAAATTAAATTAATAATTTTGCATTTATAATATATAGCAAGCCTTTCAACAGTCCCACTAATAATGTAGAAATGTAATAGCCCAATAAGCTACCATAATCAATATCAAGGAAATGGCTTTGCCCAACTAGTGAAGGTTCCATAAAACATCTTAACATGGAGAGTTTGACTATATAGAGTTATATATAACCATTAAAATCTTCTAGAGAGAAATGATTAGACAAGATCAAATGATGAATCCTTTAGATGTCCCTCATAAATCTGGCCCTTCTAGTTTAGCTATGGTCTTTGAGACATTCAAGTCATTCCATAATAAATATGATAATATCCTAGAGGATAATTATGATCAAGTATAATTATTCTAGTAGTTCAATATAAATAATTATAACATGAGGAACATGCATCCATTTACTACTTCTATTCCTCCTAATAATATGGTTATCCCTCCAAATCCCAAATCTAACAATAATCCTCCTTCCCCTAAAATGAATGACTAGCCTTAGCATAGAGAGGAATAAAATAAAGGAGGATACAATATTATTGAGTATATGAAGAAAATTAAAGCCAACATCACTCTACATGAACTAGCATAAATCATAGTGAATAAGGAACTCACATAGAAGTCCATCATAGGTAAATTTGTTGTGTAAAAGTCCAAGATAACCAACACAAATGTTATATACAAAATTAAGCTCGAAGTTCCCCCTTTCTTGCTAACCATTTATGCATTTAGCAAGAATATACCAATTGCTTGGTAGTTTCTAGAGCTTAAATAATAGTAACCCCTACTATCATTTATCAAAATATTATCTTAACACCAAACCCATCTAAGATGACTATGTCACAACTAGATAAAACAATAGTGTATGTATTGGGAGAATTTAATGATGTGAGAATTTAGGTTGCCTCAGAACCTAGAGTACACATGACTATCGACATCTCGGTAGTGGATATTCCTAAAGGGTATGGGTTGTTATTTAGTAGATATTGGTGAAAATGATAAATAGATATCTTCTATGGATTTTTCACATATTTGGTAACCTTAGAGAGGAATAGCCAACCAAATCAAGATCAATTGAGAGCTAATAATGAAGCATCCTATTATAGAGTAAAATAATTCCAATGAAGAGGTAGGTTATAAATCTCTTAGTCTTGGAATTTGTACATTATCCATGAATCATGAATCACTAGAATAAATTTGGAGAACTTACCAATTATGGACCCTCCATTTTGATGGATCAAGATATAAACAAGGATTAGATGTTGATATTTACTAGATTAATATATAAGGAGAGAAATTGTTGGCATCATATAGACTCCAATTACCATACACCAACAATATAGTAGAATATGAAGCCTTGATTCTAGGATTATAGTATTCCCTCAAGAATAATATCAAATAATTACTTTTATTATATATTCTAAACTCATTCTTAAATAGGTCAAAGATAAATATCAATGAAAATTATCATATTTGAAGAAATACAATCATGGAGCCTAGGATCTAAGTGAATCATTCAAAGCTTTCAACATATTATCTATCTCAAGATAACAAAATAGAGTCATTGATTCACTAATTAATTTAGAAATGAATTTGTCACCCTTATAGGATTAAAAATTCTAGAAGTTTTCCATTGAATTAGTACCTTGTCCTTTAGTACCAAACAATGTTGAATTTTTTTGAGTGTTTAATGATGACCAACAAATTGTCTAATTTTTGAAAAATTCAAGACAATTCAAATCTCAAATAATTATTGATGTATAAATAAACCACATGTGTAATGAATAATTGGATAAAGAAGGTGTTATCTAAGTAAAATAAAATTATCTCCTATTTGGGTTGGTCACCTTGGAAAGGAACTTTGATACAGATCCTCAAGCCTAATCATGAAGGTATTTCAAGGTTAATGAATTTGAATTTAGTTTGTAAATTTTTTCTGATGAAAGGAATGCACACTTCATCAACATTGGCTTAAGATACACACCATAATAAAGGAAAAAAGTTAAGGAATTGATTATCAGCTATAAATATGTAATTGCATGGGCTTATGATGACATAAGTATAGTCAATCCTAGAGTCATCACCCATATGATTCCACTCATTAATGATCATAAACCATTTAAGAAAATGAAAATGTAATTTAATCCTATCTTGGAAAAATTAACTCAGAAGGAAGTGGAAAATATGATAAGTACTAGGATAGTTTTTCCTATTAGATATTCAACTTGGGTGACCAATCTAGTTTCATTCAAAAAAAATAGTGGTGAGATCTAACTTTGTATCGACTTTAGGAATGTTAATAAATATTCATAGAAGGAAAATTATGCTTTTCCCTCCTTATATGAGGTAATATAAATGTTGATTAGGTCTTAAATGATTTCTTTGTTGTATGTATTTTTAGGTTACAGTCAATTACTAGTCGAATCAGAGGATATGATGAAAATTAAATTCACTACAAAATGGGGAACATATGCATATAATAAAATGCCATTTTCATTGATCAACATTGGAGAAAAGTTTCAAAAAGTAATGGTTCATGCATTCTAAAGATTGATAGGGAAGTTCATGATTATATATATGGGTGATATCACTATTTTTTATAAAAATAATGTTGATCATATCAACCATATTTAGTCTTTTTTTAAGGTGTAGTATGTTTGAGGTATCACTTAACCCCAAGAAGAGTATGTTTGGTATTACTGAAGGCAAGATGTCAAGATAAATTATTACTAATGATGGGATCATTATTAACCCAATTAGGATCCATTGTATTTTAAAAATAATGTTTTAAATAGTAAAAATGATCTCTAATAATTCTTTAGAAATATCAATTTTGTAAGGAAATTTATATCAAGATTTGTAGAGATTTTCAAACCTCTAAATGCATTGATAAAATAAAACACCAAACTAGAGTGGACACCTAAAGCTAATAAGTCCTTCCAAGACATAAAGAAGTCTATTTCATAAGACCTAATGTTGTTAAGCCTTGATTTGACTAAAATATTTTTCTTCTACTCATTCACCTCAAAACATACTACTATTGTTGTACTTACATAGAAAGAGGAAGAAAGAAAGTATCCTATTGTATTAATAAGTACTAACTTGAAATATGAAAAGCTTAAGTATTCCTTGATTGAAAATTAAATATTTGATCTCATCTAAATAATTAAGAATTTTAGAGACTACAACCTCCATAATAAGATCATCAACATAATACCAGATCTTGTTGTCAAGAATCCACTTAGACATAATGAATTAGGGGAGCATAGAGGTAAATGGATGGTGAAATTAAACCTTCCAAGATTGTTAAAGGATAATTGATGATTGAACTAGACCCACAAATCACCATTAAAGAGGTTTACCAGATATAGGTCTCCCAAGAAGATTAGTCTTTAGGTATTATTGAATTCTTACTCACTGTAACATGCCCCTAAGAACTCAAAAGAGATTAAAAAAGAGATTTAAGGTTCAAGGTTGATCATTATATGATCAAGAAAGGATTTATCTATAGAAATAATTATAAATGCATTTAGATAAGATGTGTATCATGTGGAAAAGCTTAGTAAATCTCAAAAAATATACATCAAGATATAGGTATCAACCATCCATTTAACAATACTATAATCCATAAAATACCTATAATGGGTTATTACTAGCTGATAATCTTTATAGATGATCACTTCTATGTGAGGATGTGCCATGAATGCTATATTTATGGAAAAAGAGAGGTAAGCTTAGTAATGTTGCTACAAACTATAACTAAAGGTAGGTCATTCACCCAATGGGGCTTAGACTTCATCAGTTTTTTAAACCCAAATTCCTTTGTTGGACACAAGTTTGTGCTCAATGCTATAGATTATTGCATGAGATGGACTGAGGCAATAACCACTTAGAACTCTAGAGCCAAACATGTTCTAATTTTTCCTGAATAAAATATCACAACTAGGTTTTGACACCCCTATCTCTTTGGTTTGTGATAATGGGCCAACATTTCAATTAGCTAAGTTCATATAATGGTCCCATGATAATCGTATTACAATTATATCCTCCTTCAATCACTATTTTCAAGGGAAAAGACTGGATGAGTCATCTAAAAAAAACCTCATAGATGCTATCAAGAAAAAAAATGTAGATAAGCCAAGGGAGTGACACATATTAATAAAATATGCCCTCTAGGTAGACTAGACTAGGTACAAACTAGCCTTTAAATATTCACCATATCTACTTGTTTATGGGAAATAACTAGTGTTCCCAATCATGCTAAAAATTCAAACATACTAGTTTATGCAAGAATACATTAAAACTAATGATAAAACAAAGTCTAGATTTCTAGACACCATCGAAATAGAATATTTTAGGGATAAAACATTGCAAAACTTTATAAAACTGTAGACACCTAAAAAGTGTCTAACCCTTGGTCCTTTCTCCCCCCTTGGTCCCCTTCGTTCAATTTACCACTCCTAACCCATATCTTGTTAATTAACAAATGTCCCTTTTCCCTCTCCTTGCCACCTCACCACCCTCGGATACCCTCCTTGGATTCCCTTATTTCCCCACATGGCCATTTAATGCCTAAGACTCCCATTCCAACTTCTCCCCTCGTCTATTTAATCCCCTTCGACCATTTCTCCCTCAGACTAGCTGACCCAACGGTTGGAAAATAGATGAAAGGCTATTTTTAGCCTTTCTCCGGCCTTTTAGCCGCCGACGTCGGTCAACTGTCGACCGACATCGGTGATATTGCCAGCGTCGGCACCTTTCATAATGGCTTCTGCACTATTATCTCCTCTCCCTCACTCTCTTGGTCCTCTCTCTCACAATCCCAGCTCAAAATCAAACACTCTGATCATAAATCCATTCTTGGACCCTGTCAATCTGCCAATATCTCAACCAAGCATCTAACTCTCTCCCTCAGGTACTTACAACAAGCTTTTGCAAGCACAATAGGGATTCTCCATCAACAACAGGTCTTCAACAAGCGGCAACAACAACAACAGAGATCAGTAGACACAGGTATGTTGTATTCTATGTTTTCATTTGTGCTTTATAGTCATTTGTTTCTAAACTAGATTCAGCACTTCTATCTCCCAGACCAAACCAAACCAACCCCAAATCCTGTTTCTCTGCTATCTCTATCTTCTGTTTGATTCCTCTATCTCTTTGTTGGCCTCCTCTATCCCTCTGCCCATTCAACTAGACCCTCTACCTTAGACTGGATTCAGACTTTCAGACTACCTCAAAACTAGACTCTTAGACCTTTAGACAGACCCCGACCATTTTCCCTAACCAGACCCGTCCACAGTCCAGAAACTTGCCCAGACTATCAGACCCAGACCCCAGACCATTCAACCAAGCCCAAACTTTATCTCAGACCAATTAAACAGACCACAGACTCATCCATAGACCCATCCCCAGACCAAGAAACTTGACCAGACCCCATCCAAGCATACTGCCTCGATCGACGCTGGTCGCTGCCTCCACTGACGTCGGCAGACTAACCGACGTCGGCATCTTAGCCAACCGACGCCGGTAGGACCACCGACATTGGCAACTATGACCAGGCCGACAGCATCTCTCAGGTAAGCTTTTGCTTCCTTTTCATTTCCATCTTTTATCACTTTCAGTCTTTTAACATTCTGCTATTTATCAGACACTTCTTTTTATTAACTAGTGGGTTGACCTCCCTTAACGAAGTTTTTATACTTCTAGGATCAAGCTTTCACTTGGCAACCCACCATCTCCTTATCTAACACCTCTTTTGTCCAAGTCTCTTTCTTCGTAGGTGTCATTCCTCCACAGCCAAAGTGGAGTACTCACAGTGTCTGGATCACAGTGCGCAGACTATATCCAGGTACACAAGCGTTGACCATCTCTTAGTTTCTCATTTTCTCTCTTTGAATCTGAAAGCAAAATTTGAATAGAAACATTCTGGCACGCCTGGTGGGACCCCTTTAGGGCCTTCCTTGGGTTCCCTTTCTTCTTTGTTCATTGAGGTGCATTAGGCTTCTTCCTCTTCACCTCTCTTTCTTCTTTTCTAAAAAAAAAAGACATCATAAGCAGGAAATAAAAAGAACTTTTTCTTACTTTTTCTTGGATTTCTAGACTAGTCCAAAAATCATTTTCTTCAACCCTTTCTCCAACTTTTCTTCATTCCAATTTCACATTTTGATTTGGGGCATTAAAACACTTTGCATTCCATTTCTGCTTGTGCTTGCATCTTTTAGACCACACTTAGTAATTAACAAAACACATATTGAATAAATCGTAGATCACTTGATGTTACACTACCAAACCACATGCACTAAAACAAACATCAAACTCACTTGAGACAAGGCCCAACTGGGATTTCATCCCCCAGTGGATACCTTACCCCTACCTAGCAATCTCACTTGGATTTCATCACCAAGGGGAAAGCCCAATCCATTCTCTGGCGGAGGATAATCTCTAGGCAAGGTATATTTTAGCTAAGTGAGACCAGCTCACCTCTGGAATCATGAAGTGAGGGGAGCTTGCTCCTTAGCACTAGGCCACGTACCGAACCTAATACAGACTTCTTGAGCACCTAAACAAGACCCGAAACCATCCATAGGCTACCTTTTCTAGGACCCTTCTAACAGCCAACCTCCCAAACATTCATCTAAGGCATAAGCCACAGGATTCTAAAGTTGATTCTTAGGATTTCACGTTTAGGGCCTGTCTTTCTCTCTCTCTATTCTCTATTCTCATCTGCTTGTTTGAGTGTGTGAGGATGCTTTCTTCATTATTTTTCCAAGAATCTTCAAATTTTTTTGAGTTTTCTGGAAAACACAGTCACCGACATCAGTTTTACCGCCGACGTCGGTTTCCTTTTCTTGCTGACATTGGTTATTTGACCGACGTCGACCATATTTCTTGCTGACATCAGTTTTTAAACCAATGTCAGTCTCTATCATTTTCTTTTTTTCACAAATAGAAACTTAAAAACCAACCCCTTTTTCTACCAAAACCTCATTCTGAATTTCTGAAACTGAAAACACACAGTTTCTAGAACCTGACCCTCTTTTTGTCCACACTCTCTCATCCCTAACCAATCCTATCATGGAGTTCCACTCAGAGACTGAAAGAACTCCTACAAGACTGACCCCGACTCAAATTCCCATCATCCCTGAAGGGGACCAAGATTTCAAAAGATTCTTGGACCTCAATGCCGCAGCCCTCCAAAACTATCTCGCGAGGAACTCAACGTGAGCCCTTTTGGGTGATGTGGCGACGACATCGACACCATTTGCCACCCAGCCTTTTACGACTCAGCCTTTCACCTCAACCATTAACCTGACCATGGCCAATATGGAAAGTTTGGCCTCCCCATCCATTTTTGGACCGACCTCCATCTGGGTTCCATTACCCCCTCAACCACACGCAATTCAACCAAGTTCTACATCATACCAGAACTTGATTGTCTCAACCCCTCACACTCTTACACCCATGAATGCAGGAGTGCTGACTTATCCTTCTACCAGTGCCATCATGCAACCACCCTTGGTGGTATCTAGTCAACTTATACCCTCGACCTTCATAACTCAACCACTTTTGACCTCCACTTATGCCCCTGTGACTAGTCATCCGTACGTTACCCCCTTACCGGTACAACTGACTACGCCGTATGCCTCCTCTAGCCTCTTTCAAGCACCCTACAACCTAGGGGGTGCTCCATCTACCAATCCGTCAGTAGATATCATTAAAATGCTGATGGATAAAATTTCCAATCTCGAGACCTCTATCTCTGGCTCACGCAATGCTCTCTCGTATGAGTAAATTTGCAACGAGCCCATTCATCCTTCTGTCCCTATCTGACCATACCCCAACTAATGGGAGCTTCCTAAATTCACTCACTTTCAGAGTAAGGAGGACCCGCAACAACATCTCTGAGCATTTAGACATGCCTGCTATCTTATTGCCCATGACGATGCGTTACTTTTACTCACGTTCCCTATGTCCCTTTTTGGCTCCATCCTTGACTAGTATAGCTCACTTGCCAGACATTCTATCTTTTCATTCATTCAACTTGCCCAATTATTTCTTGATCATTTTTCTATCAACATCACCAAACAAGTCTCAATCATAGACCTTTACTCCATCAGGCAATTCGACGATGAATCAATAGTCGATTTTGTCACCCGTTGGAGAGGCTTGATTAACCAGCTCTCTTTCTCCTTACCTCAACTTGAGCTCATCGAGCTCTTTTCTTGACCATGTGCTAGCCACATCTCTTCTACCTTGCGGATTCAGACATTCTGCACTTTCGACAAAGCTTTCACCATGGCTCGAAAGCTTGAACTCTGTGCCCTTGAAGAGGATAAGGTCAAATTACGTAATACCAACACAAAAACCAATGACCATTCTTCTTCCAGACCTCCCTCTTCTGTCAAATCCAAGTCCAAAGGAGTGGCCAACACTGTGGTCATTAGATCACCATCTTCGATGACAACTAATTACTCTCAACCTACTACATCTCCAAGCATCACCAAACAATTCCAACAATGGTACATCCAACGTTCATACACTCCACTTGGAGAATCATACGCTTCCATTTTGGAAAAACTACTCAAGTAGGGGGTCCTCAATCTCCCTCCAATCTGACCACCTCAATTTGACCCTTCAAAATCCCTCCCTACATGGTATAGGGAGGCCGACTTCTGTCACTTTCATCGCATCCATGACCATGACATCGACAATTGCCGAACCTTCAAGAACATCATCCAAGATATGATCAACAAGGGGGATCTTATTTTAGATAACCCGAATGCCCTGCCAAATCAAAACATCAACATCTTCAAACAACCATTTCCGAACCATCCACCTACTCAAAACAATGTCCAAACCACTATCAATGACCCCCAAGACCATGATATTCACACAATCAACACTATTTTGCCTCCTAACCAACCTCCATCACAGGATGAAGAACTTTCTTCTCCTATTAGCCCTCCATCTACCTCTCTTATACTAGAGGACACCTTGACCATGCCTACGCCATTACCCTTACCTTCATCTGAAGACCTTACCTTGCCTACTCCTCAAGCACAAGCAGAAGGCACGATCATCCCTGCCTTCTTCTCTCTTGAGGAGCCGCACTCTCCTATTTCTTCTCCACCTAGAGAAGACCCAGTCTCTCCACCCATTTTGACCGAAGAAGACCCAGTCACGGTTTTCTCTTTCCTTTTGCCTAAGATTGTTACATCTCATTCACCTCTGTCCACATCCAAACCCAAGCCCACATCTAACCTCACCTCTCGCAATAATGGCCCTCAAACTATATCAAAGAAGGCCACTAGACCACATCAGAGGACTCCTCCCCCACCTTCTTCATTACCTTCAATCTTGGGCCCGCATCCATCCACTTTAATAGGAGTTCTTCCTACTCCCATACTTCACAGAGGTAAGTCACCTCCATTACTCCCTCAACCCCTCAGACATATATCTTTTCCAAATTATCAACCTATGCCTCTTACGCATCCTAAACCAAAGTCATCAATACCCACTACGACAAAACATCCAAACCCATTAGCAGGTTCTTATGCTTTGCTACTATAGCAATTGTTGCAGTCCTCTTGCATCTATCTCCTGCCTCTTAAACCATATCAATCTCTCAGACCAAAACCGCCCTAGTTCGACGACACTTGCATTTGTGCGTATCATCGTACGCTTGGACACGACACTGAGCATTGTTGTGCCCTCAAGGTTGTTGTTCGCCAATGTCTGGGAAATGACACCCTTCTTCTCGACCACGTTATTAGTAAACCTTCAACACCACCCCACTCATCAATTCTCGGATCAAGGCCATCTTGGTTCGACAACTCTAAATTCTGTCATTATCATCACACTCCAAGACATGACACTGAGCGTTGTTGCACTGTCAAAGCTGTCATTCATCGACAATGGAGAAAGGATTCCCTTCTAATCAAGGACCCTCTTGACCACTCCTTTGACAAATTATCAAAACCGACCCATGCCTCTCAAACCTCATCGCCTAAATCTAGATCTCCATGCCAGACTATGATCCCTTTGCTGCCTTTGACCCCATTATTCGACATCAACACAGTCCATTTAGCCACCAAGCCTCAACCGACCTTGACCAATTTATCCAACATTCTCCCTAAACAATTGGGCGAATCCAACCTTATCTTGACCTCGACCAAACATTCAACCAAGTCTTCGACCATGACCTCGACTAAACCTCGACCACACATAGTCCAATCATCAACCAACCTTTTTAATCATGACCCCAACCAGCATCAACCAAACCTCGACCAAACTGCAATTATCAAACACCACCCAACCAAGCACCTCTCACTTCTTCAAACCATCATTAATCATTGTGACCAATTTGGAATGAAGCAAATGGGGCAAGTTTGCTCCCAATTGACTCAGACCTTAACACCATCATGGGTCAGGATTTGGTCAGAACCTGAGCCCCTTTTATGTCTTGCCTCTTTGACCAGACTACTGTTAGTCCAATAATTATTCATTTGATGTTTAACTTAAGCTCAATCCCTTGAGCAACTCCCAGTCACCATCATTTCCATTCCCTTCAACCCTCAGTCTTACTAACCCTTTTGGCAAGCATGAACGCTTCATCCTAATAAAAGGGAAACCCTCTAAATCTCTATAGTCAAGTCCATGACCTAAAGTTCAGTCAGCAAAATCAATCAAATATATATAAAAAAAGTGGGATGCATATTCCAAGGTCATAAAACTATAAATGTAGACTACTCCCTTGAATGACAGCTGCATCATCATTGTTGTATTTACTAGACTGCTCCCTTGAAGGACAGCTAGGCCAACGTCATATCAAAAACATAAAAAGCAGAATATAGACCACTCCCTCGAAGGATGGCTATGCATAAATTTTGCCACATACACAGCATTATCTTTGAAGCTTCTCGCATCGATCAGCTTCACAACATGACCACAAAGCAAGACAATATCCCATCGCAGGCTTCCCGCATTGATCAGTCTGCCTTCAAAAAAAAAAAATTTTGACTGACAAACTTTAGAGTCATGGACTTGTCTATAGTCGTTCTCGGGGCTACCTATAAAAGGGGCAAAGTTGTTCCTGCCAAATAGGGTTCCCCCTTCTATCTCATTATCAATCCTATCACCCCTGCACACTCAAGGGATTTCGAGCTCACTTAATGTCAAGTGATTTGATTACCGCTCTAACACAACCACTGGTCAACGACGCAATGCATGAATGGGTCTTTTGTTTCTAAACAACCCTTATCCATGCCCTCATTCTAGTCCTTGTCAATGAAAGAGCAATTCGCCTTTCACTTTTGACACATCTTGGTCATGCCTCCAACCAAACTCAAACTAAACCAATCAAACATTTTCAGACCATCAACACGACCTAGTCCATTTCACATAGTTTTTGTGGACACCAATACACATGGAAACTATCGACCCGACACAATCTATGTCAAGCATAAACCATTACTTGCTGAAGCATAAATAGACCTCAATTCATTTTTAGCATACATCCATCACGAATATGGAAAATTGCTAGGGATGAAAGACCCCTCAACTAATGTTACAGAATACACCATTGGAAAAGGCTGTAGCATCATCTTCTCCTCACCTTCATCATGACCAAGACTAGCCTATCGACCTCTTTGACCCTCTTTCTGAACTACATTGGTCTGAGGCCCTAAGACCAGGGCTATGTAGGCAGCACTCAGATGACATGACCATCTTCTGGGGTTAGCTCGACCATCTTCATTTGTTCATCTCTCTGATGGACAAACCTTTCCTCTCCCTTTGACCAAGACCATCGATCTCTTTGACCATTCCTCCCTTTTAGGGAGAACTACATTGGCCTGAGGCCCTTCACACAAGGGCTATGTAGGCAGCACTCAGTGTTCTGAGGTTAGCTCAGCCACATCTTTTCATCCATCCATCCACTTCGACCAATGACCATGGAGATCATGCCTATCTCCTCCGACCTCGACCACTTCCAAGACAATGTTGCCTTGGTTGTTTTTGCATGTATGCTACCTCATGACTAGTTAGCAGAATTGTGCACAGACCTTTTTGGACCCTCACAATTATAGGATCGCAAGCCAGTTGATCTGCACTACTTGTGACTTTTTTGTGTTTTTAGGAGCACTTCTTGAGCCCGAGATACCTAGAACGCGATGACCCATTTGGAGCTACAGCTTAGATTGAATAACCCGATCAGCTACGACTAATGCTGGGGCCCGATTATTTCAATTTTGACACTCCTCGACCTTTTGACCGTGACCATTTGACCTACCTATCCCGTGAAGTGGTATGCATGCAGCGTTAACCCTCACTCTCCTTCTCATTCACCTTTTGTCAAATCAGCATCCGACATCAGGTTCCCTTCCCTTGACTCCCACTTTGAGGGGGAATACCTCATCCATATCTTAGGGCAATCCACATCATCCCACCCTTGGGGCAACCACCTCCTATTTTTGTCTTGTAATTCGTCTAGAACAACCAACAAGACAAAAAGGGGCAAATGTAGACACCTAAAAAGTGTCTAACCCTTGGTCCTTTCTCCCCCCTTGGTCCCCTTCATTCACTTTACCACTCCTAACCCATATCTTGTTAATTTGAAATAATTATTTATTTTAATTAACAAATGTCCCTTTTCCCTCTCCTTGCCACCTCACCACCCTCAGATACCCTCCTTGGATTCCCTTATTTCCCCACATGGCCATTTAATGCCTAAGACTCCCATTCCAACTTCTCCCCTCTTCTATTTAATCCCCTTTGACCATTTCTCCCTTAGACTAGCTGACCCATTGGTTGGAAAATGGATGAAAGGCTATTTTTAACCTTTCTCTGGCCTTTCAGCCACTGACATCGGTCAATTGTCGACCGACGTCAGTGATATTGCCAGCATCAGCACCTTTCAAAACAGCTTCTACACCATTATCTCCTCTCCCTCGCTCTCTTGGTCCTCTCTCTCGTAATCCTGACTTGAAATCAAATACTCTAATCATCAATCCATTCTTGGACCCTGTCAATCTGCCAATATCTCAACCAAGCATCTAACTCTCTCCCTCAGGTACTTACAGCAAGCTTTTGCAAGCACAACAGGGATTCTCCATCAGCAACAAGTCTTCAACAATTAGAAACAACAATAATAGAGATCAGCAAACACAGGTATGTTGTATTCTGTGTTTTCATTTGTGCTTTATAGTCATTTGTTTCTAAACTAGATTCAGCACTTCTATCTCCCAGACCAAACCAAACCAACCCCGAATCCTGTTTCTCTGTTATCTCTGTCTTCTGTTTGATTCCTCTATCTCTTTGTTGGCCTCCTCTATCCCTCTACCCATTCAACTAGACCCTCTGCCTCAGATCGGATTCAAACTTTCAGACTACCTCAAAACAAGACTCTTAGACCTTTAGACAGACCCAGACCATTTTCCCTGACCAGACCCATCCACAATCTAGAAACTTGCCCAGACTATCAGACCCAGACCCTAGACCATTCAACCAGGCCCAAACTTTGTCTGAGACCAATCAAACAGACCACAGACTCATCCATAGACCCATCCCTAGACCAAGAAACTCGACCAGACCCCGTCCAAGCGTACTGCCTCGACCGAGGCCGGTCGCTGCCTCCACCGACATCGACATCTTGACCAACCCATGCCGGTAGGACCACCAACATAGGCAACTGTGACCAGACCGATAGCATCTCTCAGGTAAGCTTTTGCTTCCTTTTCATTTCCATCTTTTATCACTTTCAGTCTTTTAACATTCTGCTATTTATCAGACACTTCTTTTTATTAACTAGTGGGTTGACCTCCCTTAAGGAAGTTTTTATACTTTTGGGATTAAGCTTTCACTTGGCAACCCACCATCTCCTTATCTAACACCTCTTTTGTCCAAGTCTCTTTCTTCGCAGGTGTCATTCCTCCATAGCCAAAGAGGAGTACTCACAGTGTCTCGATCATGGTGCGTAGACTATATCCAGGTACACAAGCCTTGACCATCTCTTAGTTTCTCATTTTCTCTCTTTGAATCTGAAAGAAAAATTTGAATAGAAACAAAAACATCAGAATGTGGTCAAGAGATGGTTCGACAAGAGAGTCAAATTCAAAACTTTTAGGATCTCTAATTTAGTACTACTATGGGACAAATCCCATGAGAAAATAGGAATGCATGATAATTTTACCCTAATATGGATAGGACAATATCATATTTTATAAATATTGGGTAATAATGAATTTTGTCTCAAAGATATTCGACATAACAATCTAACATATCTAGTTAATTGACAATTTTTGAGCATTACTTCATAACTGCCTCATCTGGAGAAGTATCTAAGTAATAAAAAATGTCCTGGTAAAAGTAGGAGTAGGTTAGTTTTACTTTATTAGTTAGTTTTCTAAATTTAGTTATTTTATTTTACTAGATAGGTTTATGTTTTCTAGATTATCCTTTTATGATTTTAGTAGGTTTTTTTCTTTCTATGATAGTTTTATTTTGATTGCATGGCAGTCTAGGTTTGGTCAATCCTGGTATAATCAAACACCATTTGAGGTGTTTCAAATCCAACTCAGATCAATTGGTATTTCATATGGTAGTTTATAAATCTTAATCCAAGTAATCAATGAGAGAGTTAGACATGAATATGTCCTAAATCTAATGATCTCATTAGGTATGTGAAATTTGTTCCCACAGTTTGATGTAAATTTAGAAAACACTCCTTATCCCCTTAGGTCAAATATATATATATATATATATATATATATATATATATATATATATATATCATGTTAATATTGGTTTAAGGTAATAATCATGGACATGTGCAAGAGTTGGTAGGGACATTTTTATTAAACATAAACTTTACCAAAACCATCTCATTGTGGTCACCTTATTCCTCTTTTAGAAATCAAAACAAATAAAATTAAAATTAAAAAACAAAATTCATAATCCAAAAGTACAAAATAAAATTAGAAAAGGATTCAAAGCATACATAATGAAATAAGATAAATGTATCATACATCATGAAAAATATGAAGAAAGGGAGGAATAGGTGATTAAAGGTATTTTTGTCAGGGCTATGGATGCCTAGCTATCAATAGAGAAATACTTAATCTCTCCAATGTCTATACACCTAACATCCAATCAAAATGAAACCTACAACTCACCCCCAAGTCTTTGCCTAAGAACTTAAGACAAGAGATAAAGAACAACACTTTTCACACACATCCAAGTTATAAATAGAGTTAGTATGTTGCACATGATTATTAAGAGTCTTTTTTTCTTTTTTAAGATAATCATTTATTTTGGGAAGAATTTATGGTTTATATTTGGATTATAAAACTATGGGTTTTAGGTTTTTAAAAAGTATAGAGTATTCACACCTATGAGTCACCATTTATTGTATTCAACACACCCCATCTTATATTTTTCTTTGAAAAATGGGGACCCCATTTGTTTACGGATATAATGAATATATTATCTATGTATATATGAATTTTTAAGGGTTATGATGGTCCTTATTATTTGTTAGAAACTTGGTGCTTTTAAATATTGAATCATATTGGGATATATTTATTTCCATTTTGAATCACATGTTCAAACTAAATTTTTACTGAAAATATGGGAAGAATGGATTTACATGATAGTAATTCAAATTACTTTATTTTAGAGTACTTAGTCTTCAACAAATTTTGTTAGTCAGACTTATTACCTAGTTAATACCAGATTCTTAAATCCACTTAACATTAATTGTCAACCTAGGGTACATAGGTTTTTCAAAGATGTCAGCACTATATATGCATTATTGATTCATATGCTAACTTAATTTTGTTGGTTGTAGTACAATGAACTTATACTAATTTAACCATATAGATATACAAGGAAATTATTATAATAGAATGCAAAAATTCTTCACACTTATGAGTCACACATGCATCACACTTCATATAATCAAACTAGTAATTAAATCAATTCACACAACACACTTTAATCTAAGAAGGGTCAGGATATTCACTACAACTCATTTTGAGGGGGCCCTCCTCATTCAAATTTGAGTTCTAATCCTTCTCTAAGATACTTACAAAAGCTTCTTACAGAATCAGTGTTTTCATTACTCATATTTGTAGCAATTAAAGATTGCTATAGTAGATTATAATATTTCAAAAATTAGAATGCAATTAAATTCTACAATTCTATCCCCTCTAATATAATCTAGGTTATGCCATTAGATACATTATGTGGTTTATTATCTCTAATAAAAACACTAAACTAGGAAAGGTACAAATACTTTGCAACTAACCCAGTCAAAATTTAGGTGGTTAGTAACTTAAAGTTACTTGTTTTTAGGCCTGACTGGGTAAAGGACAATATGTGTATCATTTCTATTTTGTTTCTTTCTCTCCTTTCCATTATCCTTGTCTTATTCATCCTTTAATAACATATCCAAGTTTATTATCATGTGTGAGGAGTCCATATAGTTGTTATGGAGGATCCTCTTCAATCATTTACTTTGTTTCAAAAACAATTAGATGTGTCCTTAAAAGCTAATTACTTATTATCATATAAATGGTTTATTTTGTGTAGTGGCTATAGGATCCTATAGGTGTAAGATTTAAGTTTCTATGGGAAAACTATAGGTGAAAAACTATAGTTACTATGGGTAACCTATAGGTGGAAATCCTGAAGCTTGGTAGTTGCTATGGGATGGAGCCCCTTTTGCTACGTGTTTCTCTATATGTGTTGTGACCAAGTAGGATACCTATAGTTTTATTCTACCCTTAAAACTTCTAATAAATAAGGTTACACAATTATACTCTAATAAAATAAAAAGCATCATTAATCCATAACACAACATGTATATATTAATGCACACACATAATCATTAATTCATTCATTTATTTACATAAGTTATAAATAGTTTTAAGGATTCATATAGGAAAAAGATATATAACTAGCTATGGGCGAGGCTATAAATAGAATAATTAGTGGTCTCATCAATTTTCATTTTGGAATTTTTGTGTTCAAAAACTTTGGTTCATCGACAAATTTGTCTTTAGATACTTCACTTCATCGAAAATGTTTTGTTATAAATATTTTCATTAAGAAATTTTATCATCAGCTTTCACTTGGGAAGGTTTCCTTTTACAAGTTTAGTCTTCCACAACTTTTTATTAGTTGATAGGTTTTCATTTGGAAGGATTTATATTAAAGGACTTGTTTAGGAGAATGTGTTTTATAAGATTCTCTTTTACAATTTTCATTTTAGAGACTTTTAATCGAAATGTTTGTTTTAGAAAGATTATCTTCAAAAACTTTCTTGTCAAAATCTTTATGTTGACAACTTCCATTTTAGAGACTTCACTTTAGAAACTTTGTTTTAAAAATTTTTGTTTTGGGAATATTCATTTCAAAATCTTTCTCTTTGGGAACTTTATATATGACTAATTTTACTTGAAGCAATCTTCCCTAAGAGTACTTATTAATTATCAACTTTTTTTCAAAAACATTAGGATAAAATATTTTGTAACCAATCTTTCCAAACAAAATTATACATTTCAAATTATTTTGGCCCAAAGGAAAAGTTAAACTTATCTTGATTAGAATACATAGTGACACATGGTAAAATGTGAAAATTAATTCCTTGTCACCTCCAATGATAAGGCATCCTACATGGCATGTACACTAGGATAAGGTGGTAAATTTTGAATTGAATGAATATTATGAGATTGTATATGTTGGTGATTAATGGTACATAAAATATAAATCAATGCATAAATCTATTAACATTGATCTCATCCATTTTCACATCATTAAATATTTGATAGATTAAGTAAACTTTAGCCTTAAGTAATCCTAAAATCCTTAATTTCTATCACAATGATTTACTATCTATGAAATTCAGCTTAATACATGCCATTTCAAAAATCTTGAAACATACCAATATCTATAAAATTGCCATGGCAACAACATCTAAGTCATATAAAGAAACCTCAGTACCCTCTCAATTTTCCATCAAGGATTCTATAGAGTATTTGGACACAATGTTTGATGCCATTGTATTCAATGGTCATTATCTAAATTACTCAACATTATGGAAAGTTATGGAGAATGTAGACTCATTTGCACTAGAAGAGGACATTTCAACTAAGGATAATTAGTTAGCAAAGGACCTAATTCCATTAAAATGTAAATCAATACATTATGTAGCTAATAAACTAGAGGTTATATCATGTATGAATTTCCTACAAGGGCTTTTCTTCTAGGGAAGAATAATAGATAATGGATACCTTCACTATGTAGGCAATAACATAGTTATCATGTATATCTTAGGGGATAAACTTAAAAGGTATTTTAGCATACCCATCCTAGATGTCACTATCATTACTTGGAAGAAGGATAAAAATGTGGAGCAAGTTATATAAAAGTGTATTTTCCCTAGAAAAACATTTAATCTAAAAGAACATGTCAAGAATCCTATTCCCATCACTTGATTAGAATGGGAATCCACATGGGAATGGAATTTCTAAATTGACTTTTTGTCCATATAAGCATATAATTTATAAATTTGGATTTTATTCCCCTACTTGACCTAATAAGTACCTAAAAATTCACCTACACTTTGGGGGAAGTAATCAATGCTAGCCTCTAAGAACAAATTTGCACAAAGATAAGAGGCCACTTCGAGGAAATTTACACATAATGTCTTATCTATTAGATTTGGTCATGGGGATAATATGCAAACACAATGGAGTCCTTGGGATCCCAACCTTGACATGATTAATAACATAATTTGATATTATTATAATTTTGTGCACATCTACTCATATGTCAGGAACATAGGGAATATTGTTGAAAATCTTTACCCTCGGGTCTATATGGCCATCAAAAGCTATATCTTACCTATAATTTCACCTAGGATTGCTAGAACATTTACCAAAAATGTAGGAGACTATTGGATCTACTTGGACTACATGGTTATCTTGCTTGTTGGCCACAAGGTGGATCTTCTTTATCTCCCTAATTTCATTACAAAAAAAGTAGTTGAGATATAGATTACATAGCAAATATGGATTGGTATTGATGAGTAATTAATAAATAAAAAGAAGGTTACATTCTATGGCTCCCACATCACTAATAGAAGAATTCAATACACAATATGGAGGTCTTTCAAGGGAGTAGGAAATTCTAAGAAAGCATATGCTTTACCTACTCTTCCCCATAGTGATTGGGACATTTATGGGAAGGTTTAGAAGAAGATTCAAACCATTGGGCATGCATACAAACATGAGCCAATAGATCATGATTTTTTGTTCCTAAATGCTAAGGATAATGAAGAGGTGAAATAAAGGGCAATAACTATAGGTTTTAGTGAGGTCCTACTAAGGGTGATACAAGTTTAACCCTCTCTTACACTCGATGAGTCAAAGTTTAGGATCCCACATGCTAGAGGATGGAGATATTCCAAAATTTGGAGTGGTAGGATATCACAACAACCAGAAGGAGAGGGAAAGTATTCCCAAGGTCCTTTCATAACTCAATACCAACCTTAGAACCATTATTATTTGGTAGTTGAGGCACCACTCATTTTAGAACATGATGATTAATAAGAATAAGTGTCTACCTCTATATAACTAGAAGAGGGAAAAATGATTCCATTCCAAGCATCAAGTGTTGCACTAATATAGGTTAAGAAAGAGTTAGATGATGAACTAACTCAAATAAGAGATAGTTCACAGATGGAATAAGTTTGGATTTTTTCTTAGACTCCTTTGATTAAGAGAAAAAATGGATTCAACAACCCAAACACCCAACATCATTCCCCCTTATCTTCCACAATAGGAAATAGTTCCATAAGATCTTAGAGCAATAAATTATTATCAAAGGAAGCCTAAGGGGGATATACCATAGACTCCTCCCACATAGACACTCAAGGAGGCAAAACCTTGACTACAAGTTGAGACAACATAAGAGGTAGATGAGGAGGAGTTGTAATAGGTCAAATTATTAAGCCTAAAATCACTAAAGGCCAAGGCACCTCTCACCATGGAATAATCTGGTAAGGGTGATTTTATTACATCCCCCTTAGGCCTTTTTCCTTTGATGTCATTACCCATAATTTATACCATTCCTCCACTAATTATTTCTACATTCATTCCTATTTCATCAATTTTTGTGGGTTTCCTCTTTATGAACACATTATAATCCTAGTGCCACTCCACCATCCACTATTGTAATCTTTTTTACTTTAGTATACACCCAATCAACCATAGCTTTGTCCATTCTACCCATCAGAGAATCCATCACTCTAATTATTTATTCTTCTATCCAATTGGGTTCACCTTTGCCTTCTTCAACACTAACCTCCATAACCATAATAACGACCACTAAAAGGGCTCCAAGTAAGCGACTAGTCTTTATTGTGCATCCAATGCCATAATTTGGAAACATAGATTGGTAAAAAATAATTTCTCCATCCATGCCCAATCCTTATTCCAAAATTGAGCATGAGCCTAAAGAACATGTGCAAGTATAACTTCATCCATTAGATCCTTCAAATCTCACTCTTCTATATTAGGCCAAGGAGTTAGGAGCTTCGACCTCTAAGAGGCCCAATCTAAAGATCATTGAACTTACAACTATGATGTTTTTGTTTGTGAAGGCTACATCAATCCATTAGGTCAAGAAGATGAAGATAAAATACAACTATGGATGAAATTTTATCATGGAGGAAAGTGAATATCTTTATTCCCTTATTACAAGACAAAACATGAGGAAAGGTTAATACCCATATATTTAGGACCTCAATTACTACATGGAGACCCATATAGAAGTAATCCTATCCATACATGATGGAAATAAAATATCTATACAAGATCTAAAGAGGATTTGGAAACTCTTAGAGAGAAACACCAAGAAAATTGAGTCCACTAGGGTAATGAGAAAGATGTTCAAAATGTAGCACTTGGGCTGTATGAAATTATAGATTCCATTCATTCTTTGAGAGTTAATTTGGCTTCCCATGTCGATTTTATAACCAAATTATTTAAACTTCTTAGAGAGGATGAAAATAAGATTAATTTCTTAGTGTTTAATACCCCCAATAACGTATTTAGCCACATAGATATGATGATCCCTATAGAGGCATACAATTCTTTGGATTTATCCTTAATAAGAACACATGAGTCATTATATTGGGTACCATCCTCTAAATATCTTGTGAACAAATTGGTTGAACAAGAAAAGTAGGCCAAACAAATTTTGATAGAGCTAGAATTGAAAACAATTCAAGACAATAGAGGGAAGCTGGTGACTCAGGCTACATTTAATCAAATGATTCATCAAGCCTCCAATAGATTTAAATAGAGTATACAAGGTTTAATATTTGAGTACATCAAATCAAAATTGAGCATAACCAAGAAAAAATCCACAGAGGTAGAAGTCTTCAAGGTTGGCTTTAGAGACATGAAGATAACACATGTTAAATTGATGGAATAGACAAGTAGGGTGACTAGGCTACATCTTCTAGATATGAAACTAATTCTAGCATAACACATTAAGACTTATAATCACTACCAAGAGCTAGATGATAAAAATAAGGAAGCAAAAATGCCACATTCCAATTCTATTACACATACTCCACCTACAATGCCAATAAAAATAGCCACATCAGTGCCACCTCACACTTGAGTTCTACAAGAAACTTTTGGTTAATAAACAAGTGCATCACCTATTACAACTATATTTATTACCTCATCAAGAAAAATTATAAATACAATTTTGATGACAATTTGAGATATATTAAATCAGAGCTGAGTTAGCTTAAAGGCTATTTTGTATAATTTTTTATGCAATGTTTAAAACTAAATAGTTAAGTCCTACTTACTTCTATATTGTAATCAACTAAATCATTTTTTTTAACATGCACATGTTTCATGTCTCTGATATCTATAATTTATGAACATGTAACTTAGACTTATCATATAGTCTTTTTTTGATCTAAACAAATTGTTCTAAACTTGGAGGATGAGGTGACCCCCTTCCCCAAGATTTTTATATACATGTAGAACCCTATTTTCAAAGGTTCAAAGTTTTGCATGAATATACATGAATAAATCAAAAAATTGATTTTCATGAAACTATGTTTATTATTTTTTTTCCATTTATATGTTAATAAATTTGAAGTTTCTTTGTCTATATTCATTCAATAATTCTTATGTGTGCCAATGGTATGAATGAATATGACTATTTTATTAGTGAATATTAGTATTAGATGTGCAATAACTATTTTAGATTGATATATTTTATTTATTTACATAGTTGGTACAAGTTTAATTGATAATCCAAGGTGTGTAGAGGTATCTCCTTTGACATATTCTTCTAGGTGTGAGCCACAACTACCCTAGATAGCTTCTTGGCCCGAACTATAATCTCTTATACAAAATTTTCCAACAATAACCTAAAGAAGAGTAACCTTAATTCAAGGTCATTAAGAATCATATATCTATTACCCTAGACTCCTAACCATGTTTATTCATGAGTTTGAAAAAGATGTAGATAACAAACACTAGCTCTTGAGATACTTTTCCACCAAATAAATCACAAGAAACTCTTTTCTAAAGACATAGAACCTTATTTTATACCTTACATTTCCTTCCTTTTGATTTTATTTGAGATCATTCCACCATAGGGTAGGCTTTCACCCATCCAACTCACCTAATGATTTATCCTTTTTATTAAAATATATGCATCCACTCATAAACCTAGTTAAATAATGCACAGGCTCAACCTACTATTCCACCACTCAATTTTTTAACCACATACCTACAAATAATGCCAAAAAGTATAATATAGTTATATAGAGGTCCCAAAATTTTATAGGTTACCTTATTTAAAACTCTCTAAAGTGTGCATAAAACCCACATCAATAGTGTCATCTACTCAAGTAGACTCACCAATGCCTTCTAGTTCTCCTCAAGCTACCATTGTAATATCATCGAAGAAGGTTTAGAATAATAAACAAGTGTATATAGTCCATACATTGACCCAATATGGTTACATGGACTAGTGAAAAATAATTTGGCCTTCCCTTCCTAACCCATTTCTTAAATTGTCTTTAAATTAGTCTTTATGGGATCTATTGGTTGAGACTACATATTAGGACACTCAACCAATAGACTCAAACCAAATGCTAATCACATAATGGGTAGTAGATTTGGAATCTTGACATTATCAAAATCCAAACCTTACAATCATAGAGTTGCCCATAGTAAGATCCACTTTTGACAAATCCACAAGGAATGTCCAAAGGGTGAAGAAAAGAAATATTGAAGATGAGGCTAGAAGGGGGATAGTCATGAAGGAGAAATAATATTTTTTCTCCCTATCAAAGAGGAAACACACAAAACTTGGGTAGTTCCACTATAATTAAGGATCTTATTTTGAGACACACAAGGATTCTCTACTTGAGATCCATGAAGGAACAAAAATAGAAAGGAAGGAACTTGAACATGAGTTAGAAAAATTTAGATAACAACTAAAAATTTTCCATATTCCAATACATATTGAAACATAAAGTCCATTGTTCCAATGAGAGTTGAATTATCTCATAAAATAATGAAATGTGATAAATTATTTAATTATTTAAAGGAGGATGAGAATAAGATTAAATTCCTCATTTTTAACATAATAAATAAGGCATATAACCACCTTAATATAATAACACCAATGGAGGTTTCAAATGTTCTCATCCTAGTGGTAATTAAGATAAAATAAACAAGGGAATATGTCACAACATTATAATAATTAATGCATAAGTATGCATAATATGAGATCAAAATTTTACAAATTTTAACGGAGTTGAATCTCTCACAAGCAACAGACTCTACATATAAGATAATAAGTAGATTCAGTTTTGACCAAATTCTATAATACACCTTAACCAACTTTAGGTAAATTATATAGGTATTAAAATCAGATAATATTGAAGCTAATATAAATTTTACATGGAATAAAGTCATTTAAGTGGAGATATTTTGAATCAAATTTAAGATCCCTAAATCCAAATAAGAATGGATAATAGAATAAAAAATTAGGGTAAAAAAACCCCCACTATTAAATATGGACATCATAAAGTACCATCATGATGTCAAATTTAAGTATTTTCAATAATTTGAGTCCAAAAATAAACCTAACACTCAATCTACCACTTTTGTTCCTCTCACTAGTTCAGTGCCTACCACAATGATAAGTATTTCCATGCAATCACCAAACATAAACAAGCCTTAATTGTTAAAGGATAATTTTGGATGTATCATGTATATAATATTAATATATGTAAATATAATTTACTTACACTTGGTTTATGGATGTGAAATTTATCCTAAGTTGATTTTCAACATGCACACATTGCATGGAATTATATAGGAAAACATACTTTTTGACATATTTATAATTAACTATAAGTACATGGATTATTAACATTAAAATTATAATAAGAAGATATCTTAGAGGAAAATAATAAGAAGATATCAGAAAATGATAGTCAGAAGGCAACAATAGACACAACTAACCCATTAGAGCAATAGACTAATATGTATAAAGAAGGAGAAATAAGTGTCCAACCAATAAAGGAAGATAAAGAAGAAAATAAAGTCTCAAGAGAGGTACAGGGAAAATTAAATCCAAAAATATTACCTATTAAAGGAGAAATAGAATTACATTTAAACACATATATCTTTCATGCTCTGGAAGTTAGAGACCAAGCAGGCAATTATTCAGCAATAGGTGAAACAGGACAAGATGGTAGTAATGAACAGGAGGAATGGGTTACCCCAAAGAAAAAGAACCAAAAAGGTAAAAAATCTACAGATGTTGGCACCAATCACAAATAAGGGAGACCAACCCTAAGAGAAACAAGATAAAGAGAAATTGTCTGGGAGATTGCCAGTGGTAAACAAAAAACATTGAAGACCCATCCCATAAAATCCTCTAAATGAGAATTTTATCTTAGAACCTAAGGGGCTTTAATAGTCATTCAAAATATTTTGAGGTTAAAAACTACATTTTAGATAATAAATTAGATATTTTATTACTCCAAGAAATCAAGATGAATGAGGATAATTTTAAGAAAATTGCTGATTGCATATGGCCTAACAAGGCTTTTTGCATCAGCCTAGCTGAAGGGGCTTCATGGGGGATTGTAACTATGTGGAATAGTTCTAAAATTTAGGGATCTCTTATGGATTATAACAAACACTTCTAGATTATCAACTTCTCTTTGAACTCTTTGAACTAGTCATTGATCAATGTCTATGGCCTGAATAACAAAGCTTTGAGGTTATGGATAGACTTGAGCAGTCTCAAGAATAATTCCCAAAACACTAGATGGATGCTAGTTGGAGATTTTAACACTCCCCTTTACCCTTCTAAAAAATAGGGTGGGATTATTGATTACTCAGATAACATGTTTGACTTTGCCAAATTTATTAATGATTAGGGACTATTGGATATAGAATTACAAAATCAAAATTTTACCTGGTCCAACAGAAGAAAAGGAGATCAAATGATTCAAGTTAAGTTAGACAAATTTATTATCTTAAGTAACTAGAATGATTATCATAATATGCATGTGTAGGCTTCTCCTAGAACCATGTTTGATCATTGCCCAATCTTCCTCAGTTAGAGAAACTAGGGACAAAATGGTCCTTTCCCATTCTATTTTGAAGCTATGTGGATCAAACACAAAGACTTTAGAGAAATGGTGGCCCAATGGTGGTAAATTCCAATTCAGGGCACTCCTATGTTTAAAATAGTCAAAAAACTTTAGCATATCAAAAAATAAGTTCATGGATGGAATAGATACAACTTTGGTCAGGTCTTTTAGTAGAAGAAAGACATAATAGGAAATCTAAAATATATTCAATAATGAATGGCTCAAGGAGATTATTTAGATGACACTTTAGAAGAAGAGAATGTCTTGTCTTCTAAATGGAAGAATCCTATGGAAAGAGAAGAGGTTTTCTGGAAATAGAAATCAAGTGTTCAGTGGCTTAAAGAGGGGGACATGAACATTGGCTTCTTTCATCTCTCAGCCATGAAACATAGGAAGGCCAACTCCATAACTAAGCTTTGTTTGGATAATGGTGACATTATAACATAAGATAATGAGATAGGGGAACAAGCCAAGGCTTTCTTTTAGAATTTTCTCACTAAATAAAATAATGATGATGGGAATGATAGACCTATGAACTAATTCATTGATAAAATCCCCTGTTTGATAACTAAAGAAGATAATCTAGAAATGCTAAAGCCTATATCTAAGGAGGAAGTCCATGCTATTTTATTTTCCATGGGTGCATTAAAAGCTCCCAGTCCTAATGGCTTCCCTCCTATATTCTTTCAAGAATATTGGGAGATTATGGGAGCACACCTTACGACTACTATTCATGACTTTTTCACATCAGGTAAACTTTTGAAATAAGCTAATAATACTTTCATAGTACTTATTCCTAAAAATTCACAACCCACACACCTTATAGATTTCAAACCCATTAGTCTATAAAGCACTATTTATAAGCTATGTACTAAAGTGTTGATTATGAGGATTCAACCCTTATTAGACAAAATTATTTCCCCTGCACAAAAAGGCTTCATCCTAGGCAGGTAGATTCTTGATGTTGTGATCACCATAGATGAGACTATTCACTCCATGGACAAGAGCATAATCCCTAGTATGGCTCTTAAGATTGATATTTCTAAAGCATATGATAGGGTCTCATGGACTTTTTTGTTCCAAGTCATCATAAAATTTGGGTTTAATGATAAAATGTCTCACTTGATATGGAATGTTGTCTCTTCTACAAAAATTTTGGTTTTGGTTAATGGCATACCTAGAGGGTTTTTCTCATCTTTGAGAGGAATCCACCATGGGTATCCTCTCTCCTTGTACTTATTCATCATAATGGTAGAGGCACTAGCAAGATACATACAAGTAGATATAGCCTCAAAAAATCTCATGGGCATCGAACTGGCCTCCTTCCTTTATCCAGTGGTGGTGCAGTAGTTTGTGGATGATACCATATTTTTTGGCATATCTTCGGTGATTGAAGCTTGAAGATGGAAGAATATTTTAAATAATTATGCCATTGAGTCTGGGCAAAGTATAAATCTCCAAAAAAGCAATGCATATTTCTTCAACAATCCTAATGACCTTAGACAAATAATCATTGATATATTAGAATGTGCTGAAGCTGATCTACCAACTACCTACCTGGGTCTCCCCCTCATGGTCAAAGAGGTGTCTCCTAGTTTTTGGAATGGAATTTTGGAAATAACTTAGAGAAAAATTCTTGGTTGGAGGGGGAAACTCCTTAACAGTGTTGGTAAACTGTAAGCTCTTCGAGCCTCTCTGCAAGGAATTCCTACATACTTTCTATCTCTCTTTATAATTATTGCATATGTTACTGAAAAACTAGAATAGATTCAAAGAAAGTTCTTATGGATGGGGCTAAAAGATAAATAGAGAATGTCTTTAGTCAAATGAGAAAAAGTGTGTCTTCCAAAATCACATGGTGGCCTCAATATTAGGTCTACCAAAAATGTGAACAAAGCCCTTCTCTCAAAGATTAATTAGAACCTGATCCATAAAAATAATGATTGGGGGGAAATAATGTAAGCAAAATATATGCATAACACTAATGGGTCCAGCTTTCTTCAATAGATAGGGTTACCACAGGGATCTATGATATGGAATAAACTACTAAAAAGTATAAGCCTTCTCAAGCAAGGAATTAGATGGAAACTAGGAAATGGCCTACATATTAAATTCTGGGAAGATATTTGGTTAAAGGACAAGGCTCTAATCACACAAGGAAACTATAGAGAGATTGCTAACTTGGATATTTAGTTTTTTGGAGATAGAGTTAGTGATTACATGGATAATAAAAATGGTATGTAGATCTGGAAAAATCTATTAGACTGTTGTGATCACCAGCCTGAGATTTTCCCTAGAGTTTGAGAGATCTAGCAGTGGATTGAGGGGACCAGAATCCCTCTCTTCCCCCATGAAGATGAGCAGTACTAGTGGCCAAATAATAATGGATCATTCTCTGTCAAGTCAGATTATCATCTACTGATTCCTTAGGCTTAGAATAAAGATGTATGGAAAAAGGTTTGGAATTGTAAACTTATTCCAAAAATTAATATGTTCTATTGGGTTGCTACTCATAACAAAATCTTAACTCAGGACAACCTTCAAAAGAGAGGGTTTACCCTGGTCAATAGATGTTTGTGTGGTTCAAAAGAGGAAACAATTCCACACCTCTTCATTCACTGTGATTTTGCCCAAGAATTATGGGGCATAATTCTAAATAACTTTGGAATTGAATGGGTCTATAATTTTGACCTTAAAGAAGTAATCCTCAGATGGAATCCAACCTTTACACATCCTTGTCTCATGGAATTATGGAATCAAACTCTACCTTGTTTGAGTTGGAGTTTATGGAAAGAACGGAACCAAAAAAATTTTAGGGACACTGCTAGAAATGCATCTAAGGTGTTTCATTCCTTTGTTAAGACTCTTATGGAAAGTGTCACCACTGCCCATATTCATTCTATAGAAAAATGCCTTTCTCAAGTTGAAAATCAAATTACATCTAAATGGAAGGTTTTAAACTAGATCCCTGATTATAATAACTACAAAATCCTACAAAGACTAACTACTAAATGGATTCCCCCAAAGCCTAACTAGATGAAACTCAACTATGATGGGGCATCCAAGTCTGATGGTAAAGCTAGTGGAGGAGCAATTATAAGAAATGATAAAGGAGGGATGATCACTGTCTATGCTGCTAGTATAGGATTCTAGAGTAATAACTATGCTAAAGCAATGGCTCTCTTATGGGGGTTAAAATTAGATATATCCCTAGGAATAAGGAACTTGAGTATACAAGGAGATTCTAAAATGGTCATAGATGCTATTAATAAAGCATAGAATGTGGGAATTAATCTAAAATATATCATTAGGGATATCAAACTATTTTTTTATAAGTTATTTGTAGTGGATATTTCCCATATTTAAAGAGAGGGAAACAATGCTGTTGATACCTGTGCCAATCTTGGTCAGCAATTTTTAGATTGCCGGGTGTGGTACCAATTTGTCCATATTTATTTAAACATCAAGGATATTATTAAAAGGAGATGGATTTTCAAGGATGAGTTGAACTTATGAGGATGATAGCTCTTGGAGGAGGTCAATGTGGAGGGGGCTGTCATGGATCTACAAACTTGTTAATTATTGTACTCTCTTGACAATCATTCATGATTTATTGTATCAAGAGGTTAAGGCACGTGGGGCTCATTATGAATATTGATTGGATATGATTTCAAATCATGGGAGTAGCCAATGTCACCTCGATATGGTATTTTGAATTATGAGCCATTACATTTTCATTATGCATAAGTGGGAGCAAGGGTTTGTAACCATGCCAAAGCTAAAGGTTGAAATGAGGAACTCGATAGGTTGTGTCTAAAAATCCAAAATGGGAGGAGACCAAATTCAAATAGAAGTAGTCTCTTGTTATGAATTCAAAGATAATCCACTAGTTTGGCATTATTGTAAAGAAGGGGGAATCAACCCATATCTGGAAAGGCTTAATGGGTTTGATGAAAACTTGTCTGAGCAATTTTTGAGGTCTTAATTAAATAGGCATGTCACTATTGGTAGAATCAATTTTGAAATCTCTGAAAAGGTGATTGATATGGCTACTAGAATGACCATGAAGGGGATAAATCTTCAAAGGAAAACTAAAATTATGGATCTTGCAAGCCATAAACTGTTCTTGGGAGAAGGCAAAGAACTCATCCCTTATCAAGGAGGATTCGAGCATGCTAAACTACCTAAACCATTGGATAAAGTGTGCTTCATTCTCATGAAGTAATTCACACTTGAAGGAAGATTTACTAGGTTTTATAACTACCATCTCCCTCTTTTAAATCACTTCAGGTGTAATGTTCTTATTAGTTTTCCTTTTTATTTTCTCTCCTCCTTAGAACATTCTATCCTTAGGGTGAGAGCAAAAATGTCCAAAAATCTAGATGTGAACCCTATTCCCCTACACCAAGGCCTCATCTTCTTCTTGTATAATTTTCACTACACCTTGGAGCCGTCTAAGACTATCAGAATTGATAGTGGAGATATTCCTTCCAATCCGTTGTCTGGTGATGCCATCGATGAGTCCTATTTTTCCCTTGCTCCTACCAAAACTAAATATGTATCTTTCTCCACCCTAGAAGAGACCCCTATTGCCACCTTGAGCTCCTTTATGAGCAAGAAAAACAAGAAGAGGAAGGTTGATGTGGAGGAAGAGAATATTGGGGGGACCACTAAGATGACCCAAAAAAATCTTGGTAGGGCCACGGGGGGTCAAGGTGGTAAATCCTATAAGTCTCATAAGGTTAATAAAGAGGGCTCATCCTCTGAAGTCTGAAGGTTGGGGAGGATTGCTGGTAAACCCACCCCTAAAGCTGGACTTATTGAGTATTTAGAGAGTGATTTGAAGGAATCTACCCAGGAGGAAGAGTCTAAGGAATTAGAAATTTAGGAAATTTTTTAGGACACTGAAGGGAAGCAGTAGACTAGGGAATTTGAGGTTACTGAGGAGGTTGGTGTTGACATTATAGATACTACTAAAAAAAATAGCAAAATGTATGTTAAGGAATCTAGTGAGGAAATAGAGAATGAGATTGGTTAGAAATCTAAAAATGATGCCTTGAAGGATCATATTTAGAAGTTGAAGCAGAACTTCACCAATGGGCTGTAGAATACAATTCTCTTGAACATGTCTACACTGAAAGAAAGGGGTAACACTGGGCTTGCTATCAATGCAGAGAATAATGAGGAATTGAATGATTTTCTCAAATTAATGGCTATGTAAGGAGAGACCTCTATGACTCTCATCTTTCTATCTCTTGTTTATTTTGTTTCTATGTCTGTTGGTACTCTACTAGTGATGTCTCTTCTCAGAAGGCATATTTTGTTTGATTGCCTTCTTGTCATTTTTTATCTACAAAGGGTTCATCCCTTGGTCTACCACCTTAATTTATAAAAAACATTAAAATTATAATTAAATTTTGAGTAACTTTTTATACTTTGAGTTTGAATTAACACGGAGGATTTTGTGAAATCTCCCCAAGTCCACATATACATGTAATTCCTCATTTCATAGGGTAAACGGTTAATCAACATAGGAGGTAATCATTATGCTTAGAATGCAACTGTGTGGATGTACATTCATTCCATTTTTGTGTAATTAAGGTTTTGTTTCATTGGGTTGTTTAAATTTAGTAATTTGAAGTTTGTAAAATAAATGGATATTTTTTTTATCATTGATATTTGTTGATTTTAGATGTGTAGAATCTATTGAATAGTTATAAAGTATTATTTATATTAATTAATTGGTTGAGTTTATTAATTTTATATTTTCAAGAGTATTCTCATTTGATATAATCTTCTAGGTGTGAGTCATAGCTTTCCTAAATACATTTATACTTCAATCTATAATCTCTTGAGTAAGGGTGTGAAATAACTAATATAAAAAGAGTAACATTTAGATAATACCATTAAGTTATTTATACGATTTCATCCTAGACTACATAATTGTGCTTTTCTATGAGTGTGAAATAGATACAAGAAGCAAGTGGTAGTTTTAGAAACACTTGTCTACAAAGGAACCAACCCATGAAGTTATCCCTTGAAACCATAGATCCTTATTTCTACTCTACCTTTCCCTCATTTTGAATTTCATTTGACTAAGATCTACCCACTTTAGAATAGATTTCATCCATCCATCCAACCCAACTAGGTTTCTATTTCTTTACTAGGATTCATTCACTAGAAGTACACCCAATTAACAACATGCATACTCAACCTGCTATTCGACCACTAGATTATTTAACCCATGACTGTAACTCATGCCCTAGAGTGGAGTTTACCCCTAATGAGATCCTATAAAATTATAATATACCTCATTAAATCTGAGGATGTGCATAAGACCCACATCAATAAGACCCTTAGCTGTATCATCTTAACATTAATAGTTGCCTCTTCCACTATTGTTAGATCCTATATTAATTATATGTCACAATCCTATATAACCTCCTTGATTACTATTGTAATATTAGGTTATTTTTGTGTGAAGTCTAGAATTTTTGTAGGGTTTTGGTTCCATCATTCAGGATGCATGTTTATGAAAATTATCGGTGGAGGTGGTACCATTTTTTGACCTATTGTATCTCATCTTCTATTTATTTCTATTATGTATTCCATCACATCATATCTTAGGTAGGTATTACTTTATTGACTAAACTAGCCATAGGTGGTAAAATATGTTAATTAATTCATTGACGGTGCTACTTATATCATAGAACATAATTGTTGTATATTATGACCATAAATATGAGATATAATATAGTGTATTCTATCCATCCATGTATGTATTTGTGTGTGTGTGTGTGTGTGTGTGTGTGTGTGTGTGTGTGTGTGTGTGTGTGTGTGTGTGTGTGTGTGTGTGTGTGTGTGTGTGTGTGTGTGTGTGTGTGTGTGTTATTGGATTATTAGAATCAAACAAAAAGGTGTCTATGAAAATCTAACAATTATTTCACATTTTTGTATTCTATGTCATGGGATTTTTATCCTCAAGTTTTCTTATATAAAACAAATCATGCACCTTAATTTATATTTCTTTTTTAAACCATAATTGTTCTAATTTTGGTTGTAATATTTACATACTCTCTTTTATAGAATAATTTATTTCCCACCTCCAAAATTGTGGTCCAAATCATTATAAAATCCGTAGGGTTTTCAAAAATGTGTTTAAAATATTCCCATCCATATTATGTCTTAAGATTGGTAATAATCTTGAGATAAAAAAATTGTATTATATGTTTTTCATTCAGTTATTCCTCTAATTTTTCACTATTTATTTCAATCTTTGATCACAATATTTTACCATGTATTTATATTTATTTGTAAGCTCCCTCATTTTATTGACAGTTTTTTATGAGAATATTTGGATAATGAATATATCCTTTGAATGATTTAAATATGTTTTCTAATGAACTCCTATGTTATAAGTTTGTTTTCATATACCATTTAAATTTATCATATCTTAATGTTCAAATAAAATCAAACAAAATAACTCTCTCATACATAAAATTATAAATTTTTCAATGAAAATCTAATACAAATAATTATTCTTCTACATCATTTTTATCCTTGATAAGAAAAGTAAAACGCATATTGTTTTGTGTCTTTTTTGAAGTTTTGGACTAAATAACTAGACTTATACTATTCCAATTACTTGAGGTACTTATTATTTAATTACAAACCACACATCTATATTGGCTATCTCTCTCCTATCTTACTAATATTCTAATTATTCCTTTGTCTCTTTTTTTCTACTTAAAAATAATTTTTTTATATAATATCTCTACTTGGTTGGAAATAAAGTCACTTCCTCTCTACTATGATAACTATTGTCAACTTATTTTCCTATAAATAATTCATCTGTTATTTTAATGGATGATCTTGTTAAATGTGAAGTGACATAAGGGATGGAATTTGGTTTAAAGGTTTCATTTTCTCTTGGTGTCTATTTTCAATTTGGTTTTTGAATTAGAGCATGACTTAGTATTTCTTATTATTGATCTTATATCTCTATGTTATCTTCTTCCCTAATGGTGTCACTAACTAATATATCTTCTTATAAAGTACTCTCTCTCTCTCTCTCTCTCTCTCTCTCTCTCTCTCTCTCTCTCTCTCTCTCTCTCTCTCTCTCTCTCTCTCTCTCTCTCTCTCTCTCTCTCTCTCTCTCTCTCTCTCTCTCTCTCTCTCTCTCCCTCCCTCCCTCCCTCTCTCTCTCTCTCTCTCTCTCTCTCTCTCTCTCTCTCTCTCTCTATATATATATATATATATATATATATATATATATATATATATATCTCAATCCCTCTCCCTCTCTCTCTCTCTCTATATATATATATATATGAACATGAATTTTTTCCTCTATTTTCTCTTGGAGTCTATTTTCAATTTGGTTTTTGAATTAGAGCATGACTTATTATTGATCTTATATCTCTATGTTATCTTCTTCCCTAATGTTGTCACTAGCTAATATATCTTCTTATAAAGTATTCTCTCTCTCTCTCTCTCTCTCTCTCTCTCTCTCTCTCTCTCTCTCTCTCTCTCTCTCTCTCTCTCTCTCTCTCTCTCTCTCTCTCTCTCTCTACATATATATATATATATATATATATATATATATATGAACATGAATTTTTTCCTCTATTTTGATATCTTGACTTAGGCTAGTGTGTCTTCTTACATTTGTTTGTTCTTCCATTACATGTCTAAGAACTGTATCATTTTCATTATCTTCCATTACATTTCCTTCTTTTATTTATAAAATATTATATATATCTTGTCTCATTTATATATTCTCATATATGTTTTCATCTTTATCTTTTATCTTATATCCTTCATCTCAACTATCACTATTACCTATTACTGATCCACTTTGGGTGGTACATATCTCCATCATCTAGTCTTTTAATCCTAGGGTTTTGAAAAGTTTTGTTTTTCCCATAAGTGCAGATAAATATGAAAGTCCCTTCTACGTGTCATTTATGAATTTTTTTAGTGAAAATTAAAATATTTATTCTATGAAATTTATCACATTTAAATTATCTGTCTTCTAGTGTAACTAATTCTAATACATTTGCTTTGGTTAGAGGAGTGTCATTTGAATTTTCAACATAAGGATCTCCACTAGTATATGTCTTATTAGTATTGTATATGGGCATATTTATCCATAGTATTATACATTATTTCTCTTTCATTTTTATCTCTTTATTAAATTTTAATCTAATTCTATAATCCTCTATTTGTTTCCTCATCTCCTCCTTTTTTGTATTCTCTATTTATGAATTCTTAATTCTATTTACTTACTATTATTCTCCTATTTCTCTTAATTAATCTCTTTTTCATCTGATAACTATCATTCTTACCCTGATACATAGTATTTAATTTATACCAACCATTTATAAAATATATTATAAGAAATTACATATTTTTAGGGTCCCCCTTATTTTTGTAGACCATCCCTTAGGTGCCTATCCCCTAAAGGAAATGTTTTCCTTATTTGACCAACCCCTTATCTATAAAGAGATTGTATATCATGAGTGTTACTCTTTAAAAAAATATTCCTTTTTATCCTTACATATATTATGTTTTCTTAGCATAAAATACTATCCAACCTTATATTTCCAAAAAATAAGAGAGTAATTGAGTGTGGTCCCAAGCTAGTAATCAATTGCTTAAGTCCAAGGTGTGTCAATGTTCTTACATACATATAGATTATTTTTTGTTCACTTAGTTATTTTCTTGATGTGTATTATAGATCCATTTATATGTTTTTCTTGCCTTATAATCCATGTCTAAAATAATTCCATAGATGTTATCCAAAATTATGTCTTTCGGTCATAAAAAAACATGATTTCACCTCAAGTATTGAGTCACCAATTCTTGTTGTTTTCAATTGATTTTTAAATATAAAAAAATTTCAATACCACTCTTAAAATTATGTTATCTATATCTTATAAAAATATAATTAATACTTTACTTTGGACATTGCATAACTAAATTATGTAAGATGCCACCAAATGTTGACATAAACTATACAACTTGGTTAAAGATAATAATGAGGCTTGAAATGAATATAGATAGATCTAATATAGTGTAGAGGTTAGTATTTTGTCTTGTTACTTACTTATTATGTTATTGTTAAAAAAAATAGTACATGTATTCACATACACATTACACAATACACAATACACAATTTTTACGCACACACACACACACAAAATAAATAAGTGTTATACTTCATAGATCTCTTTATGTTATATATGAACTCTCTAATCTTATGATCTATCATCACTTATTTTATATAATATCACATATATTATCCATCACTTATTTATACTTGCCTATATCATCAATTTACTCCTCTATTTCATATTATTAAAAAAAATCAATATAATAACACATATATAGCTTTTACAACCCAATGTTCATTCCTTTATAGGACATGCCTTTTAATCATATTGAGTGACTTATATTACTGTAGATTACCAAACCTTATTTCATTACCCAAGTTGGTAGAAGACTTTGTTCCTTCAGTCCAAAGATATATTATATTTTTGTGGTAATGTTGATGTATTTGTGGTGATTATTTGTAATCATATATTGTTTAATAATATTACCAACATGAATGTGTATAATATTCATTATACATTATAAAAAAATTGGTCTATTTGTGTGTGGTTTTCATCTTTCAAAATTTTGGTCTTGAATTTTTTATGGAAACTAATATATAATGTTATGCATATATATGTTAAAATATGAAAACTATTATCTCAAACATATCTATATTTTAAATAATATAATTTAATCTCTTGTAAATCATGCATATCTACATGTAATATTTATTCTAGCATATATAAATACGTACTATGTAGTTGATGTTTCCATGAAGTGAGTGCATATGCATGACATAATTCCTCATAATATATATCATTGTTTGAGTATATATATAATATCTAAGATTATTTAATATATGAACCACTTTTAATTCTTTGAATACTATAATTTCTTAACAAAAATATGATTTTTATTATCATGGAGGCTTATATCTCTATGAAAACTCCACTAATATGTTCCTCTTTTGATGTGATGGATGCATCTTGTAAGTCACTCATATAAAAATAATGAGTTTAATGTATCATGTCATGTATAAAGATTTAATAATGTATATTCATGTCAACATGTGGATAATATGTCATCATAGTAATGTATATTTAAATAAGGCATATAGGTACCATATGTAATGCATAGAATATAAGTGTCATGTCAAGATATATGTATCATTAAGTCACAAAGTAACAACCATAACTGATGTAATAACTTAATATAAATATGAAGTAAAGAGGTGAATGATATAGATAATATAACCACACACAAAGTGGAGTTGCATGATATTAATAATGAGACCCACATAATCAACAATCTCAACAAGATTAACAAGATCAATACTCATTCCTATATTAATATACTCATAATCACATAGTGTCACACAAAATTATAATGGACAAAATAAATCGATAAAAATATGTTACAATAAATAAGTCATGGTCCACACACAAGGGACATAAGGATTTCAGACACAAGCCAAAGTGGTTAGACTCAAGGGACATAAATATGTCAAAATAAAAAAGGCCAAGGTTTAGTCTCAAGTGACATAAAGCTGTTGAGAACAAAGGAAAAGTGAATTTACAATGAAATAAGTATAAGAGACATAATAGAGGGACATAAATATGTCATAAAAAATTCCAAGGGGATGTACACAATAGATGATAAATTAATAACCTATTATTTAATATTTTTAACATCAATTAATCATAGAATAAGTAAAACTAGTATACACTAACTATATTAATGTCACATCATAGCATAGTCAAGTAGTATATCCATTTATCATTGTGTAAGATATGAGTAACTAAAAATACTTATGTAATAAATATATGTAACTTAGCATGGTAGGATGTATTATGAAGATGTAACCTATGATAGGGTGTTTTATGGAATAATATTCCCCTAGAAATAA